>CM019075.1:34751886-35194109 GCA_009667805.1 Leptobrachium leishanense | reverse complement strand
GTACATCGCAGGAGCAAAGTGTACACAGCGGGGGGGGGGGTCTGTCGCAAGAGCAAAGTGTACACAGCGTGGGTCCGTCGCAAGAGCAAGTGTACACAGCGGGGGGGCCCGTCGCAAGAGCAAAGTGTACACAGCGGGGGGTCCGTTGCAAGAGCAAAGTGTACACAGCGGGGGGTCCGTCGCACGAGCAAAGTGTACACAGCGGGGGGTCCCTCGCAAGAGCAAAGTGTACACAGCGGGGGGCCCGTCGCAAGAGCAAAGTGTACACAGCGGGGGGTCTGTTGCAAGAGCAAAGTGTACACAGCGGGGGGTCCGTTTCAAGAGCAAAGTGTACACAGCGGGGGGGTCCATCCCAAGAGCAAAGTGTACACAGCGGGGGGTCCGTCGCACGAGCAAAGTGTACACAGCGGGGGGTCCGTCGCAAGAGCAAAGTGTACACAGCGGGGGGTCCGTCGCAAGAGCAAAGTGTACACAGCGGGGGGGTCCATCCCAAGAGCAAAGTGTACACAGCGGGGGGTCCGTCGCAAGAGCAAAGTGTACACAGCGGGGGGTCTGTCGCAAGAGCAAAGTGTACACAGCGGGGGAGGTCCATCGCAAGAGCAAAGGGTACACAGCGGGGGGGGGTGACCGCAACCTAACAAAATGTAGCATGCAGGCGTGTGACGACGTGCAGTCGAAGTTCTCTCTGGCATGTGCAAGTCATGATAGAGTGTCTGGCTCCTCCAAACCTGTATGTAATAGGTTTGCACACTGAAGCCGCAGTCACGAAGGTGGAAGGACCGTCCGTGATGAACACACGTGTGACCACCTCACTGACTGCATGTTAGTGCGCTCACTCCTACGAAGCGCAAGCCTCCTAGGATTGATTTTTGTAGGCCTGTTGAACATCTGTTGTAGCGTTTTGACAGGGTGAATTTCAGCACATCCAGTGTAACATGCAATACTATTATGCACGTTACTGTCGCGCTCCCAGTTGAGCCGTCATAAAGATACAATGGACGCTGGGAGGAGGAGTCACTATAGATGCACTCCACGCACTTCTGTGACCGCAACCTAATGAAATGTAGCATGCAGACGTGTGACGACATGAAGCCGAAGTTTTCTCTGGCATGTGCAAGTCATAATAGAGTTGTCTGGCTCCTCCAAACCTGCATGTGTTTGTAGCTCTCCTGTTCTCGTTTTAGCATTGCTTATGCATCCCGAAGCCTCTCCTGTGCGCTCTGCAAGGCTTGGCTGCTCCCTTCGTTGCAATCCTGAAGGATTCTGTGGGGCGAGAAAACCCAAGAAGAAAGGTTTCACCAATTGAGATTAAACTTACATTGCTTTGTAGAAAAAGACCTAATGGAGCGTCACAGCACTGAGCTGCCCATTAGTTTGCTGCCAGTATACAGTGGGGGGTCCGTCGCAAGAGCAAAGTGTACACAGCGGGGGGGGGGGGTCCGCCGCAAGAGCAAAGTGTACACAGCGGGGGGTCCGTTGCAAGAGCATAGGTACACAGCGGGGGGGCCGTCGCAAGAGCAAAGGGAACACGCGGGGGGTCCGTCGCAAGAGCAAAGGGTACACAGCGGGGGTGTCCATCGCAAGAGCAAAGGGTACACAGCAGGGGGTCCGTCGCAAAAGAGCAAAGGGTACACAGCGGGGGGGGGGGGTCCGTCGCAAGAGCAAAGGGTACACAGCGGGGGGTCCGTCGCAAGAGCAA
Source organism: Leptobrachium leishanense (assembly GCA_009667805.1). Classification (NCBI taxonomy): domain Eukaryota; kingdom Metazoa; phylum Chordata; class Amphibia; order Anura; family Megophryidae; genus Leptobrachium; species Leptobrachium leishanense. The sequence continues at coordinate 35,192,410 of CM019075.1, read as the reverse complement.
ACGGTACATAGCGGGGGGTGCGTTGCAAGAGCAAATGGTACACAGCAGGGGGGTCCGTCGCAAGAGCAAATGGTATACGGCGGGGGGGTCCGTCGCAAGAGCAAAGGGTACACAGCAAAGGGTTCACAGGTTTTCTTAACACAGTCAGGCTACCCCTCAGGCCAGGATGCTCTGCTCTAGAATGATTAACAGTTGTTAAGTATGAAGCCGCCGGCCACCCGTCTTTACTAGCGATTAGATGGCCGGTGGAGGCGAACAAGGTGAATGATTGGCTTAAACCGAGCGTGCCCTATGGCCGTGATGGATCCCACCCCGAATCTGTGAGTTACTGAAATGTTTGCAAGCATCAGGGAGCCCGCATTCCATTCAGTGAGACTACCAGAACTTCAGGGAGACTTGGGATCCAGAGTAAGGCAAGTTTTCTTTTTACAAGCAATGCAGATGTCTCGAATATAACGCGACGCCTCCAATTTTAAGGTAAATTTTTGTCAGCAAAATCTAGCCGTATACTTGAGTATCTACAGTAATCTCCAAATTGGCTCTAAATTGCTCCGGTGAATTTCATTTCAGTGCAATTTCAAGTAAATTTATTCCCAAATACAGGTGAATTGACAGCGAAATATGGTGCAATTCAGCACCAAAATTGTCCCATAGACTTCTGTTCAGAATGCCAAATTGCAGATTCCGTCAATGCCCTGATTTTTGTTTTTCAGTTTGACAAATTTAACCACTTCAATGCTAAGGACGCGCTCAGCGCGTCCTCAGCATTGCCCCTGGTATGCGGAGGACGCGCTGAGCGCGTCCTCGCATTGGGGTCAGCGTTCGGCCGGGTTCCGCCGATCGCTGGCCCCTTCGGTGCGGGCTGACATCCTGGATGTCAGCCCGGCATCCGGAGCAGTGGCCGCCATTATTATGTGTCATCGCGCCCGCGATGACACATAATTCAGGCGCCCCCCCCGCATGTGCGGAGGAGGCGCCTGAAAGGGAGGGGGGGGAGGTCCTTCGGACCTCTCTCTCCCGATCGGCGGCTCACAGGGGCTTAACCCAGGCATCATTTGGAAGGGCACAGCCTGCCCTTCCAAATGATGCTGGCATTAACCCCTGGGGAGCTGGATCGCAAATCGGCGCTGAAAAGCGCCGATTTGCGATCCTTCCGGGAGCTGGCCGACATCTTGGATGTCGGCCAAGCTTCCGGGAACTCCCCCAGAGGACTGGCGTCATCGTGCGCAGCACGATGACGCCAGTCCTAGCATTAACCCCTAACTGCCACGAACTGTGGAGATAGGGAGTTCCAATGAACTCCCTATCTCCCGATCCGTGGCAGTTAGGGGTTAAATTTTGATATCGTTGGATCGGCCAGAGCATGGCCGTTCCAACGATACCAAACATGAAAGTAAAAAAAATGTAAAAAAATAAAAAATAAACACTTTTTTTTTTTTTTTTTTTTTGTTTTGTTAATGCAGCAATATTGTTCCATTTCAATTATAATGTGAACAATGATGCTGCATTAACGATTTTTGTATGCGGTGCGTTTGTTAAAAATGGTGTCATTTTCCCCAAAAAAAAATGTAACGAGACCCCATCTCTAATTTTTTTAACAAGCGCACCCCATACAAAATATAACCGCAATTGCTCGCATGTTAAAATGTGGAAAAAAACACTTTACACGCTGTAAATTATTGAAAATACATATTTTATTGCATTTTTTGTTATAATATACAAACATGACATAACGTATACATATAATAATGACATATTATGAATCTACCGAGTCTGACGGAAAGAACGATATATAATATGTCGATGTCATATACTAAAATAAGCCTTCAAAACAGGTTTAAACATGATGCGCAAAACAGGTAAAAAATGACCTCAGCACAGGGGCGGGAAAAGCCTCAGCAGCGAAAGGGTTAAACGGGTAAAATCCCATAAGATTCAATGTAAATAGTCCTCTTTCTCCCCAAAAATCTGCTTATTGTAAATTTTCAATTATACAGAAAGTACTGTTTAAGTGAACAGTATCAGGTTGGTACAGCATATAATGAGGACATACTTGTAACAGATCTCAGTACCCCAACAAGGTCACATCTGAAATTGCCGCTTCGTTGCAGCAACCCTCATGTTCTCCCCAGGCAGAAATTAGTCTGTAGATCTGGAGTTTTTCAGGGTTAGAATGGAGCAGACACTGAACACCTTTATTGTGTATATACAGTTCCAGGAGGGGCTAAAGACAATGGAGAATTACATCCTGGTGCCCCCCCCCCTCAACTGAAACGGACATGTCCAGACATGACAAACAATATGGTGTCATGTAATCACAGGCTGCGTCTCAGAATGCCTGAATACATTAGAGTGAAGTTACATATATTAAGTTATTGACCACACGGTAATTATATAAACCATTGTAACAGGAATCCGATAATGTGACAGTGTTTGCCTGACAAGGCAGATTTACAAACTATATAAATATAAACAGACATCAACACATTCCTGAGATGAGGGTAGGCTGGGATGTTGATCCTCTAAACCAGTGTTTCTCAAACCTGTTCTCAGGATTAGGGATGAGCTGTTTGGTTCGATCTGTTCGGAGTTCGAATCGAACATCGCCCGTTCGGCTGTTCGCGAACTCCGAACATTTCCGCGTGTTCGCCGCATGTTCGCCCTCAATGCACCACAATGCACTTTTCCACTGGCCTGAATCTTGTAATTGGCTACAGCCTTGCACCTGACCACAGGTCAAGTGCAAGACAGATGCAAGACTATGCCAATCACGGCTCAGAGTCCTGATTGGGCAAATTTTGCACAATCATGGGCTCACAGAGCTAAATCCCGCAGCACACTATATAAGGCTTCACACAGTCCCCAGCACGTGTTTTTTGAGAGGAGATTGTTCTGTTAGTGTGTGTTCTCACTGCCAGCGGCTATTGTGGGGGTCTCATTTCTACAAAATATCTGGGAATACAGTTGTGTTCAAAATTATTCAACCCCCACTGAAATTGAGTGTTTTGGCCAGTTTGACATTGATTTTGATCATTCAGTCATCTTGCTTACAATTAAATCAAAGAGGCACGTGTAGGTCAGACAAATATAACATTTATAATGAAATAACCACAAATGTCTTTTCTGTGCTCACATCATTATCAGTTTTATTCAACCCCCAAGTGACATTCAATCTTAGTACTTAGTACAACATCCTTTTACAGTTATAACAGCTTTTAAACGTGAAGCATAGCTTGACACAAGTGTCTTGCAGCGATCTACGGGTATTTTCGCCCATTCGTCATGGGCAAAAGCCTCCAGTTCAGTCACATTCTTAGGCTTGCGCACTGCAACTGCTTTCTTTAAGTCCCACCAGAGGTTCTCAATCGGATTTAAGTCAGGTGACTGCGATGGCCACTCCAAAATGTTCCAGCCTTTAATCTGCAACCATGCTCTAGTGGACTTGGAGGTATGTTGGGATCATTGTCCTGTTGAAAGGTCCAACGTCTCCCAAGCCTCAGGTTTGTGACGGACTGCATCACATTGTCATCCAATATCTCCTGGTACTGAAGAGAATTCATGGTACCTTGCACACGCTGAAGCTTCCCTGTACCTGCAGAAGCAAAACAGCCCCAAAGCATGATTGACCCCCCGCCATGCTTCACAGTAGGCAAGGTGTTCTTTTCTTAATAGGCCTTGTTCTTCCTCCTCCAAACATAGCGTTGATCCATGGGCCCAAACAGTTCTAATTTTGTTTCATCAGTCCACAGAACACTATCCCAAAACGTCTGTGGTTTGTCCACATGACTTTTGGCATACTGCAGTCGACTCTTCTTATTCTTTGGAGACAGCAAGGGGGTGCGCCTGGGAGTTCTGGCATGGAGGCCTTCATTACGCAGTGTGCGCCGTATTGTCTGAGCTGAAACTTCAGTACCCACATCTGACAAATCTTTTCTCAGTTCCTCAGCAGTCACACGGGGACTTTTCTCCACTCTACGCTTCAGATAGCGCACAGCAGTCGAAGTCAGCATCTTCTTTCTGCCACGACCAGGTAGCGTTTCAACAGTGCCCTTTGCCTTGAATTTGCGAATGATGCTTCCTATGGTCTCTCTTGGTATGTTTAACATCTTTGCAATCTTCTTATAGCCATTGCCCTTCCTGTGAAGAGTAATCACCTCTTCTCTTGTCTTCCTGGACCATTCTCTTGACTTCACCATGTTTGTAACCACACCAGTAAATGTCTAGAAGGAGCTGAGTATCACAGTCATTTTAAAGCTGCCTAATTGGTGCTTATTATGCTTTATTGCTGCTCCGTGACATCCACAGGTGTTTTCAATACCTGATTGAAAACACTTGAATGAACCTCTGTTCTTCAGAGTGGTAGTCTTTAAGCGGTTGAATAATTGTGTCAATGAAGAATTCACAAAAGAAACATTTACTACTGTATTACAAAACCAATTGATGTCATTTTAGTTGCATATGGTTCTTTAAAAAGTCCTTGTAGGATTTCATTCTGAATACAATTACAAATGTACACTAAATTCCCTAAAACCCTTTACAGCATTGGGGGTTGAATAATTTTGAACACAACTGTAGTTGTAATCTGTGTGTTCTCACTGCCAGCAGCTATTGTGGGTATCTCATTTCTACAAAATATCTGGGAATAGTTGTAATCTTTGCGTTCTCACTGCCAGCAGCTATTGTGGGGGTCTCACTTCTACAGGATATCTGGGAATGGTTGTAATCTGTGTGTTCTCACTGCCAGCAGCTATTGTGGGGGTCTCACTTCTACAAGATATCTGGGAATTGTTGTAATCTGTGTGTTCTCACTGCCAGCAGCTATTGGGGGGGTCTCACATCTAGCAGATATCTGGGAATTGTAATCTGTGTCTTGTCACTGTTGCCTGCTATCAGGGGGTCCTATCAGGGGGGTCTCACTGATTTATAGGAGGTTCCTGGGAATTGTAATTTGAGTCTTGTCACTGCCACCCATCGGGGGTCTCACTTATTTATAGGAGGTTCCTGGGAATTGTAATTTGTGTCTTCTCACTGCCACCTATCAGGGGGTCCCACATACTTCTAGCAGATATCTGGGAATTATAATCTGTGTCTTGTCATTGTTTCCAGCTATCGGGGGTCCTATCAGGGGGTCTCACTGATTTATAGGTGGTTTCTGGGAATCGTAATCTGTGTCTTGTCACTGGCTGCCAGCTATCAGGGTGTCTCACGGAGTTATACCAGAGTTCTGGAAATCTTTAATCTAGATAAAACAGTTGAATCAGAGTTCTGTATATCTTTAATCTATATATCACTCACCGTATCAGAAAGACCAAAAAGGACAGGCAGACGCTCCCAGACACAGATAAGAGGGCAAGCAGCCTCTGTGTCGGGAGGCTGTGCCTCTGGTCATCGTGGACGTGGTGCATCCTCTGCAGGGGCACGCTTGTCCTTTCTAACTGGTGCTGGTGGTCTTAAGCAGCAGCAACATACAGAGGATTTGGTGGATTGGCTAACCAGGCCATCCTCATGCTCCGAGTCCTCTGCCAGCCAGGCTTGTAGTGGTTTACAGTCCACCTCAGCTGCCAAAGCATCTAATGCAGCCTCCATGTCCACAGCTACTCCTGTCGTAGCCTCACTAACATACACAGAGGAGTCAACTGAATTGTTTGACTACAATGACAGTGACATGCTGCTTGAGGATGCACAGCAACTACAGTGCTCGGATTCAAACTCTGAGGTTGAGGAAAGGAGTATAATCAACCTAGAGGAAGGGGGTGCCAGTGACACAAATAACTGGCAAGGTTGGCTCCAGTGATGAGGAGATAGGGAGTGATGACAATGATGATGAGGTTACTGACTCCACCTGGGTGCCTGATCAAACAGAGGAGTCTAGTGAGGAGGAGGAGGCACAACAAACACGAGGCACAACGTCCTCTATGACCAACCGTAGCCAGTCCAAGCATCAGATGTCAGAGCTGCTCAGGTGCAGAGCGCTGTTGTCTCAAAGCACACATCCAGGAACTCTGCTGTCTGGGAGTTCTTTAAGAAATGTGCAGCAGACCGCACTGTCGCTATTTGTAATCTATGTCGTATGAGGATCAAGCGTGGGAAAGACATCCCACGCTTGGGTACCACGTGCTTGAGGCAACATATGACCACCTGCCACGCATCCCGTTGGCACAACACTTTGCATAGGTCCTCCTCCTCCTCATCTGTCTCTACCCCCACTATAGGTCCTGCCATGTCATTGCTTGCTACAACCTCCACTGACAGGGATGATGCTACAGTAATGGATGTACCAGGTCCTTCCTCACAATGTGACAGCATCCCATCAGCTGAAGATTTACGCAGTCAGATTACGTTGCCCCAGCTGCTGCAGCGTAAGAAAAAATATAGTCCCAACCATCCCCAAGCACAGCGTCTAAATGCCAGTTTAGCAAAATTACTCGCATTACAGCTGCTGCCTTTCCAGCTGGTTTACTCTGCTTCCTTCCGTGAATTTGCTGAATGTGCTGTACCACAGTGGCAGGTTCCAAAACGCCATTTCTTTTCACGGAAGGCCATTCCAGCACTATACCAGCACGTGGAAGACAATGTTATGGAGTCATTGGGAAAGGCAGTCAGCAGCAAAGTGCACATGACTTTAGACACGTGGTCCAGCAAGCATGGACAGGGCCATTACATTTCCTTCATGGCACACTGAGTAACTCTGATTGCAGCTGGGAGGGATTTTTATTTTATTATTATTCTTTATTTATAAAGCGCCAGCATATTCCGCAGCGCTGTATAATAGGCACAGTATAGACGGGTTACAATACATTGAACAACATTTGACAAACAGTACAAGAGGGGATGAGGCCCTATTCCCGTAGGAACTCACAATCTGGGATCCAAGACGGGGCTCTGTGCTGGAGCCTGTTCATCCACCACGCCTCTAGAAAGCTGCTTGTATGAGGTCTGTCTGCTCCACCACCACCTCTCCCTCTTCCTCCTCCTTCGCTGTCTCTGGCAAAGTGGCAGTTAAACCGATGCCTGACAGGGGCTACGCAAGAGGGGTTCCTCACTCGAAGATCCCACCTTTCTTTTGTACTTATCTATGGGACTTGCGGCGCCCCCTCGGTGGTGATCTCGTGAGGTCTCTCAAGTCTGGGCTCCCTTCCGGTGAAGATCGTGGTATTTGTCTTTTAGGGGCTACGCAATGGCTCAAGCAAAAAGATGCCATACTGTGCTTGAGCTGGTTTGTTTAGGGGACAGGAGCCACACGGGGCCAGAAATTCTGTCAGCTCTGCAGGGGCAGGTGCAGAGATGGTTAACACCATGCCAGCTTGAGCTGGGAATGGTCGTCTGTGATAATGGCAGCAACCTTCTCCGCCCTACGCCAGGGTAAGTTGACGCATGTACCATGCCTAGCACACGTCCTAAATCTGGTGGTACAACGTTTCCTAACCAGGTACCCAGGGCTGGCAGAGCTTCTCATTCCACCTTCCCACAAACCGTCTGATCTGTGACATGCCCACCAGGTGGAACTCGACATTAGCAATGCTGCAGCGTCTGCACAAGCAGCAGAGGGCCATCAATGAGTACCTGTGTGAGTATGGCACAAGGACAGGTTCAGGTCAACTTGTTTTTTTTTCCCCTGCAGTAGCTGATGATCAAGGACGCATGCACTGTATTGTCACCATTTGAGGAGGTAACGAGGAGGGTGAGCAGGGACAGTGCATGCACCAGTGAGACAATTCCTTTTAGTGTTCCTGCTGGAGCGCACTCTGCCGGGAATTATAGATGTGGCACTAGAGGCAGAGCAGCAGGAGGCCCCAGTCTTTCAAGGCCCCAGTCTTTACGTAGACAGCATTCCTGCGGGTCCTCAGATCAGACATGAGGAGGATGAGGAGGAATATTTAAGTAGAGGGGGCATTGAAGGTGGGGATTCCTCAGGGGAGGGTTTTGTGTGCCCCGAAACCCAAGGACTAGTACGTGGCTGGGAGGAGGAAGTGCACGATGGGGTCATCCTCATTGACCAGGAAGACTCTGAAGCTAATGCCACCTCCAACCTATGCTGCATGGGCTCCCTTATCCTGCAAAGCCTGGTAAAGGACCCCAGGATTTGTGCTATCAAGGAGAGGGATCATTACTGGTTGGCAAGCCTTCTTGATCCACGATACAAGGGTAAAGTTGCAGAGCTCATCCTGCCCGCACAGAGGGAGCACAGTATGAAACAACTTGAGGAGGCTCTAAAGTGACACTTATGTAACACCTTTACAGGCACTGGTAGGTTACCAAGTGATGACACAGGTGCTTCTGACGCCGCGGATGATCAGAGGAAGAGCGGTGAAGGCCGGGGCTGCTTGACTGATGCCTTTTAAATTTTTTTAGTCCAAGACGCCCAGGGACGTCAAATGTAGGCAGCCATTACCAGCGTCTTCACCATATGGTGCAGGACTACTAGCAGATGATCCACTGGCTTACTAGGTGTTGAGATTGGATCACTGGCCAGAACGTGGTTGCCCTTCATCCAGCGTGCTTTCTGAAAGGACGTTCAGTGCCGCTGGAGGTTTTGTCACAGACAAAAGAGTGCGTCTGTCCGCCGACTCTGTCGACCGTCTGACATTTATAAAAATGAATCAGTCCTGGATCAGCAGCTATCAATCCCCTGATGCTGACGTAACTGAATAGATCAGGGATCTCTTCTGCATTCCCAAAACCTCCACCACTGCACTCTTCCACAATACCACAAAGGGGTTACGGTGTGACGGCACTTGCTGCCACCAAAGGCACAATATTTGGGTGCACTGCCACTGACGCCTATATTACCAGATTTATATCATTTTAATATTGGACCGCAGGGTCCAACCCTGCACTCTTCCACAATACCACAAAAGGGTTATGGTGTGAAGGCACTTGCTGCCACCAAAGGCACAATATTTGGGTGCACTGCCACTGATGCCTATATTACCAGATTCAGATCATTTTAATATTGGACCACAGGGTCCAGGGCCGGCGCTAGTGTAAGGCAGCACAGGCGGCTGCCTTACTATTCTGGCTTTCTGCCAGTTGAGGGGCGGAAAAATCTGGACCACCCAGCGAGCGGAGGCCTTGCCAGAATCGGGCACAAGGTTTCCCATTTACTCGGCAGCGTGTGGGATCCCACTCCCACACGCTGCACCGGAAGTAAAGGCCTGCGGGGGGGGTGCAGAGGAGGAGGAAGACGAGGCTGCCAGACCACAGCTCACATGGGAAGATGCTGGGCCCGCCCATCCACCCCCTTCCTCCTCACAGCAGCTAGCAGAGCCTCCCTCCCCTGCTCCTGTGCTGGAAGTGTCCAGCACGTGCAGGGTGGGGAGTGGAGAGAGACCAGCTGAGCTGCAACCATGGAGGCAGCCAGGGATTTGAATCCTAGGGTAAGTAGCAAGCAGGGGGTGTGAGTATGGGGGTGAGCATGGGGAGGTGGGTGTGTAAGCATGGAGTGTGTGTCTGTGTGTGTGAGCATGGGTGAATGAGAGCATTGGGTGTGTGTGAGCATGGGGAGGTGTGTGTGAGCATGGGGAGGTGGGTGTGAGTATGGGGGTGGTGGGTGTGAGTATGGGGGGGTGGGTGTGTGTGTGCAGGGGTGATGTATGTGTGTGTGAGCAGGGGTGATGTATGTGTGTGTGAGCAGGGGTGATGTATGTGTGTGAGCAGGGGTGATGTTTGTTTGTGTGAGCAGGGGTGATGTGTGTGTGTGAGCAGGGGTGATGTGTGAGCAGGGGTGATGTGTGAGCAGGGGTGATGTGTGTGAGCAGGGGTGATGTGTGAGCAGGGGTGATGTGTGTGTGTGAGCAGGGGTGATGTGTGTGAGCAGGGGTGATGTGTGTGAGCAGGGGTGATGTGTGTGTGAGCAGGGGTGATGTGTGAGCAGGGGTGATGTGTGAGCAGGGGTGATGTGTGTGAGCAGGGGTGATGTGGTGAGCAGGGGTGATGTGTGTGTGTGTGTGTGTGAGCAGGGGTGATGTGTGTGAGCAGGGGTGATGTGTGTGTGTGAGCAGGGGTGATGTGCGCGTGTGAGCAGGGGTGATGTGTGTGAGCAGGGGTGATGTGTGTGAGCAGGGCTGATGTGCGCGTGTGAGCAGGGGTGATGTGTGCGTGTGAGCAGGGGTGATGTGTGCGTGTGAGCAGGGGTGATGTGTGCGTGTGAGCAGGGGTGATGTGTGTGTGTGAGCAGGGGTGATGTGTGTGTGTGAGCAGGGGTGATGTGTGTGAGCAGGGGTGATGTGCGCGTGTGAGCAGGGGTGATGTGTGAGCAGGGGTGATGTGTGTGTGTGAGCAGGGGTGATGTGTGCGTAGCAGGGGTGATGTGTGTGAGCAGGGGTGATGTGTGTGAGCAGGGGTGATGTGTGTGTGTGTGAGCAGGGGTGATGTGTGTGAGCAGGGGTGATGTGCGCGTGTGAGCAGGGGTGATGTGTGCGTGTGAGCAGGGGTGATGTGTGCGTGTGAGCAGGGGTGATGTGTGCGTGTGAGCAGGGGTGATGTGTGTGTGTGAGCAGGGGTGATGTGTGTGTGTGTGTGAGCAGGGGTGATGTGTGAGCAGGGGTGATGTGTGTGAGCAGGGGTGATGTGCGCGTGTGAACAGGGTGTGATGTGTGCGTGTGAGCAGGGGTGATGTGTGAGCAGGGGTGATGTGTGTGTGTGAGCAGGGGTGATGTGTGCGTGTGAGCAGGGGTGATGTGTGTGAGCAGGGGTGATGTGTGTGAGCAGGGGTGATGTGTGTGAGCAGGGGTGATGTCTGATCAGGGGTGATGTGCGTGTGTGAGCAGGGGTGATGCGTGTGTGTGTGTGTGAGCTGGGGTGATGTGTGATCAGGGGTGATGTGCGCGTGTGAGCAGGGGTATGAAATGAATTAAAGGGGAGAATGAATTGAAGGGGTGGAGGAATTGAGGGGGAGAATGAATTGAGGGGGTGAAATTAATTGAGGGGAAGAATGATGTGAGCTGGGGGCAAATTTACCCATGTGTGAGCTCTGGGGGCAAATATATCCATGTGTGAGCTCTGGGGGCAAATATATCCATGTGTGAGCTCTGGGGGCAAATATATCCATGTGTGAGTCTCTGGGGGCAAATATACCCATATGTGAGCAGGGGGCAAATATACCCATATGTGAGCAGGGGGCAAATATACCCATGTGTGAGCTGGGACAAATATACCCATGGTGTGAGTTGGGGCAAATATACCCATATGTGAGTGGGGCAAATATACCCATATGTGAGTTGGGGCAAATATATCCATATGTGAGCTGGGGCAAATATACCCATGTGTGAGCTCTGGGGACAAATATACCCATGTGTGAGCTGTGGTAAAATATACCCATATGTGAGATGGGGGCAAATATACCCATATGTGAGCTGGGGGCAAATATACCCTTGTGAGCTGGGGCTATATATATATATATCCATGTGAGCTGGGGGCAATATATATACCTTGTGAGCTGGGGCAAATATATCCATGTGAGCTGGGGGCAATATATATATATATATGGACATGTTCTGGTCTGAGGTCTCTGTGTGTATATATATATATTTATCTGGACATGTTCTGGTCTGTATATATGTATCTGAGTGGGCATGATATTGGTGAATACCTGAAAAAACGTATTGGTACTTGTACTCGGTCTTAAAGTGGTATCGGTGCGACACTAGAGTGTGTATATATGTATGTGTGCATATATAGAGATTATTATGGCACCTCTATCCTGATTGGCTTGACATGACACGGATGGGGGGGCACCAAAACGCACCTTCGCCTGACTAGACAAAAATGCTTGCACCGGCCCTGGCAGGGTCCAACCCTGCACTCTTCCACAATACCACAAAAGGGTTATGGTGTGAAGGCACTTGCTGCCACCAAAGGCATAATATTTGGGTGCACTGCCACTGACGCCTATATTACCAGATGCATATCCTTTTAATATTAGACCGCAAGGTCCAACCCTGCACTCTTCCACAATAACACAAAAGGGTTACGGTGTGAAGGCACTTGCTGCCACCAAAGGCATAATATTTGGGTGCACTGCCACTGACGCCTATATTACCAGATGCATATCATTTTAATATTAGACCGCAGGGTCCAACCCTGCACTCTTCCACAAAAGGGTTCCTTTTATTTTTTTGAGAAAGGATTTTACCAGGAAGGATACATTAAGATTTCTCTTGTTTTCAAGTATGTCCTGGGTGGCGAGTATGTACCGTTAGGTGTCTTGCCAAAGACACTTACTGGAGAGGTTGCTCGCTGGGATCGAACCCATGACTCCACAGGCTCTCTCCATGCAGAGCAGTGACATTACCTCTACTCCACCCAGCCGGTGTGAAGGCACTCGCTGCCACCAAAGGCACAATATTTGGGTGCACTGCCACTGACGCCTATATTCAGGGCTGGATTTGCACCTCAGGAGCCTGTAGGCACCGAAATGCGTAGCGCCCCTACCCCCCCCCCCCCAAAACTGAAACTGTTTTTTTCTCCATGCTCAAATCAAAAGGGCAGAATCTGTTGCCTTAGTTGAATTAGTTACAGTTACAAGTATTTATAAAGCGTCAACAAATTCCTTAGCGCTGTACAATGGTAGAAACAGAATAACAAATATACATATATGTTACACACACGGAACAGAAGGAGGGAGGACCCTGCTCGAGAGCTTACAATCTAAGAGGAGAAGGGTGACACGTTAGGTGAGGATGAATAGGGTATTTGAAGTAGCGGGTTGCATGAGGACTGAATGGGAATATGTACCAGGAAATGACAGTGGGGATCATGGAGTGAGCTGATAGACTTCTCTATAGTAATGTGTTTTCAGAGACTTCTTGAAGGACTGGAGAGACGGGTCAGTCTGATGTTGCGGGGGAGGGAGTTCCATAGAAAGGGTGCAGCTCGGGAGAAGTCCTGAAGGCGAAAGTTGGAGGTGTGGGCACGAGGAACTGATAGCATCAGATCATTGGCTGAGCAAAGTGGTGGGGATGGGATGTACCTGCTAATAAGGGAGGAGATGTAGGCAGTGGCGCAGTTATGGAGAGCTTTGTACATAAGCACCAGTATAATGAATTGGATTCTAAAGGAACCCAGGAGCCAGTGTAGAGATTGACAGAGAGGTGAGGTGTAGGAGTCTGGCACAGGCGTTCATTACAGACTGCAGAGGCAGAATCTGGGATCTCTTAAGAGAGGAGGTTACAGTAGTCAAGGCGGGTGATAATAAGAGCTTAGATGAGCATTTTAGTAGAGTCTGGATTAAGAAAGGGACGGATGCGCGCAATGTTTTTTAGGTGGAAGTAGCAAGATTTGGTATGTGAGGAGTAAAGGATAGATTGGAGTCCAAGAGGACCCTGAGGCAATGGAGCTTGAGAGGTAGAAGTAATGGTGGCACCATTCACCTGAAAAGAAATTGGCGCAGGAATGGAGGTTTTAGAGGAAGGTAAGATGAGAAGTTCAAACGGGAAGTTATCCAGTCGAAGACAGCCGATAGGCAGGCTGTAATACGGTCCAACACCGGAGGAGAGAGATCGAGAGAGGAAAGGTAGATTTGGGTGTCGTCAGCATAGAGGTGATATTGGAATCCATAGGAAGAGATGAGGTTTTTCAAAGAGGCGGTATAGATCGAGAAGAGTAGGGGACCCAGAACCGAGCCTTGAGGTACCCCAATTGAAAGAGGAACTTGTGGTGAAGAGACACCAGGGAAGGAGACACTGAAGGAGCGAAAAAAGAGAGAGGAAGAGGACCAGGAGAGAGTGATGTCACTGAGGCCAAGTTGTCGCAGCATGAGGAGCAGGAGAAGGTGATCACCATTGTTGAATGCAGCGGAAAGGTCAAGAAGGAGGGAGGAGTGACCTTTGGTTGCAGCGGCTGCTAAATCATTAGTCACCTTGGTCAGAGCAGTCTCAGTAGATTGTTGGGAGCGAAAGCCAGACTGGTGCGGATCGAGTAGAGAGTTAGCAGCAAGAAAACTGGTTAGCTGGTTATATACCAGACGTTCTAAGATTTTGGAGGCAAAGTGGAGCAGAGCGATGGGACAGTAGTTTAAGAGGGAGGTAGGATCAAGAGATGGCTTTTTTAGAATGGGGTGATCAAAGCATGTTTGAATACAGAGGGGAAGATTCCAGAGGAGAGGGAGAGGTTAAAAATATGAGTCAAAGCAGGGACAGTAACTGGTAGGACAGGCCGAATAAGGTGTGAGGGATGGGATCAAGTGGACAGGTGGTGGGGTAGGCGGACATAAGAAGTTCTGTTACATCCTCCTCTGAGACTGTAGAAAAGGAAGACATAGTAGAAGAGGGGGCAGGGAGTGAGGGAGTCAGTGGGGTAGAATGGTTAAAGGAGGAGGAGGGCAGTGAATGCAGCTGCATTGTTTGTTTTATATGCTGTAGAACATAAAAAAATATTTTGCATTTTCTATTTTCATTTTTTAAAATTTTTACACATTACATGGCCATGTTTGGTATCATAGTAAAGACTAGACTTCCAACCTTTCCAATGACACCTCACTTAACCTTGTGCGGCATACAATTCAGGGATGCAAGTTCCAAAGTCCCCCTGTCCCTCCTCACTGCAGCGCCACGGTCTAGATTTTGAATTAAACAATGCATTGCTTCGCCAGATACACACTTGCTTGCAGTATGGTAAATGAGAGGAGTTAGTGCAGCATCACTGTTCACTTTGTGATTGTAAACTGAATAATAGTGCCATGTTAGAAAAAGAGAAAAATATTATTTTAATAGATATTTTATTGTTACATAAATCTAAACTGATTATATTTGATATCACTGGAAAGGCTATAAACTGACCTTTCCAATGATACCTCATATGTCCCTCTAGCCCTTGGGGCTCCAGAGATACAGTGGTCTAAATTATTGCAAATTGTAAAAAAAAAATGTTTTACACCCAGACTAAGGTGCCCCCTTATGACAGGCGCCTGTAGGCACATGCCTAATCTGCCTAATGGTAAATCCGGCCCTGCCTATATTACCAGATTCATATCATTTTAATATTGGACCACAGGGTCCAACCCTGCACTCTTCCACAATACCACAAAAGGGTTACGGTGTGAAGGCACTTGCTGCCACCAAAGGCACAATATTTGGGTGCACTGCCACTGACGCCTATATTACCAGATTCATATCATTTTAACCACTTCAATGCTGAGGACGCGCTGAGCGCGTCCTCAGCATTACCGCTGGTATGCGGAGGACGCGCTGAGCGCGTCCTCCCATTGGTCAGCGTTCGGCCGGGTCCCGGCCGATCGCTGGCCCCCCCGTGCGGGTGACATCCTCGATGTCAGCCCGGCATCCGGGACCGCAGCCGCCGCAATTAGGTGTCATCGCGGCAGCGCGATGACACCTAATTCAGGCGCCCTCCCCCCGCATGTGCGGAGGAGGCGCCTGAAAGGGAGGGGGGGAGGTCCTTCGGACCTCTCTCCCTCCCGATCGGCGGCTCTGCGGGGGTTAACCCAGGCATCATTTGGAAGGGCACAGCCTGCCCTTCCAAATGGTGCCTGGCATTAACCCCTGGGGAGCTGGATCGCGAATCTGCGCTGAAAAGCGCCGGTTCGCGATCCTTTCCCGGAGCTGGCCGACATCTTGGATGTCGGCCAAGCCTCCGGGAACTCCCCCTGAGGACTGGCGTCATCGTGCATAGCACGATGACGCCAGTCCTGGACTTAACCCCTAACTGCCACCAACGGTGGAGATAGGGAGTTCCAATGAACTCCCTAGCTCCCGATCCGTGGCAGCTAGGGGTTAAAGTTTGGTATGGTTGGATCGGCCAGAGCATGGCCGTTCCAACGATACCAAAAACTACTGTGAAAAATGTTGTCAAAAAATAAATAAATGAAAAATAAAAATAAAAAAAATTATAAAAAAAAATAAACACTTTTTTTTTATTTTTTTTGGTTTGTTAATGCAGCAATATTGTTCCCATTTCAATTATAATGTGAACAATGATGCTGCACTAACGATTTTTGTATGCGGTGCGTTTGTTAAAAATAGTGTAATTTTCCCCAAAAAAAAATGTAACGAGACCCCATCTCTAATTTTTTTAACAAGCGCACCCCATACAAAATATAACCGCAATTGCTCACATGTTAAAATGTGAAAAAAAACACTTTACACATTGTAAATTATTGAAAATACATATTTTATTGCATTTTTTGTTATAATATACAGACATGACATAACGTATACATATAATAATGACATATTATGAATCTACCGAGTCTGACGGAAAGAACGATATATAATATGTCTGGGTCATATACTAAAATAAGCCTTCAAAACACGTTTAAACATGATGAGCAAAACCGGTAAAAATGACCTCAGCACAGGGGCGGGAAAAGCCTCAGCAGCGAAAGGGTTAATATTGGACCGCAGGGTCCAACCCTGCACTCTTCCACAATACCACAGAGGGGTTACGGTGTGACGGCACTGTTGCCGACACTAAAGGCCCAATTTTAAAGCACCTGTTGTTACTTTCATCCAAAACCTGCATATGTTTCACCACAATTTAGCCAAAAAATCACTAAACTTGTTCTGCGTGTCCTAAAATGTCTCCTCTTTTCATACAGCCTGCCGCCCCAAGCAGTTGTTTATGAATAGATTAAAAGGAAAACCGTTTGCCGTCATTTGAAATGTCATTTTTTAGTTTTTAAATGTTTCTATACATCCTACAAATCCACCACTTCACGGGCAGGTTATGGGGACCTCCTAGGCACGATATTTGAAGGAATTTTTCGTTTTTATTTTAAACCTTATTTCATGGAAACTCACTGTTCCTTTAAAAATGTTTTTTTTAAAACTTTTTGTCCTTGTTTCCTGTCCCCCAGGGCACTACCCGGACCCCCATACACCTTTTATGGCAAATATCTTGCATATATGCCCTCTTGGAGGGCACTCTAAAATTCAAACTTTCGAGTCCCATTGACTTGCATTGTGTTCGGTTTGTGTTCGCGTTCGAACTCGAACTTTTGAAACTGTTCGAGTTCGAATGCGAACCGAACACAGGGGGTGTTCGGCTCATCCCTAGTCAGGAGCTCCACCTAAGACCGGAGGCCAACCACCTGGTCAGATAGGCGCGCATGGTCCAGCTTCATCTCAGAGGTCGTCGCCTGTACCTCTGCTACCTGAACACGCACCACCTCTGCCCGGGTTTCCTCCACCTCCGGCTTCCATACCTCGCGGAGCTCATCCAGAATTCGGCGCAGATCTCCTTTCGTAGAGGGGAGGTGATCATCTATCTCGGTGGTCTGGGATGGAGCGGGACCACCCCGTGATTCAGTCGGCCCAGGTCCAGTATCCTCCGGGGTCACACCTCATCTGTCCGAAGTCGCACTGCTGCCAGCGAAGAGTTGGCGATCGTCCTCCAAGTCCCCGCCAGATAAAGCCCCAGCGGCCGCCGAAGCAGTGACAGCCGCCAGCTGCGCGGCCTTCTGCTTTTTTTGAGCCAGCTTCTTTGTAGCAGCAGAGAGGTGACGGGTGTCCAAGTCCTGTGGTGGGGGGGGGGTGAGCCATGACATCCCGGTGGCACCTCCAAGTGACCAGGAGCTGTCCCCGTCGTCAGAGGATCCATATCCCGGGGGGAGAGAGGTGGGAGCCAGCACTTCCATGCAGTCAGACCCACCTTTTAGAGAGTCACGAATGTCCCGCTGTCTGGCACCCCCCTTAGGCACTCGGTTGGCAGGCATAATGCAGGGGTCGTAGATAGAATGAGGCAGGGCTCCACCAAAACTCCAGCGGGGCACTCGCAGGCTTCCAAGATGGCTGCGATCTCTAGGTCAGAATCTCATCGCCGGTGAAATCCTCCACGAGGCGCGCAGTTTGGGGACAAACAAGGATCACAAGGTACTCCAGCACCTCCAGAGTCAGCCAGGTAGAGCACTGTGCAGGGCAATTAGTAGAAAAAGGCTAGAAAGTCCGTTGCGATCACGGAGCTCTCACAGAACGCGGCTGCTTGCCTTCACAGTTAGCTCCGCCCCCGCAAGAACAAATTGTAACCTTACCCTGATTCCAACCCTAAAACTAAAAACTCTAGAATTCAATAACTTCTGAAAACACTCCAGTGCCATTGGTCAAATATTTTCAACTGAAAAACCCTTCTAAAAATGAAGACGCTTAACACTGTATTGTCAGCGCTGGAGCATTGTTTTTGAAACTGCGTTCTTTTTAACCCTGCCTTTTCTACATGCGTCCATAAGGTGGTGACTTTAACATGGGATGCCGTGAATGTATGAATGTATGGGCGTGTTTGTGTGGATGCCATGTCTATATATCTGAATTCCACATAATTAGGCGAGGATCTGTATTAAACCACTCGGATCCATATGTTTCCATGGGCAAAACTGGACTTAAAGTTAGGAATCCATCTTTAAAGGATATCCGACAGTTAACACTTGAGAAAAATAGTTTTCTGTTCTGTCAATGTTACATAGTTGTGGAAGACATTACCCACACCAAACCTGCAAGAGATCATTAATTAGCACTGAATGGAAATGAATATCTCACATATAAGCAGGCCGGGAAGAGACACTTACTCATAGGTCCTTGTAGCAAGTGGCCTGCAGCTTTCTAATTAACACATATTGTACGCACGGTGCATCAGCCATGATTTTCTGGCATTCTCTTGGCTTGATTAATGAGGTATTGCTGTAGAAAACTCGCCATTTGAAATCCTGAGATGCTGTAAACTTCTTTTTCCAATTGAGCAGAGTAAGGTTTGCTATGACAATGTCCTTTTATCGACCTGTAACAAAGGGGTTATTCACTAAGCAGTGAATTTGTGAAAAATGGAAAGGGCCTTTGGAACCGTAAAAATGGCTGAATTTGGAAAAAAAAGTCCCAACTCCTCAAATCTATTATCATTAATTTACGTCGTCGTGAAATAGCAGTGAGAGGCAATTCTAAGAAAACTAAAGCCTTGAAATGCCAGCCATGCACTGTGATGATTTCCATTTCACCGAAACTGCGGTGAATTCACTATTCACCGTAGGGTGGTGAAGGAGTTGTCGAAGCTCCACGAAAAAGTTGAACGTCACTGAAGAGCACTGAACAGCAATGAAATGGCATCTGTGAAATCCAGTGAACTGCAAAAAAATCCCCACCTCTGCTATTCCTCTAATATGTTTTCCAAGCAATAAAAATTTATTAAAATGTGTCTAATAAATTAAGGCCCTTCTAAAAACCTAATAAAAAGGCCTGTTGCAGAAAAGCCTTTTGAAATAATCGGGAAACAAAAATTTCGCCCAAATACAAAAAAGGTCTTCAAAAATTAAAGACTTAGCTGAAAATGAAAAGAATAAAAGATTTAAATTTAAAAAAAAAATGTTAACATTGAAACCTACGGGATTCACTTGTTTAAACCTGTCGAACTGAATCACCAAAATTCCGGTCATTTCACTGTCAGTTTGTTGCAATCCGGTGCTCTGTGAATAGATTAACCCCTTAAGGACCGCGGACGTACCATGTACGTCACGGCCGCGGGTCTCTTTTAGACCCGCTGACGTACATGGTACGTCCTGCGGTCTTTTGAGCGCTGGAAGCGATCGGATCGCTTCCAGCAGCTCAAACACCATTGCAGGCTGCCTGAGAGTCCAGGCATCCGTGCAATGGCGGACATTAGTGCCGGGGCCCCTTGTGATCGCTCCCCGGGAGCGATCAACATCCGGTTTCACCGGAGAGGTGCCCCGCACTTCTACAGAGCGCTGGAAGCGATCGGTATCGCTTCCAGCTGCTCTGAGTATATTGCAGGGATGCCTCTACATCGAGTTTACCTGCCGCCGGTCCGCTCAGTGATCGCTCCCCCCGAGCGATCACTTCCGGTAGCGGCAGGAAGTACTGAGTGCCACGAGGTATCGTGGCACTCAGTACAAAAACGATCACATAAGTGATCAGGTGCTCTGCTGGGTGCCTCGAGGGATCAAGGCACCCAGCAGACTAAAAAAAGTGTAAAAAAAGAAGAAAAAAAAGTAAAATAAATAAATAAAAATGAATAAAATAAAATAAAAGTGACAGCCAAGATGGCGCTGCCCTTCTAAGGGCAGGGTCATCTTGGGGCTGTGTGGGATGTTCCTAGCCTGCCTCATCAGAGAGGCAGGCTAGCAACATCCAATCAGAAGTTATAAAAAATCTAAATAAAATTTCTAATTTGTCAGGTCGATATTTTGTAAATATTGGCCGTGACCTCTGTGATTCTCACTCCCTCTCCTCACTTGTGTTTTGGTGAGCGAGAGAGAGAGATCAGATTTGACAGGTTAGAGATTTTAGGTAGATTTAGTGAGATTAGAAAAATTGAGCTTGAGAACAGACGGAGGAGACGCAGAGCCTCGGCAACGTGGAGAGGATGACCATCTCCCATCTACAAAAGGTGACTTGCGTAGAATCCTGGATGAGATCAGAGAGATAAAGGAGATATGGCGCCCAGAGGTGGCAGCGGTTAGAGTAGAGGTTGCAGCTCAGGTTGGAGGTGCAGTCGACGGCTGCTGAGGTGAAGTCGGAGCAGCTGCTGTTGTCCGGTCAGGTCGCTGCCCTGAGATCTCAGATGGATGTTTTATCTCGCTCCGTGGAGATTTTAGAGACCAGACACAGACGCCGCAACATCAGGGTCAGGGGCATACCAGACTCGATTACGGCGACGGAACTATTGCCCTATACTACCCGTTTGGTCCTTCAGGTCGCTGGACTTCCACTGGACGCTCCAGACATACTTGGTGCTGCATTTCGGGTCAGGAGACCGGCGACGTCCTCCAGAAGTACACCTGGCGACGTTGTCATAGCTTTTAGGGATGTTGCCCTGAAGGGGAAAATTATGTCCTCTCCTGGGGCGCGAGACCCTGTGCCATTTGAGGGCTCCTCCCTGACCTTGTTTCACAACCTCCCGTTCCAGACCCTACTGGCACGTCGCCGCTTTCCGGATGTAACAACGATCCTTCAAAGAACCGGGATTCGCTACCGTTCGTTAGTAGTAACATATGCCAATGTTTCATATACCATTACTGACCCCGCACAGGCATGGAAGGATCTAGAGGCAGCAGGTATCTCCCCGGACCTCCTGGAAATACAACCGGGATGAGAATCATACCACCCCTCACCAAGCATTTCTGTTTTTAGCTCTTCACGAGTTTTTCGGACAATTTTCTGTATGACATCTAAGTGGATATTTTAGAGAGCCATGGTCCGGTTTTTGAACTTTCACGCGTGCCTTTTTGCAATATGCCGGACTCAGTGCTCCTTTTTCCGCTCGTTTTAGTTTAATCCACGCTATTTCGCTGTTCTACTCATAAGAAGTTTAGCTGGCCCTACGTGGCCGTATTTCTGTTCGTGTGATTTCATGACTTTCTTTGTGTGTTTTAAATCTTTAAATAAAGAATTAAAAAAAAAAAAAGAAAAATTGAGGCAGATTTAGAGGGATTTAGAGAGATTTAGGTGTTTATTTCTATTTTCTTGTGAAACCCAACGGTTCTTCTAAGAACCCACAATCCGCTTATATATATATAATAATTATAAAATTTTATAATCTATTATATATAATGTCTGAGAGGGTGTACAGCGCCGAGGAGGCATATGCCATCCTGGCGTCAGAATCTGAGGCATCTGCGTCGGACTCCGACACAGATTTTGACCCCGCTAGGTGCTCAGAGACATCGCTAGATACATCATCTACGCTGGCTGATGTATCTCCTAGTGATGTTTCTGATGCAGATCCTGGGCCACCACCTGCCAGCAGGAGACGCACAGCTCCAGCTGAGGAGTGGGTAGTGCCTCATTGCCAGAGGAGAGATATCCCTCCTTTCACGGCAAATCCTGGCATCAATATTGATGTTGCAGGATTTACCGCCACACAGCTTTTGCAGGTGTTTATGGGGGATGATTTGTTGGGCCACATTTTTGCCCAATCAAATCTGTATGCCCATCAGCATTGTGCTGCGAAGCCAGACTCCTACTTGGCAAGGCAGCAATGGACCCCGCTAGATGTGCCAGAATTTCTGAAATTCTGGGCACTTACTATGCTGATGGGCATCATAAAGAAGCCCTCAATTCGCTCCTACTGGAGCAGTAACCCCATCTGCTCTACCCCCATTTACCCCCATTCAATGTCACGTAGAAGGTATGAAAACATTTTGCGTTTCATGCACTTCAGTGACAACAGCCTGTGCCCTCCTAGAGAGCATCCCCAGTTTGACAGGCTGTATAAAATCCGCCCCCTGATTACCCACTTCGCCGCCAGGTTTGCAGAGGCTTATACACCTGGAAGGAATATCTGCGTGGATGAATCCCTAATGAAATACAAGGGAAGGCTGGGATTCAAGCAGTATATTCCTTCCAAACGCTCCAGGTATGGAGTGAAGGTGTATAAGCTCTGTGACAGCGAGAGTGGGTATACTCAGGCCTTCCGGGTGTACGAGGGAAAGGATAGTAGCCTTGACCCTCCAGGTTGCCCAGAACACATGGGAACCAGTGGCAAGATTGTGTGGGACCTACTTTTTCCCCTGATGAACAAAGGGTACCACTTGTATGTTGATAATTTTTATACGAGTGTCCCTTTGTTCAAGCTGCTGTATTGTTTTGATACAGCAGCATGCGGTACTGTTCGCAAGAACCGCGTAGTTTCCCAGCACAGCTTGTCCGCCCCCGGTTAAAAAGGGGGGAGACCTCAGCTCTGCGCCAAGAGGAGCTGTTGGCGGTCAAGTACAGAGACAAGAAGGATGTATACCTTCTATCCACCATCCACTCTGAGAGGTCTGTGGAGGTCTCTGTACGTGGCAGAGCTGAGCGCATCAGGAAGCCAGTGTGCATCAAAGCCTATAACCGGCATATGGGTGGGGTTGATCTGGCAGATCAGCTGCTCCAGCCCTACCAGATTATGCAGAAGTCAAGGGCCTGGTACAAAAAGGTTGCAATTTACCTGATGCAAATTGCAACCCACAATGCCTTTTTGCTCTGCAAAAAGGCAAACCCCGGAGTGACGCTGTCCTTTTTACAGTTTCAGCTCCAGGTCATTTCGGGGTTTTTGTACCAGGATGCACCTGCTCCCCGGGCGGTGATGGGGGACAGAGTTGGGGCTACACATTTTATTTTTAAAATCCCCCCTACTGAGGGCAAACAGAAACCCCCAAAAAGATGCAGGGTGTGTTTCAAGAGGGGGCAGAGGAGAGACACAATCTTTTACTGCCCAGATTGCCCTGGATAACCCGGTCTGTGTCTTGGGGACTGTTTCAAGATGTATCACACTGTGCATGATCTGTGATTTTTTTTTTCCTTTCTATTTTTTCTAACAGTCTAGTTAGTTAGTTCAGTTTAGTTTTTTTTTTCTTTTACTGCACCAGACTTTTACATTTTATTCCTACATTTTTATGTTCTACAATTGGTGCTGTATTTTGCCAAAATCTTGGCACACCTATGCATGGGGGGCATGGGTGTACTCAGGAGACCTTGCAGAAAACAACCTGGAGAGTTTTCATGCAGTAACCGACAACAGTGTCTCCTAAATCACAGTCCAAATCTAATGTGGGCGTAAAAATAAAAAATTGAAAAATTACCGCCACACACCTTCTCAAATGTTTTGGGCTAAAACCGTTGCATCCATGGCATCAAAGCACTCCATATGCAATACCTTGGGGTGTCAACATGTCAAATATAAACAATTTTCTGGCAATAATTCAAACTGGGGTATGCGGTAGACCCAAAACCAAAGATAGGCCTAGCTGAAGAAATAATCTCAATTTCAACTCCAATGACAAAGTCATAAAAATTGTATTTGACCCTTCCCAAAATCCTGGCAAACCTATGCATGGGGGGTGTAAAACTTTTTTTTTTCTCAAACTTTGGCATAAATTTGTGGTAAAATGGTTTGCATGGAAAGAGTCAAAATACCCCAAGTTTAATACCTTGATTTGTGTACTTTAAAAAAATATGTATATGTGGAGGGTTATTCAGGAATTAGTGACAGATATCAGTGTTACAATGTCACTATCACTAGTTTTAAAAGTAAACCCTTTGGAAATGGCAAAGTGCTACTGTCACTTATTGTTGCATAAGATAAGGAGAAAAGCGAGGAATATGTAAACATTGGGTATTGCTAAACTCAGAACTAAATTTAGAAACTACTAAGGAAGTAAATTTTTTTGACGGTTGTTGATACATAAGAAATTTTGGGGGTCAAAGTTCAAAAAAGTGGTGTTTTTTCAATTTTGTTTGTCATATTTCACAATGTTTTTTTATAGTAAATTATATGAAATGATGAAAAAAATGGTATCTTTATAAAGTCCATTTAATGACGAGAAAAACGGTGTAAAATATGTGTGGGTTGCATAAACGAGTAAGAGGAAAATTTGACGTAAACACAAACAGCACAGAAACGTAAAAACAGCAGCGGTCACTAAAGGACGGATTTGTGTAAAACCGCATGGTCACTAAGGGGTTAACCATTACTTCTCTATGGTACAATTTCGCTGCTGCCGAAGAGCGCCCAACTGCACCGTATTTTGCCTTCAATCCGCCAGTATTTGGAGAAGTGACTGCTTTGTGAATAGACGATCTGCCACGAAATTGCAACGTCCATTCTGACGCCCGTCTGGCCAACTCATTGATGCAGTTAGTGCGCTCAGCGCTGCAAGGCTCGATCCTCCTATGGAGGATTGCGCTTTGCAGCCCCGTCGAACACGCGTTGTAGTGCTTTGACGGGGAGGCTTCCAGAACATCCGGCACACTCCCACTGTAGTGCGCGCAATTTGTGCGTGTGCTACAGCGTGTGGCCAGCCCCGTCGAAGCGTCACGACTCTGCAACAGACGCTGGGAGGCAGGTCAGTATGGACGCACATAGTGCACTCGTCTGACCCCAGCCTTATACTTTAGAGCAGGGATACGCAACCTTGGCCCACCAGTTGTTTTGGAACTAGATTTCCCACGAGGCTCAGTCAATTTAATGAGTGGGTGACCATCACAGGAGGTGTAGCTCCAAAACTAATGGAGGGTTAAGGTTGCCGATCCCTGCTTTAAGGGAAATGGTTATGTAACTCTTAAAGGGCCACTAGTGTTTTTTTTATTTTTTAATGCACCAGTGATCTAGTTACAGCTTATGTAAGTGGTGGTGTCCCTTTAACAGTGAGTTCCATTCTAATAGTTTTTTTCTAGCATCCCCTTTATTACTCCGTATTTCCCAACTTCTCCCTCCTATCCTGCTGGTATGTCTGTTGTGTTGAGGAGTACCATTGTACGATTCACGTTCAGTTTTGATACGGATGACAGGCTTCATGTGTATATTTACAATTCCTCCCCGTGCAACATTTTACAATGGTATCACACTGGCCAATTGTTTACATTCTTATTAATCGCCAATTCTCCTGTAGGTCCTGCTGAGGCCATATTATTCTTTGTATTGTGTTTGCCACCTGAATGTGTAACCTGTTTTTTCCTCCTGCATAAATCAATTTTATCTATTTGAAGCAATGTCCCTGCCCAGATGTCAAGTCAAACAAGAAAAAAATAAGTGTGGGACCTCTGTCCACCCATTATCCCTCCATAACGGCAGCTGCGGCACTTCTTTATGTATGAAAATCCAATTCCTCTGGCAAATACAGATAAACTGTCATACCAGTGTATTCCCGTTGTACTCAAACCTTGGAAAGATCTGTTAATATATAAATGTTTTTGTTAAATGGTGTCTGAAGCGAATGGTTTTGCGGTTTTCCTTTACCTCAGCCACAAGGGAAGTAAGCTCCCCCTGATAAATCCGTGAAGGAACGTCTTTCCCGCTCAACTGTGCCACAAAAATGGAGAAAATTATTTTATTTTGCTCTATATTGGCAAATTAATATCTATTTTGTTTCAACAAGCTGTTCTTACATAATGAGTGTCCTCCAACTGGATCATTTGCGTGCCAACACGAACCAGGAGAGACCTGGCCCCAATGTCCTACTGCAAAAATTCAATGTTCTTGGACATGCTTGAAAACGAGAGAAATTTCAGTGTATCCTTCCTGGCAAAATATTTTATAAATAAATAAATGTCATGGCAAAGGAAGACTGGAGGATTAGGAATGCCAGTATCTCTTCAAACAGGTTTATTAGTGTAATCCCCTGGATTACAGTAAATCCTGCAGTTCCTGCGTAGTAACTAGGGATGTGCGTTTCGGGTTTCGGAATTTCGGAATTTTCACGAAATTTCCCGATTCGTGTCTTCGGATTCAGCCGAATTTCCGAATCGGGTCGGACCCGAAAACCGACAGATCCGAAAAGTTTTCCGAGCCGAAACGAAAAAAATTCGGATTTTCGAATGGACTTGAAATGTGTCAAATCGAAATTTATTTTTGCTCTATTCATGATTTCGGTTCCATTCGTGATTTCGGTTCCATTTCGATGATTCTGGACATCGTATATTTAACTATTATCGGTTATATCGCTGATTCTGTAAATTTTGGATTTGTAAATGCGTATCACTTGTTTCAGTTTAGCGTTTTTTTTAAAGCTGTGAAATGTATATTCAGAAGAAAAAAAGGATCTTTATTTAATAAAAAAAAACACGATAGAATCGCCAGAATTATCGTATCGACAGAATGAATTATCGGATCCGAAAAACAAACCAAAAATTTATTATAAAAAAATATATAAAGTATAAAAAAAGTAAACCATAGTAGTTTACATCAAAACGAATAGAGTTAGACACTTTGAAACGAGGAGAACAGACGTTCCGAAAAAACGAAAATTTCCGAAATCACGAAAAGTCGATACAAAAAACGAGCAAAGTGACCCGAAAACACGAAAAATGGTCGATATTCCGAAAAAAAAATGTACACGAAAAACGAACCGAACTGAATCGAAACAGAAATCGGTCGAAACGAGCCGAATCGAAAATTTTAAACATCCGAACAAATCGAACCGAATCGAACCGAAAAAAAAATCGGTGCACAAGCCTAGTAGTAACTAGGGATGAGCGGTTCGGGTTCGGACGGTTCAGGGTTCGACCCGAACTTGGCCTGTTCGATGAGATCGCGAACACCGAACATTTCCGGGTGTTCGCCGCATGTTCGACCACAATGGACCACAATGCATTTTCCCACTGGCCTGAAGCTCGTAATTGGCTACAGCCTTCCACCTGACCACAGGTCTGGTGCAAGACTGGTTCAACACTATGCCAATCACCGCTCAGAGTCCTGATTGGGCAAATTTTGCCCAATCATGGGCTCACAGAGCTAAGTCCCGCAGCACACTATATAACGTCTCCACGCGCCGATTCTGCACGCATTTCAGAGGAGATTTCAAAGGAGATAGTTGTGTCTTGTTACTGCCGGTCTGCCACGCTACTGGGGGGGGTCTCATTTCTACCAAATATCAGGTAATTTAGGTGATGTGTGTCTTGTCACTGTGCCAACAAGTTTTTTGGGGTTTACAACTTTCTTTAAAACATTTGTGAATTGAGGTTCACTGCCAGCAAGTATTTTGGGGGTCACAAATTTCTACAAAACATTTGGGAATTGAGGTGATCTGTGTTTTGTCACTGCCAGCAAGTATTTTGGGGGTCACAAATTTCTAAAAACAATTTGGGAATTGAGGTGATCTGTGTCTCGTCACACATCCAGTACCACGCAGTATTTTGGGGCTCACTAATTTCTTTAAAACATTTGTGAATTGAGGTGATCTGTGTCTTGTCACACAACCAGTACCACGCATTATTTTGGGGCTCACTAATTTCTACAAAACATTTGTGAATTGAGGTGATCTGTGTCTCGTCACACATCCAGTACCACGCTGTATTTCAGGGCTCACTAATTTCTACAAAACATTTGTGAATTGAGGTGATCTGTCTCTTGTCACACAACCAGTACCACGCATTATTTTGGGGCTCACTAATTTCTACAAAACATTGGGAATTGAGGTGATCTGTGTCTCGTCACACATCCAGTACCACGCTGTATTTCAGGGCTCACTAATTTCTACAAAACATTTGTGAATTGAGGTGATCTGTCTCTTGTCACACAACCAGTACCACGCATTATTTTGGGGCTCACTAATTTCTACAAAACATTTGGGAATTGAGGTGATCTGTCTCTTGTCTCTGCCAGCAAGTATTTTGGGGGTCACAAATTTCTACAAAACATTTGTGAATTGAGGTGATCTGTCTCTTGTCACTGGCTGCCAGCTATCAGTGTGTCTCACTGAGTTATACCAGAGTTCTTTAAATCTTTATACCAGAGTTGAATCAGAGTTCTGTATATATTAATCTATATATCACTCACCATGTCTGAAAGAACAAAAAGGACAGGCAGACGCTCCCGGACACAGATAAGAGGGCAAGCAGTGTGTCGGGAGGCTGTGCCTCTGGTCATGGTGGACGTGGTGCATCCTCTGCAGGGGCACGCTTGTCCTTTCTAACTGGTGCTGGCCATCTTAAGCAGCAGCAACATACAGAGGACTTGGTGGATTGGCTAACCAGGCCATCCGAGTCCTCCGAGTCCTCTGCCTGCCAGGCTTCTAGTGCTTTACAGTCCACCTCAGCTGCCAAAGCATCTAATGCAGCCTCCATGTCCACAGCTACTCCTGCCGTAGCCTCGCTATCACACACGGAGGAGTCAGCTGAATTGTTTGACTACAATGAGAGTGACATGCTGCTTGAGGATGCGCAGCAAGTACAGTGCTCTGATTCAATCTCTGAGGTTGAGGAAGGGAGTATAATCAACCTAGAGGAAGGGGGTGCCAGTGATGACACACAAATAACTGGCACTCATGTTGCCCCAGCAGCTGCAGCATACTGCCAAGTTGGCTCCAGTGACGAGGAGATAGGGGGTGATGATGACAATGATGATGAGGTCACTGACTCCACCTGGGTGCCAGATCGAACAGAGGAATTAAGTGAAGAGGGGGAGGAGGAGGCACAGCAAACACGAGGCACAACATCCTCTGTGACCAACCGCAGCACTAGCCAGTCCAAGGCATCACATGTCAGAGCTGCTCCGGTGCAGAGTGCTGTTGTCTCAAAGAACACATGCAGGAACTCTGTTGTCTGGGAGTTCTTTAAGAAATGTGCAGTAGAGCGCAGCGTTGCTATTTGTAATCTATGTCAGATGAGGCTTAAGCGTGGGAAAGATACCGGACACTTGGGTACTACGTGCTTGAGGCGACATATGAATAAGTGCCACACATCCCGGTGGCGCAAAACTTTGCGTAGGTCCTCCTCCTCCTCATCTGTCTCTACCCCCACTGTATGTCCTGCCATGTCATTGCCTACAACCTCCACCGACAGGGATGATGCTACAGTAATGGATGTACCAGGTCCTTCCTCACAATGTGACATCATCCCAGTAGTTGAAGATTTACGCAGTCAGATTACGTTGCCGCAGCTGCTGCAGCGAAAGAAAAAATATAGTCCAAACCATCCCCAAGCACAGCGTCTAAATGCCAGCTTAGCAAAATTACTCGCATTGCAGCTGCTGCCTTTCCAGCTGGTGGACTCTGCTCCCTTCTGTGAATTTGCTGAATGTGCTGTACCACAGTGGCAGGTTCCAAAACGCCATTACTTTTCACGCAAGGCCATTCCAGCACTATACCAGCACGTGGAAGACAATGTTATCGAGTCATTGGCAAAGGCAGTCAGCAGCAAGGTGCATGTGACTTTAGACACGTAGTCCAGCAAGCATGGTGTAAGGTGCTGGTTCCGGGGCGGTAGGTACGAGCCAATGTGCAATGAAGAAGTCTTGCAAAGCAGATATATATATATATATATATATATATATAATGATACAATACAATATAATTTATACAATACAAACTAAGTGTACTTAGGTTATATATATGTATATATATATCTGAGTCCTTGGAGATATGGACAAGTCCTTATTATCCAGGCAAGGAAAACTTGGGAGATCCAGGAGCATAACCAGTCCAGAGGTCTGTAGTAATTAGGAGATCCAGGAGGTTTGCAAATAATAAGTCCAGGAGAGATATAACAGAGATAGCCTTGAGAGAATAGGATCCAGCAGAGTATGGGTCCTAGGATTCTTGGAGGCACAACAGGTAGCTCCTTGCAGCTTGGATATTTCCAAGACAATGTGGAAGCGTTGAGTTTCAGGTGTGGCCTGGTTGTATGCAGGAGTAGTAGGTGATCTAGGCAACACCTGAGCGATGCACAGGCAGAGGTGAGTAGTGGTACTGCTATTGAAAGTCTCACTACTATGAGCCAGGACTGGGTTTAGGCTTTTTATTACGCCGGCGGCGATGATCCTTACACATGGACAGGGTCGTTACATTTCCTTCCCGGCACACTAGGTAACTCTGATTGCAGCTGGGAGGGATCCAAGACGGGGCTCTGTGCTGGAGCTTGTTCATCCACCACGCCTCCAGAAAGCTGCTTGAATGAGGTCTGTCTGCTCCACCACCTCTTCCTCCTCCTCCTCCTCCTTCTCTGTCTCTGGCGAAGTGGCAGTTAAACCGACGCCTAAAAGGGTCTGCGCAATGGCTCAAGCAAAAAGATGCCATACTGTGCTTGAGCTGGTTTGTTTAGGGGACAGGAGCCACACCGGGTCAGAAATTTTGTCAGCTCTGCAGGGGCAGGTGTAGAGATGGTTAACACCATGCCAGCTTGAGCTGGGAATGATCGTCTGTGATAATGGCAGCAACCTTCTCTCCGCCCTACGCAAGGGTAAATTGACGCATGTACCATGCCTAGCACACATCCTAAATCTGGTGGTACAACGTTTCCTAACCAAGTACCCAGGGCTGCCAGAGCTTCTCATCCAGGCCAGAAAAGTCTGCAGCCACTTCAGACGGTCATTCCCAGCAAGCGTTCACCTGGCAGAAATTCAAAGAGAGTTCCACCTTCCCACAAACCGTCTGATCTGTGACATGCCCACCAGGTGGAACTCGAGATTAGCAATGCTGCAGCGTCTGCACAAGCAGCAGAGGGCCATCAACGAGTACCTGTGTGAGTATGGCACAAGGACAGGTTCAGGTCAACTTGTCCCCCCGCCCCCGCAATGGCTGATGATCAGGGATGCATGCACTGTACTGTCACCATTTGAGGAGGCAACGAGGATGGTGAGCAGGGACAGTGCATGCATCAGTGACACAATTCCTTTAGTGTTCCTGCTGGAGCACACTCTGCGGGGAATTATAGATGTGGCTCTAGAGGCAGAGCAGCGGGAGGAAGAGGAGGCCTTCCCTAGCTCTCAAGGCCCCAGTCTTTCTGCAGAGAGCATTCCAGCGGGTCCTACTCAGATCAGACAGGAGGAGGAGGAGGAATATTTAAGTAGTGGGGGCATTGAAGGTGGGGATTCCGCAAGGGAGGGTTTTGTGTGCCCAGAAACAGAAGGGCTAGTGCGTGGCTGGGAGGAGGAAGTGCATGATATGGTCATCCTCATTGACCAGGAAGACTCGGAAGCTAATGCCACCTCCAACCTACGCTGCATGGGCTCACTAATGATGCAAAGCCTGCTAAAGGACCCCAGGATTCGTGCTATCAAGGAGAGGGATCATTACTGGTTGGCAACCCTTCTTGATCCACGATACAAGGGGAAGTTGCAGAGCTCATCCTGCCCGCACAGAGGGAGCACAGGATGAAAAAACTTGAGGACGCTCTAAAGCGACACTTGTGTAACACCTTTCCAGGCACTGGTAGATTACCAAGTGCTGACACACGTGCTTCTGAGGCTGCGGGTGATCAGAGGAATAGTGGTGAAGGCCAGGGCCGCTTGACTGATGCTTTTCTAAATTGTTTTAGTCCTCGACGCCCAGGGACGTCAAATGTAGGCACCCATTGCCAGCGTCTTCACCATATGGTGCAGGACTACCTAGGGGCAAGGGCAGACCTGGATACCTTTCCAGCAGATGATCCACTGGCTTACTGGGTGTTGAGATTGGATCACTGGCCAGAACTTAGCCAATAAGCTATGCAGCTACTAGGTTGCCCTTCATCTAGCGTGCTTTCCGAAAGGACGTTCAGTGCTGCTGGAGGTTTTGTCACAGACAAAAGAGTGCGTCTGTCCACCGACTCTGTAGACCGGCTGACATTTATAAAAATGAATCAGTCCTGGATCAGCAGCTATCAATCCCCTGATGCCGAAGTAACGGAATAGATCGGGTATGTCTTCTGCATGCACAAAACCTCCAGCACTGAACTCTTCCACAATACCACAAAAGGGTTACGGTGTGAATCCACTTGCTGCCATGAAAGGCACAATATTTGGCTGCACTGACGCCTGTGCCAGATTTATATCATTTTAATTTTTTGAACAGCAGGGTCCAAACCTGCACTCTTCCACAATACCACAGAGGGGTTACTGTATGATGGTACTTGCTGGCCTGGCATTAAAGGCACAATATCTGGGTGCACTGATGCCCATTACCAGATCAAAAACTTTTCAATATAGGACCGCAAGGTCCACCCCTGCATTCTTCCACAATACCACAGAGGGGTTACTGTATGATGATACTTGCTGGCCTGGCATTAAAGGCACAATATCTGGGTGCACTGATGCCCATTACCAGATCAAAAACTTTTCAATATAGGACCGCAAGGTCCACCCCTGCATTCTTCCACAATACCACAGAGGGGTTATGACGGAATGGGATGTTGTCCGCCTGCGGGTGTGCTCCTATCTGCTTCCCCCTAGTGCGCTTACCGCCGGCCCGACTACCGAGTGACACGGCACCCGGCGTCTCGAGCGGCCTGGAGTGACCCTGGGAAAGGGTTGGCGGGCGTTGGAAGGGACCCCTGGGTGAGACCAGCCCGACCACTGAGCGACACGGCACTCAGCGTCCCGAGCAGCTGGTCTACTGACCTTGGTTGGCGGATGTGTCGTCTGCGGAACGGCCGGTCGGATCGGAATTCCCCTCGGGAGCTGGTCGGATCTTATAGTTGGGACGTCCGCGCGTCTTTTCGGATCTACCGGCGATCGGATGGCGCCCGCTATACCGATGCGCGGGAAATGCGCGGCAGATGCGCCGCGGCCGTCGAATCGGATCTCACAGCGGTCGATGCCCGCACGCTGCACCTCTGTCCTGATGCGAGATGCAGGCACAGGGTGGTCGATTCGGATCTGGCTACCGTGCTCTGTAGACCGCGCTGGATCACAGGAATACGTTCACCAAATAAAGAACACCAGGCGTGGCTGAATGAACTAGATGAACTAACTTTATGGGTTTACAACAGAGTCAGGTATACAACTTCACATACACAGATTGCCAACTCCCCCACCCACACAACCAGCACTGATTGGCTCCTCTCCCAGCCCCCCCTGTTCCCTCCCAGGTCCCTTCCAGCCTTCCCATTGTCCAGGGATTAGGCAAATGAGGTCTGGGAACAGCCTCCAAGCAGCTGGCTTGATGTATCCTCCATCTTGGGGCCAGGAGATCCTTTGTCTGGTGTAACCATGCTGGAATGGGCAAAATGGCGACGGGGAAAAACACATACAAACGTTTTCTTACACCTAATACAGTTACAATCACACAAGGTACATCTTAATACAGCACATCAGTAAAACCACATCTAATAAAACATACT
The DNA here is from genome assembly GCA_009667805.1 of Leptobrachium leishanense. NCBI lineage: Eukaryota > Metazoa > Chordata > Amphibia > Anura > Megophryidae > Leptobrachium > Leptobrachium leishanense. Next base: position 35,158,943 of record CM019075.1, on the reverse strand, counting down.
TAGGTGCGGTGGCACGCACCCGGTTTACTAAGTGTCCATGGCCCCCACTGTCACTGTGCACCGCCCCCGGCTGAGGGTGCTGGGCCATTCCGTGACAGGGGTTACTGTATGATGATACTTGCTGGCCTGGCAGTCTTGCACCAAAGGCAGAATATCTGGGTGCACTGATGCCTTGACCAGAATCATATCTTTTCAATATAGGACCACATGGTCCACCCCTGCATTCTTTCACAATACCACAGAGGGGTTACTGTATGATGATACTTGCTGGCCTGGCATTAAAGTCACAATATCTGGGTGCACTGACGCCCATTACCAGATCAAAAACTTTTCAATATAGGACCGCAAGGTCCACCCCTGCATTCTTCCACAATACCACAGAGGGGTTACTGTATGATGATACTTGCTGGCCTGGCATTAAAGGCACAATATCTGGGTGCACTGACGCCCATTAACAGATAAAAAACTTTTCAATATAGGACCACATGGTCCACCCCTGCACTCTTCCACAATACCACAGAGGGGTTACTGTATGATGGTACCTGCTGGCCTGGCATTAAAGGCACAATATCTGGGTGCACTGATGCCCATTACCAGATCAAAAACTTTTCAATATAGGACCGCAAGGTCCACCCCTGCATTCTTCCACAATACCACAGAGGGGTTACTGTATGATGATACTTGCTGGCCTGGCATTAAAGGCACAATATCTGGGTGCACTGATGCCCATTACCAGATCAAAAACTTTTCAATATAGGACCGCAAGGTCCACCCCTGCATTCTTCCACAATACCACAGAGGGGTTACTGTATGATGATACTTGCTGGCCTGGCAGTCTTGCACCAAAGGCAGAATATCTGGGTGCACTGATGCCTTGACCAGAATCATATCTTTTCAATATAGGACCACATGGTCCACCCCTGCATTCTTTCACAATACCACAGAGGGGTTACTGTATGATGATACTTGCTGGCCTGGCATTAAAGTCACAATATCTGGGTGCACTGACGCCCATTACCAGATCAAAAACTTTTCAATATAGGACCGCAAGGTCCACCCCTGCATTCTTCCACAATACCACAGAGGGGTTACTGTATGATGATACTTGCTGGCCTGGCATTAAAGGCACAATATCTGGGTGCACTGACGCCCATTAACAGATAAAAAACTTTTCAATATAGGACCACATGGTCCACCCCTGCACTCTTCCACAATACCACAGAGGGGTTACTGTATGATGATACTTGCTGGCCTGGCATTAAAGGCACACTATCTGGGTGCACTGACGCCTTGACCAGAATCATATCTTTTCAATATAGGACAACATGGTCCACCCCTACATTCTTCCACAATACCACAGAGGGGTTATTGTATGATAGTACTTGCAGGCCTGGCACCAAAAGCACAATATTTGGGTGCACTGCCACTGACGCCTGTATCAGATTCATATCCTCAGAGGGGTTACGGTGTGACGGCACTGTTGGGGATGCTAAAGGACAAATTTTAAAGCACCTATTGTTACTTTCATCCAAAGCCTCCATATATTTCACAATAATTTAGCCAAAAAAATCAGTAAACTTTTTCTGCGTGTACGAAAATGTCTCCTCTTTTCATACAGACTGCCGCCTCAAGCAGTTGTTTATGGATAGATTAAAGGAAAAGCATTTACCATCATATGAAATGTCATTTTTTTGTTTTTAAGTGTTTCTATACATCCTAGAAATCCGCCACTTCACGGGCAGGTTATGGGGACCTCCTAGGCACGATATTTGAAGGAATTTTTGGTTTTTATTTTTAGCCCTTATTTCATGGAAAACTCACTGTCCCTTTAAAAAACGTTTTTTTTTTACTTTTTGTTCTTGTTTCCTGTCCCCCAGGGCACTACCCCGACCCCCATACACCTTTTATGGCAAATATGTAGCATATATGCCCTCTTGGAGGGCACTCTAAAAACCGAATTTTCAGCCCCATTGACTTGCATTGGGTTCGAGTTCGGGTTCGGACCCGAACAAATGGGAAGTTCGGGTTCGGGCTCGAACCGAACTCGGGGAGTGTTCGGCTCATCCCTAGTAGTAACCAGCAGATGTAGACCTTCTGTTTACTCTGGAGATTCAAGTCCGAGTGGCTCTCTATGGTTTTTAGCGTGGGCGGGGCTGGAGGGAAGGAGAGTGCTGTGGAAAGATGGTGGCTGTGGGCGGGGCTGGAGAGGAGGAAGGAAGGATGCTGGGCAAAGATGGTGGCTGTGGACTGTAGCTGCTGTAACATCATGTGAAAGGTTTTCCAGCAGACCTCTGTATCCAGGTCAAGGCACAGAACATTTCCTGTCAGAGATTGTTCCTCAGAGTGAAGGAATCCCGGTGGAGCAGCATCTCCCCTTCCTGAACAGACCTGTTTGCAGAATGTGGGGTGGTAAGCGGAAACCTCTCCCCCTGGTTTACAACAGGGCGCTCTGTCACTGGTTACACAAGTAAGACACCAGGCTATGATTTCTCTGATCCCTGGAACATTACAGCATATCACAATCAAGCTGGATCACAATCCTACTAGGCCCCAACTATGTGCACCTACCAACCACACCCAACGGCCATTGGGATGAATAGGGTGGGCCGCAGTATTGTTTGTGGGTGGGTAACCTCATACTGACTCATTCTTTCTTTACGTGTTCCACTGCATTACGGTTACATTTTATTTTACATAATACGAGTTTTGCTGTAATACAAAGTTCTATAAAACCGTGGTCCCCAACCCTGGTCCTCAGGGCCCACTAACAGCCAGGTTTTAAGGATCCCCTTGGGGACATGCAGTCTGAATCCTGCAATCACTGAGCAGCAAATCATATCACCTGTGCTGTGCTTCAGATATCTGGAAAACCTGGTCTGTTAGGGGGACCTAAGGACCAGGGTTTGGGACCACCGCTATAAAAGACAGCTTTGAGTTGGTTTTATTGGGTAAAAGCCGGATTAATGCTCTTTTCATTACAAAGTGCCAGTTCCATGCATATTGAGAAATCACACCGGATCTTTGCATTTTTCAATATAACACAATTTTAACCTTCAGGGTCCACAACTTTATTTCCAAAAAATTGCTGTAATCGCATTGATCCGTGCACTTTTTCATTGAAACAGTGCCGGCTCTACGCAGTTTATTTCTGAAATCACACTGGATCTTTTCATTTTTTTTTTTCTATTTCAATAAAACCGACAGGTCTTTTCACTAAGGGGTGAAGTCTGGAGAACTGGCAGAAGAGAACAATCTAGACCAAATAGGCGGTTTGGAAAGTGAGATAAATAGGATAATTTTTCTGGTTTGGCTGTTTTGACCTAGATTAAAAAACTTATGCCAATTCTTCTGACTTCACCCTAAATAGCAGGCAAAAAGTGCTTCCTTATTTTTTTATTTATGAAAAAGTGCATAGATCCATTAGATTCCAGCATTTTTTTGAGGGGGGGGGGGGGAGTTGTGGATCCTGAAGGATGACATTGTGTTTTATTGAGGGGGGGGGAGGACCAAAGATCCGGTGTGATTTCTCAAAAAAATGCATGGATCTGGCAGATTCTGGGCCTTTTGTAATGAACAGAGCATTGATCCGGCTTTTACCCAAACCTGTTTTTATTGCTCGTTTAAATATGTTCCTAACTGGATCCCGCATTCATACCCTGGATGTACATTTGGGTGGCGGCACTGCTGCAGTTATGTACCCCAACTCCCAGGTACCTCGAAGCTCAGGATTGGCTTGCAGAACGCCTAAAGGTAACTGAGGTAAAGGACCACAGTGACAGGGGTATCTTCAAAAAAGATGAGCCATAACATCGTTTGTATTCTCTTAACAAACCTGAAAAAGTCCTGATGTTACCATTCCTCATTGTTCATTTGGGACAGACAGAGGTCATAAAAAGCATATAATATGATATATAAGAAATCACAGGTCTTTTATATTGTAAATACAGAAATAACAAAAATGACACAGTCAAACCTTTTTTGTCCATAATGTCATCACTGAGCAAACACAAATTGAGAGGAAAAAGAAAAGTTTATGAGGAACATTTTAAAGGGACACTACCACTTACAAGCTGCAACTAGATCACTTGTGCATTACCAATAAAAACACTTTATTAAACACAGGCAGCTGGTTTTTTTTAAAGTAAGTGCACGTAAAAAGGAAAAATAAAATTTAGTTAGATCTCCCTACAGTTTTGTTGATTTCTCTCTACCTACCCCCCCCTCCCCACAAGGCCACTGTAAGGATTCTGATCCATGCAGGGCAGCACCCTTCCAAATCCTGCACTTCGTGTCATTCCTGTTTCCAGCGCTGTGTTCCAGCAGCTAAATAGTTAATGCACCAAAACACACACTCACACACTCCAGGTCATCTGACCTCTCTGTTAATAAAAGTGCCACACCCCTTCTGTTCCCTGCTTAAACATTAGTTGTATCTGCTCTCAGCAAGAGAGAACCTATGTTGTGGCTTTCTTGTGGTTTCCTGAAAACCAAACCCTGCCGTGCTACCAACCCTTCGGTGTGTGTTTCCAGACCCTCCGGTATCCTGTGTATGCAAGACCCTGCTGTCCAGTCTGTTTCCTGATTTCCCCTACATCAAGTTTATTTGTTTTTGCTGCCTCCAGCAGCAACCTCGCCCCTCACCGCAGACCCCTTGTTTTGGCATCACCGCATCCTGGGCTCAGAATCCTGCATTTTCTGTACCACCCCGGTACAGTACCTGACAGAATGTTTAAGCCTAATGCTGAACCCGCGGTGATTCATTTCGTGGTGGAGCTGGTAAAGAAAACCCTGCAAGAAATGTTTGCACACCTGACTGAATTCATGAAGGAGCTGCTACAGTCCATGTGGGGCTCATCAGACAAGGTGTGCACTCCTGCAAGAAAAGCCTATGGACCGCTATCACCACAGGAACGTGCCAGGAGACAAGCTGAAGGTTTGTGCCTGTACTGTGCCGCTCCAACCCACTGGCTGACCAGCTGTCCCATAAGGCCAACCAAACACCCAGCCCCGGTACACAAACCTGCACCGGTGTCCAAGTCTGCCCTGGTGAGACCTCCGGTACCTAGGCCTGCCCCGGTACCAAGACCAGCACCTGCTGCTCCCAAAACCGGGTCCTGGAAAACCCGCAGCTCCCAAACCGGCTCCTGGAAAAGCCGCTGCTCCCAAGCCGGCACCCAGAAGAACCCCGGTACCAAAGCTGTCACCTCTGCCTAAACTGGCTCCTAGAAAGCCTGCGGTACCCACACCTGCCCCCAGGAGAACCCTGGTAGCAAGGCTGTCACCCCTACCCAAGCCGGCTCCTAGAAAAACCCTGGTGCATGAATATGTTGCCATGGAGACTGAAAATACTGTGCCAGCAGAACCTGATCCCATGGACTTTCAGCCACCTCTAACCAGCATGGAGCCAGCTTATGGTGCTGTTGATTCATCCACAGGATTTCCAGCACTTGTTGCAACTGTTACAGACCTTGTAGCCCAGGTTGGTACTTATACTGAAGTTATGCGGAAACTCCGGTGCAACCATGAAATCTTGCAGTCACAGTTGCAGGAGATCCAGACCTCCGCCCAAGTACCGCTGCCAGAGAACAACACTGGTATCCTCAATCCACAGCCCTTGGTGGGTGAACCCCAAACTTCGGTAATGGACAAGGACGCGGTGAATATAGAATGTGAAACATCACCTGGTCAAAAAGGGATATACCTGTGCACCTTTACCTCTGTACCGGCTGCCAGTCCAAACACTTACCAGTATGAATCCATTGCTTTCAGGAGGACCCCAGGAGTGACCAAGATGGACTCTCCTATCCCCCACAGCCCCTGGATTAAGACCTCATGTTCCTTGGCACCCCATCCGTCTCCAGTTGTCACTTCTCCCAGATGTTCGGTTTCTGATGTGGACTCCATTCCGGAGTTTCAAAGGCTGTGTCTTACCCATGTTCCTGGTGATACTGAGTCACAGACTGTCCTAAGCAATCAAGAATCATCTGGGGAAGAAAGATCAAGTTCGCTGGTATACCTGGCACAGAACCAGAAAACCACCAAAACTAAATCAAGGAGACAGCAAAGGAAGACCCGTGCCCAAGCTGGCAGTGCCAATTCTTGAGCGCCCAGAGGTCACTCCTTAAAAGGGGGATTATGTAAGGATTCTGATCCATGCAGGGCAGCACCCTTCCAAATCCTGCACTTCGTGTCATTCCTGTTTCCAGCGCTGTGTTCCAGCAGCTAAATAGTTAATGCACCAAAACACACACTCACACACTCCAGGTCATCTGACCTCTCTGTTAATAAAAGTGCCACACCCCTTCTGTTCCCTGCTTAAACATTAGTTGTATCTGCTCTCAGCAAGAGAGAACCTATGTTGTGGCTTTCTTGTGGTTTCCTGAAAACCAAACCCTGCCGTGCTACCAACCCTTCGGTGTGTGTTTCCAGACCCTCCGGTATCCTGTGTATGCAAGACCCTGCTGTCCAGTCTGTTTCCTGATTTCCCCTACATCAAGTTATTTTGTTTTTGCTGCCTCCAGCAGCAACCTCGCCCCTCACCGCAGACCCCTTGTTTTGGCATCACCGCATCCTGGGCTCAGAATCCTGCATTTTCTGTACCACCCCGGTACAGTACCTGACAGCCACATTTACCAAATGCATTTCATCACGTTTGTAGCTTATCTAATGAGGTGGATGAGGGAATATTTAGATAAGGCTGCAGGGGGGGGGCTATTGTTCTTCAGGGTACTTGATAAGAGCTGGCAGCTGAAATTAGATAAAACAGGGAGCTTAAAAGCCTTCTAATCTACCCCTGGTGATGTCCTTTGAATACATCCCGCACAATACATTGTTGTGAGTTGGTGACTCCCTTCATACTATGGCCAAAGGCACAGAGGGAGGAGCAAGCGATGGAAAGATAAGGGGGGGGGCAGTTTACAACACCAAAGATCTCACAGCGGATGCACCCAGTGACATGTAGAGGAAAACAAAGCACATGTAAAATATACTATATTACCAAAAGTGTTCGCTCACCTCCCTTGACTAGCATATGAATTTAAGTGACATCCCATTCCTAATCCATAGGGTTCAATATAACGTCGGTCCGCCCTTTGCAGCTATAACAGCGTCAACTCTTCTGGGAAGGCTGTCCACAAGGTTTAGGAGTGTTTTTATGGGAATTTTTGACCATTCTTCCAGAGGCGCATTTGTGAGGTCACACACTGATGTTGGATGAGAAGGCCTGGGTCTGTCTCCGCTCTAATTCATCCCGAAGGTGTTCTATCAGGTTGCGGTCAGGACTCGTGCAGGCCAGTCAAGTTCATCCACACCAGACTCTATTATCCAATGTCTTTATGGACCTTGCTTTGTGCACTGGTGCACAGTCATGTTGGAAGAGGAAGGGGCCAGCTCCAAAATGTTCCCACAAAGTTGGGAGCATGGAATTGTCCAAAATGTCTTGGTATGCTGAAGCATTCAGAGTTCCTTTCACTGGAACTAATGGGCCAAACCCAGCTCCTGAAAAACAACCACACACCATAATCCCCCTCCACCAAACTTTACACTTGGCACAATGCAGTCAGACAAGTACCGTTCTCCTGGCAACCGCCAAACCCAGACTCGTCCATCAGATTGCCAGATGGGGAAGCACGATTCGGCACTCCAGAGAACGCATCTCCACTGCTCTAGAGTCCAGTGGCGGCGTGCTTTACACCACTGCATCTAACGCTTTGCATTGCACTTGGTGATGTATGGCTTGGATGCAGCTGCTAGGCCATGGAAACCCATTCCATGAAGCTTTCTGCGCACTGTTCTTGCGCTAATCTGAAGGCCACATGAAGTTTGGAGGTCTGTAGCGATTGACTCTGCAGAAAGTTGGTGACCTTTTCGCACTATGCGCCTCAGCATCCGCTGACCCCACTCCGTCAGTTTACGTGGCCTACCATTTCGTGTCTGAGTTGCTGTCGTTCCCAAACACTTCCACGTTCTTATAATACAGTTGACTGTGGAATATTTAGGAGCGAGGAAATGTCACGACTGGATTTGTTGCACAGGTGGCATCCTATCACAGTTCCATGCTGGAATTCACTGAGCTCCTGAGAGCGACCCATTCTTTCACAAATCTTTGTGAAAACAGTCTGCGTGCCTAGGTGCTTGATTTTATACACCTGTGGCCATGGAATTGATTGGAACACCTGATTCTGATTATTTGGATGGGTGAGCGAATACTTTTGGCAATATAGTGTATCCGCAACATAAAATAAACACAATAAGGACATTTCATTTTTTTGGTGGTAGTGGCCCTTTAAATTAAACATTATAGTCGCTGTAGGATTTACTTCACTGTTTGGCATTGCACCTCATGGTACACAAAGAGTCAAATACATTGTGAGAGCTAGTTGTTGAAAAGTACCAATCAGGGAACAGATATGTAACAGAATATCGAAGGCACTGGATGTGCTGTAGGACAATCATCTGAAGTCGAGAGGAGAAAACTTATCGGGGACGCTACCAAGTGGTCAACGGGAACACAGAAGGAGCTATGGGAATTTCTGGCAGTTATTGGTATGTAAGGGGTGACTAAGTGATTGGGTGTCTGGCCATAAGGGTTGCAATGTTTTCCAGGACACACATAATTTATTCATGCTGATGGGCAGTGCATGAAAAGTGCCACCCCGCAGCATGTAGAATCCATACGCTGCACGTAGGAAATAAGAGTCCCAGGTGACTGGCCTTGACTGCCTTCCTGCAGCATATAAATCATACATGTTGCAGGGCAGCACTTTTCCCTGTGCATGAAATAGTAATGTGTCCTGGAAAACATGGACGATGTGGCAAGGCAACTCTACTAGCAATGTATAAAGCAGTGGAAAGTATAAGCCGATCTGGACTCTCCTTGTGCTTCATTCCTCTTCTGTTAATCGGATGCGTTTCTCCACACCTAGCTGTGACGCAGACCTGCAAACTGATTTCTAAACGAGTACCTCCGTCTCTATGTCCGCTCGCAGCACGCCGTACATTTCACCCTGTATAAGCGAAACATTGATCCCCCCCCTCGACTCAGATGCAGCTATTCTCAAGCTTTCTTTAAAAAAAATTAAACGCATCTAATATCTCTCCAACAGATGAGGAATTACAGATTATTTTAGTTGATCATCTCTCCAATGCGCAGAAGCACAGCTGACACGAAGCCAATTCGCTAAATGGAACCGGTTTAATTAATTGGCCGTCCTCAAGGTTGTTGGAAGGTCACTGTTGTTCTAAAAGGCTCTCAGGAACTGGCCTGACATCAAGCCATGCGAGCTGACGTCAGCGTCGGAGAAATCAACAGACGAGTAGGACCGTTTCAAGATCAATACCTAGCGTTCAGTACTGAATGATTTGCAAACGATCCGACGGGTTTACAGGGAAAAATGTTGATTTATTATTATTGTATATAATATTTTAATTTTATGAATTTTAAATTGTACATCTCATGTATTTGTGCGTTTGGTGGCTTTCTAGGGCGTTAATCGATGTACTGACTAATCTATCCTATGTGCTTCTGAATGCGTCATTTTATACCATTCTTCAAGTACCGTACTGATTTTTTTTCTTCCCATTAATATGAATTTAAAGGTAATATTTGACAGTTTCCCTTCCATTACTAAAGACTGATCAGCTGCACATAAAACAAGAATGGCCACCGAATGTCAGCGAGCTGGAATTTTTATTTTTCGAAAAAACGTCTTTTCTTCCGGGCGACCGATTCTCCCTTTCGTGGATTACCTGACTATTGATAAAGAATTATAAAAAAAGAAAACAACAAACTGATAAATAAAACAAAGCCCTCACCTCTGCTGCACCTACCCATATTTCTAATTTTGTCTTCAAACACTCCCTCCTGCTCGTGACTCATGCATCGCTCCTCTGTAATTTGCAACTTCCATTCATGCCTACCAGATTTTCTCCTACTCCCTGTGGTCTCGCTTGCCTCATTTCAGAAAAGGCTTCACTCCCCCCCCCCCCGAAGGAACTTACGCACACATATTTAATTCTTTTAGACTAATGGAACAGATTAAGACAACAGAAAAAAAGGGTCCAATTTGGTCACATCAACTTGATTGCGACCATCTGGTCTTCATGGGTGGCGTACAACCTTGCCCAAGCATTCCTTAAAGTGAATCTTGACTGATAGTCCATGAACCTTTTATATCATTTGATAGCAGGGGTGGACTGACCATCGGGGCAACAGGGCACTGGCAGGGGAGGGGGGCCCCATGAGGGCCCCCGTAAGGCTTGACCAGGCCTTTTCCTTTCAGCGGGACCCCACAGTGCTGCAGGGAAAATCGTATCTGAAGCTGGCTTTAATGCTGGCCATTGTTTAACACCTCTGTGCCCCCCATGTTAGCGAATGTAAAGGGAATGAGAGGTCCGGGGGATCCCTGGGCCGTACTGCCTTTTACAATTCACTAAAATGACCATAATTGCTGGCCACTGTTAAGTGGGGCCCCACGTGAAAATGTGCTCCTGCGTGGGGAGGTCAGGCAGACGGCCCCCTTGCATGCTGGAATCCAACAATGAGGGGACCCTCCATGACTACCTATTGCCTGTTTGCCTCAAGTCGTCAGTTTACCTGTTTTTCGGGTCTTTTGTGGATGCATTGTCCTAGTCCAATGGTTAGTCAATGCATAGATTTATTAATCAATCCTTACCAGATGATTTACTCCACCTTCTCAAGGCTTGTCAGTCAAATTGTTGACATAGTAATCTCGGCGAAGAGCTGTGCCAACAGGTGACTATTCTGAACTCCTGTAGGCAATCCGCGACTAACGATAACGGAGTTCCCTGGCATTTCAGTTATGGCCGCACTTTCTGGATGTCAGTCTGGTTTGCATATGGTTCATCCTCTGTAATGGTACCATCGAGCTAAAACCTTGTGAGACCTGAATAGGCCACCGTATGGCAGGACACCTATACTGTTGCACGCACAATCTAAGGACCTTCACAAACCTTGTGATGTTGTCCATTCTCATGGCTTTCACGTATGTTTGCTCATAACTGAGATCATAGGAGCTCAACTTTGGCCATCCAGATGTTTTGGATCCATCTCCCATGACATTCAGCTACTCATTAGGTCGACGGAGCCTTTTTCTTTTTACCTACGATTTATATTGTGCCCTTTTGCCCATACACTGCTTAGTGAATAACGCACGAGTATCCCCCTCAGATTCTAAACGGGTAGGTTCACTTGCTCTAAAACGCATCTAACTAGAGGGGTTAATACACGTCACGATTAGTGTTACTGTCGTTCCTAATGGATCGGAGAAAAGCTTTAAAGCAAATTGCTGTTTATTCATACGAGCGATTTCTGAGATCTCCCACTGCGTGAAAAAAATCGGAAAAATGAATGTATGGGGTAGATACAGACGCTTAACTGCGCTGGGATTGAATGAATCAACGTTTGCTGGTTCCCGCGAGCGAATAATAGACTATTAACCTGTCACAAGGTGCCGAGGATTTGCTTCACTAAACAGCGACCTGACTTCACGGCAAATTTGCCCTAGTTGGAACATGAGTTGTTTGTTTTCCAAAATGCCTGTTCACTGTGCTCCTGTGATTCCCAAATCCATGCCTGGTTGCTTTCTAAGCCTCTGTCCACTCCAATAGCTGTGCAATGCAAGATGCCCCAACTGCTAAGCCATGGGTAATGGGGGATGTCTCAGGTTATAGGGATATTCTAGTCAATATTGAACTTACCGTTGATCAGTTAAGCATGTTAAAACAAGAATTTTCAGGATGGCAGAGCTTGGTCAGCCATGAGAACGGTCAATTAGTGTGAAGGCACCTGCAGGGCACCAATGACTTCTAGATCTCCCATTGCTTTTTTCATTTCCTAAATGTCATGCAATGCTCTCCCTGACCTACTATTCGACATTATGAAGTCAAATGTTTCTGAAAATTCTCCAGAAGCAGTGGTGATTCCAATCTCTCAACCAAGACAAGCTGTGGAGGGGAGCCAAGATGGTGCCTGACCCCCACCTCTCTGAAGGAGCACTAAATACTTACTAAAGTGGCTGGATTTCAAGCTATGGGCTGGTGTCAGGATACGCCAACACTTCTCTCCGAAATGTAAAGGTATTGGTAAAATCTCTCCTGCCAGCCAAGATAGGTAAACGTGTGAAGATTGTGATGCTATCTCTGGGGAAAGACCAGCAGTCCTGGGAAAAAAAATGGACGTCATGGTCTCCCATGGTAACCAGGTTGACTCCTCGGCAGACACTCTCCAGGACCCGGTTGTCCAGCTAGAAACCCCTGTGGAGGATCTAGCTAACAGATCTATGAGGAACAACCTCAGGATAAGGGACCTTGTTAAGGAGTTTCCAGACACATTCATCTCTACATGACTAACAATTTTTCAAGACTGGCTACTGACATACCTGCAGATGGCAATTGGATAGGACCCACAAGGTGCTGAGCATGGTACAACCCCAAATGCATCCCCAGGGATGTTACTGTCCAATTTCATCATTGTGCTACCAAATAAACTGTCCTGTGGGCTAGTAGGAACAAAAAACATCTCTTATATGCAGAGCATAATTATCCTCTTTCCTACTTTGGCACCCTTCACTTTGGCAAAGAGAAAGGACTGGAAGCCCATTATTGACAATCTACAGATCCATGCCATATACTACACCTTGGGTTTCCTCTTTTAAAATTGTGTTTTAGAATGGTACTCAGGGTTCCTGCTCCTCGTTTTCAGACGTTCCTGGGTTTCTTTCAGGCTGCTGGTGAATTTTGGTGTCCTGCTCCACTACCACTGATGGTCCAATCTATATCTGCACATTGAAGAGGCCGCACATTGAAGGGGCCCCTCAAAGTTTGATCTCTGGCTCACTGAAGCCGACCTCTACTCTCATTAACAGCAATACTTGTCCTATGGTGGCAATTAGGTTGTAGACTATATGTTTTCCTCCTATGGTGCTGTATTTTGGTTGAATTGCACTAGAAACCAATACGTGATACTCATTGGAGAAATATTTTCCATTGCACTTACCTTAGTTCATATAATTCTCCTTTTTGTTTTCTATTTTATGTTTCCCCTATTGAATTTGGCCATAGACCATTAACGCTTCTATCAAGCACATAGGATACGCCTCGCTGGCCCGTGGTTTCTCCTTCCTTGAAGGCTCAGCGGGTCTGGACACTATCCTACTGTGGTGGGTTTTTTTTAATTATTTTTTATTTAAACATTAAGGTAATTTGTTGCCTACAGGAATTTAATGTTATGTTTTTATCTAGTTTAAATGCCCTTTGATTTCCTACACCTGGAGTGTCCTACATGCTCTCCTGCTGGTGACTATGCAATGGCTCGTTTACATGGGTTGCTTCCCCTCCCTATAGTTTGTCTTTTTGGGTGCCACAGAGCCTGAGATTTGTTCTTGTCTTTGTTGTTTATCTACCGTTTCCCCTATTCAAATAACCTCTTCTCTCCCCCCCCCCTCTCTTCCACCATGTCTCCCCTCCTGGAAGCAGTGACAATTATTATTAATTATGTATGACTACAACAATTCATGTTATGTCATTGTCATAGGACTGACTACACCTAATAAGGGAGGACTCCTGTTGTAAGACCTTAAATGACATAAGATTGATATCACACTACTACAAAAAGGATTCCCAGATCCATCTCCTTTTGTCTGGCTGACCTCCATTTCCATGGGGTGAACGCCTCATTTATTTATTCTAAATTACCTACGACTTGTCCTTCAAGGGCTAGGGCTGTCAAACTCTGCCCCTCCCTGATGTGTCTGCTACAACTCCCATTATTTCCTGGCCATCTTTTGCATTGAAGGACTAATGGAAATGTGAAGGCCTCAACATCTGGCGGGCCTCAAGTTTTTCAGCAGGGTCCTATCAAATTTTTGGGTCAGGAAGGGCACTATATTATATTAAAGGGTCTCTTATCTAACACCCCTGTGATGGAAATCCCTCTCTTCCGCCTCTCCTGGCTCTCCAGACACCCCCTTACCAAGATCAGCCTGGCCATTGAGTTGCTCGGAACTCAGTGCCTCGAGCAGCCTGATCTGTAGCTCCAGACCTGCTTGGTCTGGTCCTCTGCCTTGGAGCCTCTTTGAATTTCCAGAAGGCTGCTCTGTGCTTTCTTAGGGTGAGAGTGGGTACCCTGAATGAGACACCAGACAGGCTGTATATTTTAACAGGAATCTGAGACTTTTATTGAAAAACGCCACTATTTATGCTCAGGTCCAACAGTTAAAATTTGCATACCAACCGATAAACATTGACCTACTAAAACTCTAATTACATTATGTCAGATATTTACAGTAAACACTCCTTAGCCTTCATAGCACACATCATTTACATAATCTATTGTTCCAATAGATCAGATTACCTTTGCAGTCAAACACTGTCCCAGACTCTTGACTCTGTAAACAGAAAAGAGAAAGCCCTCTTGCATAATCACACATTACTCAAACTTGTTTACGTTTTTACACAAAAGAAAGGTCTGCACCTTCAAAACACATCTCTAAGTTCACATTTACATTCAGTAATAAAGGTACATTTAAAACTAAAATCGAGCAATTTACAAAACATTTAAAACCACACCACGCAATATAAATGAACATAAAGTCTTTCCCAAGGCAAATTTCTATTTCCTTTGGGGTTTTCGTCATGGAAATAAAAGTCTTGGGGTTCGAAGCGGGGACCGCTATGTTAGTTCCATGACAACCCCACACTCTGTCATTTGTGTGTATGCCACATTTTCAGGATAATTTAGCTCTTCACATTTTGGAAGATGCTGAGGGAAAAGTGATAATTGGGGATTTCAATGCAATGCTCTTTCCCTGTATGTTTAGATAGGACCTCTCTTCATCAGGTACATCTTCACCGAGAATAGCAGGTAGTCAAGACAGACCCTTCAATTCCTTCATTCAACAACTGAAAGTGAATTATGTCTGGAAAGTTCCTCATCCATATGTTAAGGATGTGTTTTACTCATTACCCCATCATACTAATTCCCGAACAGACTATTTTTTTTTTTAAATTTATTTTTTACCATCGGAGACATTTCCGTCCGCTTGTAACGGTGAAAGTTAACACTTGGTTCGATCATGAAGACCTCTCACTGTTCATTTGGGTTGGGACCAAACTCCGAGTGTGGAAACTTAACCTCGCTCTTCTGGGATGGCAAAGATATTGAATCTGCCCATAAGGAAGGGAGTCAAGGCTCCTTTTCTCAAGCTTGTAGCCAAACCTAAGAAACCGAAAATGGTTATATCACTGCTTTCACAAATAACATTATGTAAACTCAAACAAAGACCCTCCATGAATTCCACCCATGATACACTCTTGAGGTTCGGCCAGGAACTCATCTGGAGGAGAGCAGGCCTATGGTCTTTGAAACCTTTTATGTTTGGTATAGACATAGAAGACCAAAACCGGTGGGTTGGGTTTAAGGAGTCTACTACAACGCATTTCAACTTGTCCAAATATTATCCTGGCATGTATCGCTTGGGGAAAAAGTCTGGGTTAATATAGAGTAGAAAAAGAAACAGTGAAGCGCCCACCGGAGGAGTGACTAATCATATACGCTACACGTTGTGCATGGAGGTTCCACTAATAACCTGAAGATAAAATCAAATATGTTAACAACGGAACACCAATCTAAGACTGGTATATATGATTAGGCACTATACATGTCCATCAGTTTTTCTTAATTCTTCCAGAATTCACTCTTTAGTGTAGATCAATTTCACTATAAAAGAAAAGCCACAGATTGCGCAATACGTCAATTCAATGAAAAAAGGGAAGTAGAAGGCAAATGTCCAACTCACATTTTTCTGAGCCTAACCTAGGCTCTAGGATGAATTGCGATATGGGTCTTTAAATATGTTCAGGTGCCCATTTACCCCAGATGCATTCGTTATCTTCAACCGGTTTCCCCTGCAGTAGGTGACAAAAACACCAAGACACTCCCCTAGTGTAATACCGTAGGGTATAATCGAGGTGGATATGTGCTGACGTAACACTCACATGTTATTGAGCCGCAATTGGCTCCAAGGATGACACATAGGAATTGTAAGGCAATTCCGAGAACCTTCTTTAAAAGCAAATTCCAGGAAGCAGCAGTAGTTTAAAATACATTTAATACATAATTAAAACGATATTACCAGAACGCGTTTCGCCCCATAGAGCTTCTTCAGCTGGTATCACTAGTCTTGTGTCTGCTGCTCCCTTATATAATGTTTAAAATGTCCCAACAAGTCATTAATGAATCAATTAACATCAAACTAAAACAATTCAAAACATGTGCGGACCGATCGTTAGTCCGCCATCTTTGCGCATTGTCGCCGCTTTCCGCCCTGACACGCAGAAATAGAGATACTAATACATAGAGGCATTTTAGACTCGTCCGCCATCTTGGTGTCTTATAACTCCATAATATAACGCAGCCTAAAGCCCTTTAGGCCATCTTAGCTCCTGCTTGCTGAATACCGCGTTCCATGGTGGAACGCGGAAAAGGGAAAGAAAAAGAAAAATCACGCTTATCCCTGGCAAGAGAAGACGGCATACCCAAACATTGCTATCTCGTTGTCAGGGGCAACCTATCATTCTGGCTTCACTATACCCTTCATCCACCCCCATACCAACCAGACGGTGCTCCCCATCTATCAGATCAATACGATGCAAACGAATCAAACACAGTGTGCTCTCAGCAAAATACCAACATGGGATGTCAAAACCCCCTCCAAACCAAATCGCTACAATACAACACTGCGCTAAACGCTCCACCACAGCCTTTACCTGTAGATTAAAGCCTTAGAGGCTAACTGATACTACCTCTCCCTGATGGATCGCTATTACAACCTCTTATAATAAATATAGTGACAAAAACTCTATAGAATTAAAGGGATACTCCAGGCAATATGACCACCTCAGCTTTTTAAGGTGGTGATATTGCCTGAAGTATCCCATTTTTTTCCCCAGCCTTCTACCTTTTCCCAATCGGCTGATATTGCTGAGAGAAGCGGTGGACTTTACTCCGCCCTCCCAGCTGTCAATCAGCCGATCGGGTTTCAAGGTCCCTGCGTTTTGGAACTCTCGGCAAAGCTGGGATGTCATCGCGCTAGAAGCGCGATGACGTCCCACCACTCCGGCAGAGTCGCGGGAACGCGCAGGAGAAGGAGCGGGAGCTGCTGCCGTCTCCTCCTCCTTCTCCTCCGCCTAAGTTTTTAGACGAGCAGGCGGGGTGAACTTCAACTCACCTCACCGCTCGTGAACGTGTGCTGCTCCGCGCATGCGCGGTTGAATGAGCTGATTGGCTGGCTTACGTGATAGGCGCGCATGCGCGCTTTGCATGTAAACCTTAAGCCAAGTTCCAACTTTAACACGATGGGAGCGGAAGAGGAGGGAGGTGAGTAAAAAAAAAAAAAAACGCCGTTGGAAAAGTGTAATTTTTAGGGTAAGTATAACATTAAAAAAAAAAAATATATGTACTGAATGACTAGTTAGGGCAATAGGTTTAATATAAAGTAAAAAAAAGGGGGGTGATTTTCAGCTTGGAGTGGTCCTTTAAGTGTTATATATTCTTAAAGTGATCGTGCTATATTATTTAAACTAATGACGTGTATTTAACATTACTCCTATCAATGTAACAAGTTATATTACTCTCTTTCAATAAACTTCTTTAAAGTGCCAGCGATAATACTTAATTGAATATAGAGCAGTTAACCCATTTTTAAACTGTAGTGTAATAGTACAACCATTAACATGATATAATTTGATCAATATACGATTGTGTAGTGTGTAAGGTAATTATAAACATAATATAATCTAATATATAATTATTAGTGCACATATCCTAAAGTGCTCTATAAGTGCTAATTCATTCTTGATTATTAATTTATATACGATAACCAATAATAAATACGTGCTAATATAAGTGCTAAATGTACAGTCATATCATATATAACCTAAGTGCTAATTAGTTCTTGATTATCAATTTATATGAGATATCAATTTAAAATTTGTGCTAATATAAGTGCAAAATTTATAATCATAGCATATGTGGTTAAACATATATTAATATCTATAATATATATTATAAGAGCATAACCATATATTAAAATCCATAATATTTATATCCGACCCCATTAAAGTGCTAACGCATTATAATTTTGAATCTTCTTGTGAAATATATATATAACGAAGATCTATTCAGGAGTGGGTAGTCCTTCTATAGACTGTCTTTAAAGGAAATGGATCAATTCAAAATCATTGTTTAGACCATTAGGGGCCATAGTTCCCAAATCAAATATTAATTTCATTTCTTCCCTCCCTAAAATCGTGGTCTCATTCACGCCCCTATTGGTACATTTTACTTTTTAAAGAGCCTTAAATTTCAAGCCCTTTGGGCAGCTATTATGTGTATGTTTAAAATGATAGGGTACTGAATGTTTTTCATATTGATTCCTTATATTTCTGACATGTTCAGATACTCTAACGTTAAGGGCTCGACTAGTGCGTCCCACATATTGGAGCCCACAAGGGCATTCCAAAAGATATATAACATTTTTTGTACAACATGTTAAAATGCCTTTAATATTAATATTTTTTCCAATTTTCTTATATTATAAAAATTCCCTGAGAAGGTTTTGGTATAACCTGTGGATCTACAGGCCAAACATTGGCCGCACTGATAGAACCCTTCCTTTAGATTAAAATGATTATGGTCTTCTTTTTTTCTCTCAAATTTACTTTTCACTAATCTTGCTTTAATATTCTTAGCTCCTCGAAAAATTACTCTTGGTTTTCCCCCAATATCGTGTCAAGATCCTTATCTTTTTTCAGAATGTACCAATATTTCCTGAATATTTTTTTAATCGGTCCTCAATAAATAAATGGGACCTCTTTCATAACATCTTTTCGTGTTTTTTATTTTATAAGACTCTCCTGATCTACTTCCTTTAATTCTTTTTTGAGTTTCTCTAATTCATCTTCATTATAGCCCTTATCCATAAAATCATTCTTAAGGGATTCTGCTTGTTCTTCAAACATATTAATTTCTGAGCAGTTTCTCCTTATTCTCGTCAACTGACCCTTTGGTATTCCTTTTAACCAGGTATTGTTGTGGCAGCTAGTTTTATCGATATAGGTGTTAGTATCAACATCCTTAAAAAAGGTCTTAGTATGTATCTTATTATCTTTTACATAAATTTCTAGGTCAATTTATTATATCCTTACTCCATTTTCTTTCCAATTTGATCCCCAGTCTATATTGTCCAGTTGGTCTACAAATCTTATTAGATCTTCCTCCTCTCCTTTCCATACAAAGAACAAGTCATCTATATATCTAATAATATAGAGACCTCCTTTTTATGAATCAAAATGCTCCTCAAGATTGGATATTAATCCCCAGACCTCATTGCCCATTGCTTGATACCTCAACCCCAGCAATACTGAATTCTATCAGGATTTGGGACCAGATTCTTAGTAAAGCCTCTCTGGTCAACTCTCCTTCATGGATGATGCCAGTCTATTGAATCCGTACGAGGTTTCATGGAATGTCACCCATTTTTTTCTCGGGCTTGGGCAGAGGTAGTTCTCAATGTATTTGCTAAATGATGGATAAAGAGCAGATGCTATCCAATGACATCCTTGTAACTCACACATCTCTAACGGACTTCGTTTGATACCTTCACATAAACAAAGATTCAAAGATGGGAGGGAGACAATGGCCAGAAGTTAGATGTGGAAACTGGCCAGATATCTGGGTTCGGAAACAAAGTCTTCTATCTATGTCCAACATCAATCACAATATGGTATGCCACCTCAAGTGCTCTGTTACATGGGAAGAGCGACTACGGATATAAGGTGGGGGTATTACGACCATATGTGACGTTGTAAGCCAAAGGTTCAGGAAAAGGTGATTAATCTTAATTGTGATGTTTTGCGCAGAGCAGCCAAATCCATGATTGTTTTTTACTAAGAAGTTACAAGGTCTGAGAATCAATTTAAAATTGAATGGCCTTACAGATCATGGTGACATATTGGCTGCAATGTGGAAGTTCCCCTTGCTTGATGGTGACTGTGGGCCCGTACTGACATGCCTCCCAGCGTCCGTTGCAGCGTTGTGAGGCTTTGACGGGGCCGGCCACACGGTGTAGCACGTGCACGAATTATGGGTGTGCTGCAGACTTTCAGAAAGCCTCCCCGTCGAAGTGCTATGACGCGCGTTCGAGGCTGCAAAGTGTCATCCTCTATAGGATCGCTAACTGCGCTCAGCGAGGTGGCCAAACGGGCGTCAGAGTGGAAGGAAAGTCTACTCTCAGGGATGTTCCTTTCGCTCTGCAAAATGCTTGTCTGACCCCAACCTAAAACTTCTGTAGTGAAGTTAATGGATGAACTCCCTTTGGTAATTCACCACTCTCTTCCAGCATTTTATAAAACCTGGGGCCCACGACTGAGCACACTGCTAGAGCATCTCTTATCTTATGTACCAATGGATGGAGACACGGTGGATTTGGTCATAATGATTGTGACGGAAGCCTCTGCCACCTTTTCAGTGATTTGTGTTCCAGGTGTCTAGGACTGGCAGGTGCGGGCACTCGCAGCATTGCTCGCACTACACATAGACTGTGTGCCCCTTGGAGAAGAGCGGATGTGAGCCTTGTGCCTGCATACTATGGATAATTATGGCAGAGAATGTTCATAGGGCATTTGGGCATTGCCATACTGTTTGTAAATTGGTTTAAAGCTTATTTTTGTGTTGAACCAGAATAATGTAATTAGGTTTGTGTACTCTTGATTATGCAAGAATACTGCCTCTATTGTCTGTGCTTATCTGTTTCTATTTGAATAGCTTGTAATCTGCTGCCTTTAATCTAGTTGACAATCACTATCACCCATTGTCTTAATTCATCAAGAAGTGTTAAGCAGCGTTTACTGTAATTGTCTACCTAATGTAGTTAGATTTCTCATTCCAAGAAGTCAATGTTTGTGCAATTATCTGTATCGGTTTGATTAGGTCCTCTAGAAGATGTGTGATTGTGTGTATGCAAATGACCCATGTGTGACTGTGCCTCTGATTAAAAGTGTCCTCTTCTGACCAAACTTGAAGTCACGGCTCATGCTTTGGGTAGCAGCTATCTTCTGCTCGCCATGCCGAAAGGCTCCAGGTCTACAGCTTCGGCTCATTCCAGTGTGTGTGTGTGTGTGGGGGGGGGGTGCTAGCCAGGCTCTCTGCGTGTACCTGTCTTTAAACAGCGGATAAGGAATGGGAGAAAGACACGGGAGACACCAGGGGAACCCGGGTGTCCAGCGAGTAAGCAACCCTTGACAGATGTGACCCTGTTGGGGCACAGAGATCTGTTATAAGCGGTGGTGAACACTGGTACCCAAGATTTTTTTTTTTTTTAAGCCATGTGTTCCATGATGCTGTCAGTCTTAATATGCATAGACAAATTGGATGCAAAAACAGATTTGCAAAGTGTTGGTCTTTATATCCATCTGAATTTTATATCCATCTGCAACTCTATCAGCTTGTATATCCATCTGAATGCATTTCTATCGGCCTGTATATCCATCTGAATGCATCTCTATCGGCCTGTATATCCATCTGAATGCATCTCTATTGGCCTGTATATCCATCTGAATGCATCTCTATCGGCCTGTATATCCATCTAAATGCATCTCTATCGGCCTGTATATCCATCTAAATGCATCTCTATCGGCCTGTATATCCATCTGAATGCATCTCTATCGGCCTGTATATCCATCTAAATGCATCTCTATCGGCCTGTATATCCATCTGAATGCATCTCTATCGGCCTGTATATCCATCTAAATGCATCTCTATCGGCCTGTATATCCATCTAAATGCATCTCTATCGGCCTGTATATCCATCTGAATGCATTTCTATCGGCCTGTATATCCATCTAAATGCATCTCTATCGGCCTGTATATCCATCTGAATGCATCTCTATCGGCCTGTATATCCATCTGAATGCATCTCTATCGGCCTGTATATCCATCTAAATGCATCTCTATCGGCCTGTATATCCATCTGAATGCATCTCTATCGGCCTGTATATCCATCTGAATGCATTTCTATCGGCCTGTATATCCATCTAAATGCATCTCTATCGGCCTGTATATCCATCTGAATGCATCTCTATCGGCCTGTATATCCATCTGAATGCATTTCTATCTAGAAAACCTGTTTCCTTTTTTCTTCTTCACCCTTTCTGCTCAGTCTGTGTCCTTCGCAATCTATTATCTGCATTATGGATGTACACTGTGACAATTTCGCACCTTTCCACATCCCCAGCCCACTCTGCACTTGTGGGGGATTATTATTCCCAACTTTAATTCTGTCATTGTAAAAAAAGAAAAGAAAAAATCTGTCCGTCCTCTGGTTGCCAAGGAGATGACCAATAGCATGCTAGTGAGTAGGAGTTCCCATCTGCCTCCAAATGCAGCATGACCTGTCTGGTACCAGGGAGCAGGGATGCTGGAGGATCATGCCTGAGACAGGACCGAGGAATGCAACTTCAGCCAGGTACTGCCAAGCGATTCCCATTTAAATGTGTGCCATGAATTGATTGTGGCAGAAGGGGAGGGGGTCTGGGCATTCATTCGTTTTCCATGCTGCTACAGTAATAGCACAAAAAAAGAAAATGTGTTTCTGGGTGAAGAGACTTTTCTTGCTGTGCCCTAGTGATGCACACATACATTTTTCTTTCAAGGTTATAACACCATATATATTAAACTGCAGCCATGCCTGGGATTTCACACTTTCCAGTTCCACCAGGGGTTACATAGGTTGGCACCTGATGGGTTAATGATTGAATGCTACATGTACAAGGTAATGTATTTTGTATTTGGGCTTAATGTCTGCATTTGCTTATTTAGAATCATTATTAGGGCTTTCTCGGGGGTCTCTGCTCAGCCCTGGCTGGACCTAACATTGAACTTATAGAGAAAGGGTAAAACACAGTATGGTATATGGTGGATTGAAGCCTCAGCTGTGCAATTTATTCCGAATTCTAGATGGAGAAATAAACCTTGTATGTATGCGCGTGTGTGTGGGTGTGTGTACATGTACAGGGATATATGAACGTGTGTGTATGCATGTATAGGGATATATGAACGTGTGTGTATGCATTTATAGGGATATATGAACGTATGTGTATGCATGTATAGGGATATATGAATATGTGCACACTGTGCACTGTGTATGCATGTATAGGGATATATGAGTGTGTGTGTATGCATGTATAGGGATATACGAATGTGTGTGTGTGCGTGCATGTATAGGGATATATGAATATGTGTGTGTGCGTGCATGTATAGAGATATATGAATATGTGTGTGTGTGTGCATGTATACGGATATACGAATGTGTGTGTGTGCATGTATAGGGATATACGAATGTGTGTGTGTATGCATGTATAGGGATATATGAACGTGTGTGTATGCATGTATAGGGATATATGAACGTGTGTGTATGCATGTATAGGGATATATGAACGTGTGTGTATGCATGTATAGGGAGGGATATATGAACATGTGTGTGTATGCATTTATAGGGATATATGAACGTATGTGTATGCATGTATAGGGATATATGAATATGTGCGCACTGTGTATGCATGTATAGGGATATATGAGTGTGTGTTTGTATGCATGTATAGGGATATACGAATGTGTGTGTGTATGCATGTACAGGGATATATGAATGTGTGTGTGTATGCATGTATAGGGATATACGAATGTGTGTGTGTGCGTGCATGTATAGGGATATATGAATATGTGTGTGTGTGTGTGCATGTATAGGGATATATAAGAATGTGTGTGTGCATGTATAGGGATATATGAATGTGTGTGTGCATGTATAGGGATAAATGAATGTGTGTGTATGTGTGCATGTATAGGGATAAATGAATGTGTGTGTATGTGTGCATGTATAGGGATATATGAATGTGTGTGTATGTGTGCATGTATAGGGATATATGAATGTGTGTGTATGTGTGCATGTATAGGGATATATGAATGTGTGTGTATGTATAGGGATATATGAATGTGTGTGTGTGTGCATGTATAGGGATATATGAATGTGTATGTGTGCATGTATAGGGATATATGAATGTGTGTGCACTGTGTGCACTGTGTATGCATGTATAGGGATATACTGTATGAGTGTGTGTGTATGTATGTATAGGGATATACGAATGTGTGTGTGTATGCATGTACAGGGATATACGAATGTGTGTGTGTGCATGTACAGGGATATACGAATGTGTGTGTGTGCATGTATAGGGATATACGAATGTGTGTGTGTGTGCATGTACAGGGATATATGAATGTGTGTGTGTATGCATGTACAGGGATATATGAATGTGTGTGTATGCATGCATGTATAGGGATATACTGTATGAGTGTGTGTGTATGTATGTATAGGGATATACGAATGTGTGTGTGTATGCATGTACAGGGATATACGAATGTGTGTGTGTGCATGTATAGGGATATACGAATGTGTGTGTGTATGCATGTACAGGGATATATGAATGTGTGTGTGTATGCATGTACAGGGATATATGAACGTGTGTGTATGCATGTACAGGGATATATGAATGTGTGTGTGTGTGTATGCATGTACAGGGATATATGAATGTGTGTGTGTATGCATGTACAGGGATATATGAACGTGTGTGTATGCATGTACAGGGATATATGAATTAGGGCTGCAACTATTATTCTCATAATCGTTTAGTTGCCGATTATTATTTCGATTAATTGGGTTGATGTTGCGAGTGCTTGGTCAGAGAGATGGGTTGATGCTGCATGCGTAGCTTAAGCTCATGTTTACTTTTTCAAATGAACGCGGCTACAAGCACCTGGTCATAGATGATGATGTCAGCATGAAATCGGGGTTAATAAGCTAAAATGGTCAGGGTGCGTCGAGTGTCCCTTTTTAAATAATTTTGTGAACAAACTGAGTGGGAGGAGGGACTGGAGATGGGAGTGACTTTTCTCAAGTGACTTGACCTGAGTGTGAGAGGGAGTGGGTATGGGCAAAAGACCAGATCTGGGTGTGGGAGTGAGTTTGGGGAAAGGGACCAAACCAAAGGGAGGGAATGGCAGTTCCCAACCAAAGAGGGTGTGGCAGGGAGGGTGGGGTGGTGGCACAGGACTCCAGCTTCATGTAAGGATAACACACAGGCACACAGCTCCTTCACCCAGTGGCAATATCCCATTGTTTGTGTTATAGTTCAGTTACTGTTGTAAACGGAATAAAAACAAACTGGTTGCATCTGACATAACCCTTGAATTAAATCATACCTAGTAAAGCAGTGGTGCGTCTTCTCCAATCCGCTCCGAAACTGAGGTTATTTACGTTTAACTCAGTCTGACGCTAAACAGTGTGTGCTGTACACAGGACGATTAATCAACGCCGATTAGTCGATAATGGAAATAGTTGACAACTATTTTAATCATCGATTAGTTGTCGATTAAGCGATTAGTTGTTTCAGCCCTTATATGAATGTGTGTGTGTGTGTGTATGCATGTACAGGGATATATGAATGTGTGCATACAGGGATTTATGAATGTGTGCGTACAGAGATTTATGAATGTGTGTGTACTGGGATTTATGAATGTGTGCGTACAGGGATATATGAATGTGTGTGCGTGTATGCATGTACAGGGATATATGGAATGTGTGTGTGCGTGCGTACAGGGATATGTGTGTGTGTGTGCAGGGATATATAATTTATTATTTTTGTTACAGTTGAATCCTTAGCATTGCATGTATGTTGCTTGCTGAGTTTCATTATACAAGTGGCAGCCAAGGGAGGATGGATTCAGGTCAAGGAGAGGAAGGAGCAGACTCGAGCTTCTTCAATATTTGTGTCGTGTGTGTTTAATGGTGTGCAGTCATTATGCTATCAGCTATAAGTGGCTTTTTGATGCTCAGATTTGCTGCAAGGATTGCTGGAGTGGATTTATAACCTGCTACAGACAGAGGTGTTTAATATACAGACATGACTACTCTGTATTCAGCCAGTTTTAAGTCCTTTGAGTGCCAGCGAGTTGCTTTCCTGCCACATAAGGGTTAAATAAATTCCTCTGCTGAACTCTCCTAGAACATGAAAGTTCAGAGACTATAGCAAAACTTCTCATACTGTTGATAATGGGTTAAATCCTCTTTGACTTCTCACCTCCAGCAGATGAGGTGGGGTAGTATTTTTCACGTGCTTTCCATCAGCATGAATAAATTATCCAGGAAGACATTGAAGATCAGCTACTGCTTAAGCAAGCATTTCGTTTTAATATACCCTCAGTGGTTTTTTTTTGGGGGGGGGGAGTTGTCAGATTTTTTAATAAATTCCAAACGTGACGTAGACAGTGTTCCATTTGGCAAGATATGATGTCATAAACAGAAGGGCCAGAAAGCCGTGGGTGCTATGCCACCCTGCGGCATTTAAGCTCGCCTGCTGCGAGGACGGCATAGAATGCCTCCCGGTGCTAAGGGGCTAATATATAGACTGGACGAAAGGAAATTTAGCCTAAGGTAAAGGAAAGGTTGTATTTTTTATTTTTTTTAACACCCGTAAAAGGAACCTTAAAGCCATGGAATTCACTGCCTGTTGAGGTGGTTGGGTCAGAGTCTGTAACAGACTTTTAAACAGTGGCTGGATGACTTCCTGCAAAAACATATTAAGGGTTATAATATTTAGTATGTGGGTAAAAGCTTCTTCATCCAAGGAGAAATCTGATGCCATTCTGAGGTCAAGAAGGAATTTTTTCCCAGAATGTTGCATTGGCGAGCGCTTCAGACTGGGGTTTTTGCCTTCTTTTGGATCAACAGCAGCAGGTGATGTGTGAAAGGCTGAACCCGATGGACGCATGTCTTTTTTTTCAGAGTTTAATTTTCTTTTGATTTTTAAGTGCAAGGAGTCCCGTTTCCATTCAAATTCAGGTTTGGATTCTATAATATGCCCTTTGCAAGTGATGCCTCGATTTGGTCCTTACTGCGGGACAGGTTGTGCCCGATGTCCGGCTGCTGCGGCGGGCCCCTCGTCAGGCCAGTGTACGCAACCGAACGTCATTGGCTACATGGAACGGCTTGACTTCAAGCCGCGGCAGCGAATGATGCACAAAGCATGCCAGCTGGTGGGCGTGCCGGAGGAGGGGCCGCTGCAACAGCCAGACATCGGGGCGTACTAGTACTGCGGCACTCAGTCTCACCCGCCACTGGGATGGCATAGTACGTCCTGCGGTGTTAAAGGGTTAATGCTTCAGGATAGAGAATCACCCAGCACACAGACAAAACCCAGCTAAGAGAGCAAATCCCTAATCTGACAAGCTGGTCCTTAGAATGGCCAGTTAATAAAGTATATAAAAAGTACAGAACAGAAGAGACATCGTAGTACAATTTCAAGCCAGAGGTCGGTACACTCAATAAACATACGCCAAGAAGGGAAAATTGCAGTCGAGAATACTAGCCTAGGCCTAGAATATCAGGAATGCACAGAAGGGTGATATAAGCCACGACGGGGCTCAGAGCCAGGGGTGGATCCAAGGGGGGGCAACGGGACAATTGCCCCCTCCCCCCTGAGAAAATATTGCCGGCCGCAGAGTGCTTTTCTTTGTACGAGCGGCCGCCGGCATGAAGCTCGGCCGCTCACCTGGGATCCACCAGCCAAGATCTTGCGAGATCTCGTGAACTCTGGGATCTTGCGAGAGCGTGGCTTGTGCGTGGTTCCCAGGTGAGCGGCCAAGCTTCATGCCGGTGGCTGCTCGTACAAAGAAAAGCACTAGGAGGGGCCTGGCTGGCAGGAGATCGATTGGAACCACGTTAGCTGGGGGCAATATATATCCATGTGAGTGAGCTGGGGCAATATATTTCCATGTGAGTGAGCTGGGGCAATATATATCCATGTGAGTGAGCTTGGCGCAATATCCATGTGAGGGAGCTGAGGGCAATATATATACATGTGAGGGAGCTGGGGGCAATATATATCCATGTGAGGGAGCTGGGGGCAATATATATAAAATGTGAGCCGGGAGGGGAGAACCCTGGGCCCCTGGTATGGAAAGGGTTCGTAGGGCACATGAGGACAGACCCTAACGAGCACAGCTTTCGATTAGGCGTGTCTCTGCCTGTCACTGCAAACCCAGCACCAGCTCTTAGCTAAAACTGGTAGCGTGCCCCCCCCCCGAAACCTGTGTCTGGATCCACCCCTGCTCAGAGCTCTGTCAGTTACTGGTATTTAAAGGCCTCCTAGGTCTCTGACCAGGTGCAGCAAACCCAGAAGCCAGATTGCCTGAATGTCGCCCTCTCTGTTGAGGAAACATCACTGCAGGACCAACAGCTGGCATAACGTAATGGACTGATCGGAGCTGATTATTCCAGTCTGCGGCATATGAATTCTACACGCTGAAGGGGAGCGCTTTCATGCGTCGCTAAAGATGACGCACATGGAATTTCTGATCAATAAGGAAAGATTGTTCTCACTGTGTAGCTACAATAGATCTGTCTCATACTGAATATAACAAATGTAGATTTATACAGTATAACACACACACCATATATATTTTTCTCCTCCGTTTGTCACGTACAAATGTTAATTGCAGCCTGTACTAATGGACGGATATTTTAGCAGACGTAGCCTGCAGCATACATTGTATTTGTCATCTTAGCCACGGTAACCAGGCAATGACAAATGGTTTGACGTTTTGCCTTCCATACCGAGCTGCCTTTGTGCGCACGTTTTATGATCGGAAGGAAATTAAGAGCGAAGCTTGCTAGCTTATATGGTATATAAGGGACGCATTCCTTGAGATTTATTAACCCCTTCATGACCACGTGCGTTCCCATCTGGGGAAGAACAACATCACGTTGCGATGCTGCGTTGTTGATGTGACAGTCAATCATATCGACCACATGACGGTGGAGACGCGGATGTTGGCCGTGCCGACATGACACGCACTAGAGTCAGTAGGCCGGTTGTTGACCCTCCAGATGTTTTGGAACTACATTTCCCATGAGGTTCTGCCAACCTAATGAGTATCTGAGCATTGTGGGAGTTATTGTTTCAAAACATTTGGGGGGGCCAAGGTTGCTGATTCCTGCAGTTTGCCGAGGCCTTACTGGAGCAGTTCCAACATCGGAAGATAAGTTCAGCCGTAATTATCCCACGATGCGCTATGATAGTCACTCGTCTCCTGGGGATAGTGTCTGTGAGTGTTATAGCTTGTCACCTGACATGAAAAGGTTAAAGAAACAGATAAGCTTAACATTCCATCGTAGGCTGTATTGAACCTCCAATCCTCTACACATATGTCCCATCCTTATGGGAAACTAGAGACAGATGGGCTAAGAATGAAGAAATTAGTTTCCACCCCATCATTTTCAGTTCTCAAAGTGCCCCAAGACAGATATGCATGCGTTACGAGATGTCACTGAGGACACGCACGTGCGTCATCGACTGTGCTGTCACGTGTCAAACACTTGAGAAACAGTGGGCTAGATTCTGAGTCCGGTGAAAGCCAGAGCCATTAAAGCAAGGGTCAGCAACCTAGGCCCTCCAGATGTGTCGGAACTACATTTCTCGTGATACTCAACCACTCGTTAAGTCAACAGAGCTTTGTGGGAAATGGAATTTCCAAAAACTGAGCGGCTGAGCAACAAAGGAGATGCAGTTCTGAAACATCTGGAGCGCTAAGTTTGAGGAGCCCCTACAATAAAGTCTATGGAGTTGGAATCTAGCCCAGGCTTGTTGTGCTCAGTCAGTACTGGGTTATATGGGGCTTTGAAGTGTCCTCTTCTTTGGGCTTAATCTTTAAAATGTGACATTTAGAATTCAAAGCTGGTTCCTTCGTGGATGAATTTCCAATACTTTATGACATTAAGACCTAAAAAGAGTAATACGTATAGTGATCTATTCAGATTTCTCTGGATTTTACATTAAGTGGTGAATCGGAGCGTTGTGAGGGAACTATCCGAGATCTGGGCAGAATAGATGAGCTAAATGAATCCGTGAGTTGAGATTTCTCTTCAAATTCAGGTATTTTAATCCAAAATTGTTAGCAAATTCTCCATTCATAGCCTTGCTTGGTGAGTGACCCAATGTTTTGCTCATCCTACTAGCAGCTGAGACGTCTACAGCCGGCAACTTTCCTCTCCCACCCCCAGCTATGTCGGAATGAATTAAATTCCGGATTCCTGCAATCAGCAAGAGGGTCAACATGTCCTCCACCTAACCAATGCAAAATTTGTAATTGGGAAGGTAGACGTGAAATAAAATACGACACGGTGCCTATCTTTTCCGAGCTTTCTGTTTTTTAATTATATTTTTTAAGAAACCGTTACTATTAAAATTCATAAAATTTTAACCTAATTTAATATTTTAAAATATCAGTATGTTTATTCTTATTAATCTAAACTATAATGTTTTCTTTATTGATTATTAGAATTTTAAAATTAAGGAAAATTCCTTTTAATTTCTGATTACAAGGTACCTATTTATATTTTTCTGTCTCCTGTAACTGCACAGCACATGTCCCTTGTGAAAAGTCATTGAAAGAAATCATTAATCCATTGCATTGTTTGGCATTTATAAGAGGAGAGAGTTCTGAGAGATGAGTCGTGACTCTAATTTTAGGAAATCCCTGTGGTTTTAGGAAATTTCTTAGATATTTAACCCATTCACTACAGAGCACGTTTTGCTGGGAAAAAATATTATAACATTTATTTGAAACATGGGATTGGGTGGTTAATTAAATGTAGGGCTAAATGTGAATTTTGCGCAGGGATTGTTATTCCCATTTAAAAAAAAAAAAAATGTAAATTTCATTTTTAATTCTTCATGTATCTGTTCTACCATTACAGAAACTGTGCTGGGATGAAAGGCTCTAAACTCTAGAGGGGGTCTCTTATCTTGCACAATTTCATATGGAGTCTGCATTATCAGCACACAGGCAGAAATGTCCTGTGTGTCAAATACAGTAAATACGATTAGAACTGGATAGTTAAAAAAAAAGGATCTCTCCTTCCTTTTTATGGGGATTTGTAGAGATCACGATGAGATTATTAGCGACGCAGCTTCCAAAAATACCAATATCTGTATGTCCCTGTGTATGGGAATTACAGCATCACCTTGTATCTGTACTGCACAGGGATTTTCTGTCGATATAACCCCCTGAATCTTATCACTGTACAATAAAGAGTGACCTGAGAGCAATCCCTGTATTCTGCCCTCTCCCTGACTGCTGTAATGCAGCAGTAATGTTTGTTGATAAAGTCCATTGATTAGACTAACGAATTGTAGTGAAGTCAGAGCAACGTGGCGGTCATAACCTAGCTACGGTTGCTTATTGCCATCTCGCGTGCTTGTTAAATGAATAGATGGCTTTTTCACTGAAATTTCCCAACTGTATTGTAAACTGCCTAAGACCTAGAAGTATTTTAAGCTCCCTGTCATAACTCCTTCAGCTGTCAGTTCTTATCTCAAGTAGCGTAGACGGCACAATAGACCCCCTGCAGCCTTATCTAAACATTCACTCCTCCACCCCATTGCCTCTTCACTACCGTAGAAGCTACACTACAGCTGTAAAGTGACACTTGCCATAGGATTTTGGTAAACGTTACATCTTGGGAGAATTCCAAAAAATGAAAACGCGATCAAAACCTTACTTTATTTTCCTTTTTCCATGCAATTACTTCAAAGAAAAAACAAACCGCAGCAGCATGTGATTTAATTGTAATTATGTTAGTGTCCCTTTAAGAGTTCCCAACACACGCATAAGTATAGGATCAAATGTTGACCTTGTCCTTGTTAGACTTCCGATACCCAGGCCTGCAGGTTTTTTCACTGGTCCCATATCACCTGGATACTTTACATCGAGGAACCAAACCAAGTTCTAAAACTAAACTCAACCCCGATTTTACACTTAACCCTAATTATACGACTACCCAAAAGCTAAAAAAGAACTAAACTAAGGAGACTCCTACACCTAAAAGCAATACCTAAATCCAATCCTAAAATTAGACCTAAAAACTATTTCTATTCTTAACCGTTTCCCTAATCGCCATCTTAAAAGTAAGCATACCCAAGCGATCAGAGAATGGCGAAGATGGAAGAATGGCACCAGTCTCTGTGGCAGAATGGTAAATTACGATGGAAGAATGGCTCTGATTACTGCTGGCAAAGTGCCACATTGATCGAGGGCCTCTTGGCAGGACTCTGGGGAATATTGCAGGGATGCCTCACGAGGCATGCTGCAACAGCACTATCTTGGCAAGAACACACTGCAGTGGCCATTTAAATGAGTGACGTACCTGTACTTCATCATGATCCAAGGACAAATTGGCGGTGAAGTGCATCAAACGACACTCATCGCAAAAGCGTTTACAGGGCCACTAGTCACAAAAAATGAAATGTCCTTATTGTGTTTATGTGATGTTGCTGATATCTTACATGTGCTTTGTTTTTCTCTTGTATGTTTAGTTAAGAAAATATTTTCCACTGTGTCACTGGGTGCATCCATTGTGTGGTCATTTGTATTGTAAACTGCCCCCCCCCCAATATCTTTCCATCACTTGCTCCTTACTGTGTGGCTTTGGCCATAGAATGGAGTCTATTGGTCGATCACTGACTCGCATCATTGTATTTTTGGGATAAATGCAAAGGTCATCACCAGGAGGGAGATTAGAAGTCTTTTAAGCTTCCTGTCATACCTCATTCAGCTGCCAGCTCTTATCTTGAGTAGCCTGGAGAATAATACCCTCCCGCCGCCTTATCTAAACATCCTCCACCTCATTTATAATATAAAGCACGGCCACAAAGGAAAACGGCTGCACAGATTTTGGTAAATGTGACATCATGGGAAAAATGCACAAAATGGAAACGGGGGGGATAAATAATTTTTTTTTTTTTTTTTTCTTTTTCCATGCAATTTCTTTCAAAGAAAAACAAACTGCAGCATGTGTTTTATAATGTGGTTTTATTTGCACATGTAATGCAGTTACAGCTTACAGAAGTGGTAGCGTCCCTTAAGCCGGGGTCAGACGAGTGCACTAAGTGCGCCCGTACTGAGGTGCCTACCTACCAGCGTCCGTCGCAGCGTTGTGGCACTTCAATGGAGCTGCTCACACGCTGTAGCGTGCACTACAAGCGGACGTGCCAAAAGCCTCCGTGTTGAAACGCTAGACGAGCGTTGACAGGGCTGCAAAGCACAATCCTCCATAGGGGAATTGTGCCTTGCAGCGCTGGGCGCATTAACTGCGCTCAGTGAGGTAGCCAGACGGACGTTCCTTCCACCCTGCAAAACGCTTGTCTGATACTGGCCTTAAAGCTAAGCCTTCAGTTACAAACTGCTCGAAATCAATATGTTTACTGCAGAAAAGGAAAAAACAGAAAAAACAAAAAAAGGATGAGGCCAATGGGTACTCTATTAAGGATTAAAGCTTAGAAACTAGTATACACTGAAGACGAAATCTGAACAGAATGTTCAGAAAAAAGTACCATAAATAACCGTAAGAGGCTTCAAAACATCCTTCCAAAAAACCTCTTGCTAAACTTTATTAAACATATAAAAGAGAAGAAGAAGGACGTAACTATACATTTAAAAACATAAACGTGATGACGTGATTGTTAGGGCGATGTAATGGTGATCTAATTTTGGTGTCTCTGCATGGAGAAGAAAACCTGTACTAAAAAGAATTTATGAAATATTACCCAATCTATCTGGATGGATGTTTGGTAACATGCAGTCAAAAGTTTCTCTTTTATATGTTTAATAAAGTTTAGCAAGAGGTTTTTTGGAAGGATGTTTTGAAGCCTCTTACGGTTATTTATGGTACTTTTTTCTGAACATTCTGTTCAGATTTCGTCTTCAGTGTTTACTGCAGAAAAGCCCTGTTCAGATCACTGGAAACTGAAACGCTGCACTTTAAGAGACTGAAAAGGCTAATAATTGCGCAGCGGATTGATGGCCAATCGGAAATGGACCAAAACAGTTGAGCTCAAGGAATACTGGAGCTAACAAACCTAATATTCCAATAAAATATATAAATATCGTCATATCATATTATAAATATAAAATCAGCTCTTTAGGCATTAATTAAATCTTCTTATCAACTCCTGTCTCACCGCAAAAAAAAAAAGCTTCGTTTCTGGCAGGTATTGTAGAAGGGTTATAAAAGTTTTTTGGTTTTTTTTGCACTGTTTTGAGTCCTTGATCAAAACCTTCCGATCCAGACTGTTCATCACCATTTTCTGTAAACACGCTCGTAATGGTAAATTGTGTATTGTCTTCAATTTCAAGGTTAGCACGAGTTCCGACAACCTTTTACAACATTTGTTCTGCAGGGATGAAGTGTTGGAGGCCTTGTGATTTCTGAGTGTTCCATTAAGGGAAAGCAGAATAAAAAATAAACCGTGGGCCCTATACCACTGTTGCTGGTACCAGGGAGCCACAAAGGCAAACGAATCGTGAGAAGATGTCATTTGCAAGCTACCTGTTACTGACTTGATTCCAACCCTGCCGCTGTAGTAGTGGCTCGAGTCGGAATTCTTGGGAAGTTGGGACCACACCACTGCTGGTATCTGCTCCTAGAGTCCATAGGACATCATGGAGCCAAGCGTGACATTGCAGTGAGCTAGCTTGACTGGGATTGTGCAGGAATCGTGGAGGAACCACAGGTGGCAGGAAAATATTTATTGAAAATTTGGCATAGCACACTCAATTTACCCATCCACAAAGGATCAAACCAGAAGCAACGCAAAAATTAAGATAAGACTTCCACCGGTTTCACAGAGCACTGAGGAATTCCCTACTCGAGGGCATTTCTCCCATGAGTCAGTGCTCTGTTCTTTAGTCTCCTGTGTGTAGTTGGCTCTTCTGCTCAGACCAGTTTTCTTTGTCGACCTACCAGCTCTCCAGCGAGGCTTCTGGCTTACCCACCAGCTCTCCTGTATGTCAGCAGATCCCCGCATAGCTGTTCTGTACCATCCCGTGCCAAACCATCAGTGGTGTATTTAGATTTTGTGCTGCCCTAGGCCTGACTAAACTCGTGCACCCCCTAATTTAAATTTGAGGCACCCCTTCCTGTCAAGGGCACACCTCTTCCTGGTTAATCCCCACCCTTCCTCTTTAAGCTCCACCTTTTCCGCTTAGAGCTCCGCCTTTTCCTCTCTTTATAATAAAAGTGGATACCAAGTGCCTACTTGTATATTTTGTATACCATTTCAAATGTATCTATTGAGATAAATAAAATTATGAAATGTTTAAATTCAAGCATTTTTACAAAAAACAGCCACGCATGTCAAGTATACAGGATCACAGCCGCTCTAATTGGTTGAATAATAAAATCCACAGAAATGTGCACTGCATATGAGCGTATCACAGAGCTGCACAGCAATAAAACCCACAGAAATGGGCACTGTGTATGAGCATATCAGAGCTTCACAGCAATAAAACCCACAGAAATGTGCAGTGTGTATGAGCATATCACAGAACTGCACAGCAATAAAACTCACAGTAATGTGCAGTGTGTATGAGCGTATCCCAGAGCTCCAGGGCAATAAAACGCACAGTAATATGCAGTGTGTATCACAGAATCCACAGCAATAAAACTCCCAGCAATGCAATGTTTGGTGTGTGTCAACGTATCAGAATCCACAGCAATAAAACTCCCAGCAATGCAATGTGCGGTGTGTATGAGTGCATCAGAATCCACTGCAGTAAAACTCCCAGCAATGCAATGTGTGGTGTGTGTCAGCGTATCAGAATCCACAGCAATAAAACTCCCAGCAATGCAATGTTTGGTGTGTGTCAACGTATCAGAATCCACAGCAATAAAACTCCCAGCAATGCAATGTGCGGTGTGTATGAGTGCATCAGAATCCACTGCAGTAAAACTCCCAGCAAACCGAGTGTATATGAGCACACAGCAATTATGCTGTGGAGCCATCTTGTCAGCAGTGGGGTGCCACTACCAGAGGTGCACTGTAGCTTTGATTCCCTTCCCGGTGGGTGTTCAGTCCAGAATCGAGTCTGTGTTAACGAAAGGGCGGGAAGCTGTGCGCGTGCGTTTCACGTGGTTCAGCCAGTCATGTGGTACTGAGACTCAGAGAAATGGCAGTGAAATGCCCTGATGTTCGGTGGTTTCAATCAGCAGGTTTATTCAGACGAACCCCATAGGATTCAATGTTGAAAATATTCCCGTTTTTATGCAATATCTAATAAATCATTTATTATTTGAATCTGCAGTAAAAAGTCTTTACTTATTGATTTTTTTTTAGTACCTTTTAGTCACTTTTCAGATTTTTTTGGGCAAAATCCCCCCCCCCCTTTTTTTTTAATTGCAGTTTTTCTTTTTTCTGTAACAGAACTTTTTATTATCAATCATAGGATCTTATATGTAAATTCCAGACATTTTCGTTCAGTAGTTCTTTTGAAAACAGCAGGCCACGGGTTTGCGGTGGCAGCATTCTGCGGCCGACTCCATGCACTTTGGGGACCCTGCGGTGAATGGTGAATTCACTGCAGGGTGGGGAAATTTTATTCTCCTAAATGCAGGGAACTACAGAACACCAAAAAGTTGGCGTCATTTCGGTGCTCTGTGAGTAACCCATTTAGTGATGAGGTTTTTTGCTGCCCCCTGGAAAGTGAAATTGAAAGTGTAAATTAGTGAAATCTCAATGTATCCTTCCTGGTAAAATACTTTGCAAAAGTAAAAAAAATAAAATAAATTTTTTAGGGGTGGGGCCACCCAGTGCGGGCCGCCGCCCCCTGGAAAGTGCCGCCCTAGGCCTGGGCCTAGTCGGCCTAGGCCAAAATACACCAGTGCAAACCATCCAGCAGTGGGCAGAGTTCAACGACCACAGGATTCCTTCTGAAAAATAAGACCTTTATTCACACTTGTTTCGGTTTGTCCTCTCCTGAGGGTTTTCCTGAGTCCTGCCCTGGGGTTCCACCATGATTGACACTAGGTGTCGTTGTGACACAATGGTTCCAAAAGAATGAGAAGCTCTTTCAGTCGGAACGTTTCGGGTCCTACAGGGGCCTTTGTCAAGAAGGAGGAAAATATCTAAGCTTACGGCAAGGTTGGAATAGAAACTGCAGTGGTTACGTTACTGACAAGAATGGAATAGGACCCCTCGTGTATCCTGTAGTGGTCCTTCACTGAAATCCTAGTGCAATCATGATCTACATAATACGTGTGTCCTGTATTTGTCAGATTCTGGACAAATATATAAAAGATTCCACATGCTCAGCCTTGCCATTTCTCATCTGCTGACATGTACTCTGTCTGCACAAGGATATTCAGTAAGAATCCTGCCGGTTTTATGTGAGTTTCTGTAGCTCTCCGCTGTGTTCGTGCACATATTAGAAAGGTGGCTCTAGATTTGTGAGGACTTGGGTAAGGTTCAAATGTGAGGCCCCTCTAGTAATGGGGGTTTTATTCGGATTTCAAGGAAGACTCTACTGAAAAGTAGAATGCACTTTTTTTGTACTTCAATAGTTGGGCAGAGGCTGCTGACATCCTCTGGCCATTTACTATCATTTTTTTTAAATTTTGCCCAGTTTTCCTGCGCTTTATTTCTCGCATATACATATATGGGGGAATGGACAAGTCCATGGACATTATCAGGGGTAAGGGATAATGTGAAGGGGGGTGGGGGCGAGTCCGTGTTGGGGATTTATAAGTCCAGGATCTCTCATGTTCCTCTCAGTCTGTGACATTCTGTGACGTATTGGGCAGATATTTTCACCGCCGGCTCCTTTTCTCCCAGTATGAGGTGGAGTTTCCTCGTCTCTTCTATAGAGGTGAAGTCCGGGATGAGAGCGGAGAGTCTCTGGAAGTGAGTTTCCCTCAGTGCTGAGTACTTGGGGCATTGTAGGAGGAAGTGGACCTCATCTTCCAGGGCACAATGCTGGCACAGTCTATTCTCCCTGGGCTTGTAGGTCTGTCTATGCCGCCCTGATTTGATTTCCAGGCTGTGGGCGCTCAGTCTGTACCGGCTCAGGATCAATGTCTATAACTTCAGAGCTAATGAAGACAAATGCCACGATGTTTCAGTAATCCCCTATAGTAGTTATACATAAAAATAGAGAAATGAAACGAGTATATATTAAAGTGAAGGCTTTCACAACTCCCTTTTGAAGACTGGAATATGTGTATCAGGCCTGCTCGTTGGGCAGGGGGAGATGGGCACAGGTTCCTCGATGTGAGGGCTCTGCTGGCCTAGCTAAGCCATTTGGCAGCACACAGGTTACTTTCAAGTAAGCTGCCACGTTATTGTACAGCAGGAAGATGCTCGCTGTCCATGGAAAACAATGATTCCCAAGAACAGCACAGAGGAGGAACACTGTGTCCTGATGCAGCACCAGGAGGAATGAGCTGCCAGAAGCCATTAAATACAGAGGGGAGGGGTGCTTGTCTTGTCTTTCTGGCTGTCTCTTTTGACTGTCTTTTTCACCCACTGTCTAAGTGAGGTGTTCGCATATGCAAGTGAGCCATTACAGCTCATGGCTCCACTCGTAATTGTTAGCATCTCAGCTACTATACCAAGGGGAACAAAAACTTGTGTTAGATCTCGATTTACTGCAGCTTTCTGCAAGTTTAATTGTCCAATACTTTGAATACTTTGCATAGGATTTACCATTAATGTCGTAGAAAAAGGATTGCTGACCTGAAAAAAATCCCAGACTTTATCAATAAAGGTAATAAGTCATAACTTAGAGAAATTAATTTATTACTTGGGATACTGAGCATTTGTGTGCATGTTTTAGTCAACACATACTTGTTGTTTAGAAACCTTTAGGCTAGGGTCAGACGAGCGCGTTTTCTACAGACTGCGCCTGTGCAGTTCGGACGCACTTTTTGAGGGAAGACGCAGTAGTGGCCAAACAGTCCGTTTTTGTGACTGACGTTATTTTTGATGGATGTAGGAGGGAAAATAAATTACAATGAAAAAACATTTTGTCCGTCAAAAATGCTGGACGTATAAATGCAGTCCCTCTGACCACGTTCCATCACTCTCAGACAAAGCTATGCGGACGTTGCGGACGTGGTGCACTCCGCACATCCATCCTAGCAGTTCGCCGTTCTCGCTAACCTGCGTCCGTTTGCCTCATCCGTAGTGTATCCGCACTTCCGTGCGGACGTACTTCGTGTGTGGGCCTTCATTGGCAGGGCCGGCCCGACAATGGAGCAGTGTGGTGCCACTGCTCCAAGCGGCAAATTTTTGGGCACATTTTAGGGCGGCATATTTTGCCAATGCTGCACTATTTTTTCGTATCAGCGACGCACCGGCATCACGAGGCCGGCGCGTCCTGTGACAACTGACCGCGCCCACACATGCGGCCAGGAGGGGGAGTGCAGTGAGAAACGGATTACTACGCCTGTGGGCGGGCCGGATCTCATTCAGCATCTGAGCACGAGGAGGCACGCAGCTGGACCCTGTGAAGGCAGGGGATTCCCGGCAGCACCAAGAACCTGCAGCAGAGGGAGACTGTGCCTCCCCCAACAGACCCTGGATCACCCCACATGCCGCCTCATCAGGTCTCCTCCACAGCTGAGGCAGAGTAGCAGCTTCCCGGTGTCGGTGAGTTAATGCATCAGCTGGGGTTGGGAGATCTCTATCTCTCATCCTGCCTCTACCAAGATGTAGACAGGGTGAGGCCGAGGGGAGAGAGCCAGGACCCTGGGGGTGGGGAAGGGACATCAGGATTCCCCCAACCCCCCAGTGAAAAGTGTAAAAAGTGAAAGTGAAAAGAGCAAGCTGCTGAGTGGGGGAGGAAGCTGGGTGTAAACATGTCAGTCAGTGTATCTGCTGGTCTGTATGAGATGGCCCTTGCTCTCTGTATAGGACACATAAATAAATACAAAGCCTGTGCCCTATACAGAGAGCAAGTGCTGCCTTATATAAAGCTATATGCACTGTATTTTGGTGTATACATTACAAAGAGTGAGTGGCCTTATACACAGATATATACTGAGAGGCAGCTCTCAATGTGTAAGGCAAATATAATTAAATGCAAAGCACATATCTGCATATAAGGCTGCTCACACTCTCTGTAAGGTATAGACCGAAAATACAATGCATATAGCTTTATATAAGGCAGCCC
Organism: Leptobrachium leishanense; assembly: GCA_009667805.1. Classification (NCBI taxonomy): domain Eukaryota; kingdom Metazoa; phylum Chordata; class Amphibia; order Anura; family Megophryidae; genus Leptobrachium; species Leptobrachium leishanense. The sequence goes on along the minus strand of CM019075.1, from coordinate 35,118,814 downwards.
ATGCTCTGTATAAGACCCAGGCTTTGCATTTATTTATGTGTCTTACACAGAGAGCAAGGGCTGCCTTATATAAAGCTATTTGCATTGTATTTTGGTGTATAACATAGAGTGAGTGTGAGCAGCCTTATATGCAGATATGTGCTTTGTATTTAATTATATATGCCTTACACATTGAGAGCTGCCTTAAATCAGCATATATCTTTATATATGGCACCTCACACTCTCTGTGACATGCTCATACACAGCACACATTATGTTGAGCTTTGTAATATGCTTATATACACTGCGTACTGTATCACAGAGCTCCACAGCATTAAACCTCATAGTAATGTGCGGTGTGCATGAGCGTATCACAGAGCTTCATAGCATTAAACCTCACAGTAATGTGCAGTGTGTATATGTATTCATATACCGCACAGTACTGTGAGTTTTATTGCTGTAGAGCTCTGTGATACGCTCATGCACACCGCACATTACTGTGAGTTTTATTGCTGTAGAGCTCTGTGATACGCTCATACATGTCGTGTTTTTTTTTTTGGGGGGGGGCAGCATTTCATCCATCGCTCCAGGCAGCACAGTGGCTTGGGCCGGCCCTGTTCATTGGTCATGATTATCTGCTACCACGGACGTACTAAAGTGCGGCTACACGGACGTTAACACTGCGTTCGTCTAACCCCAGCCTTAACTCCAACGATTCATGTAGCGTGAGCTTCTAGAAGGTGCTAACTCTTGGCCGTCTGCATCCCTGTGGTAATTAGCGCTAGCACTTTGTAATACCTTGCTTAACGAAATGCTAATGTTAGTTTGCGTTCCCATGTCAAGTATAGGATGCGCAAAGTACAGTAAGCTCACTCATAAAACAATGCGCAACGGATTACTAACAGGGATAGCGTCAGGAATGTAATAAGTGGGCATGCATTAAACACGCTTATACTGGCGATAGCACTTACATGTCGATGCACCAACGTTAATACCAACTATGGAATAGAGCCCCACATCACTCCGATGTATAGATCTATCCTTTGCAAATGGTTATAGAGTAAATGTTGGAGGTAAAGATTAAGGCCGGCGTCAGACGAACGCAGTGATCACGTCCGTGTCGGCGCAAAGTTGAAAGTTCTTCGTAGCATAGAATCATGATCAATAGAGACCCACACACGAAGTACGTGCGCACCAAACTGCGCACGCACAACGCATGTGGCAAACGGACGCAAGTTGGGCAAGAACGTAAAACCGCTAGATGGACACGCAGAGTGTGCCATGTCCGCATAGCGTTCTGTGTGCATGATGACATGAAGTCAGACGGAGTGCATTTGCGACGTCCAGCGCCTTGACGCACAAAATGGCTTTTCATATCATTTTCCGATTATTATTTTTTTATTTTTTTTAGCATTTTTCATGATAATTTACCCATAATTTCCTTTTTTCTACGTCCGTCAAAAAAACCCGGACAGTGTGGTGTCTACAGTATCTTCCGTCAGTACGTCTGTCCGTTATGTGCGTTCAGACTGCGTTTGTCTGACATTAGCCTAAAGAGGTAAAAATTGTACAGGAAGAGACCATTTTCTCTTCTCTACAGTGTATATTACCCTCCAGGCGCAGGTTTTCTCTGTTACCGTCCCCATGTTAGCACGAAATAGGGAATAGTGCTCGTGGTCTCTTCAAGCAATTCATGCTACAGTGCGCATTACAGCTGCAATAAGAGCCATAAAAGTAACTGTAACTCTAAAATAAGCACAAATAATAAGCTAACACTAAATTATAATCCCTAGCCCTAATTGTAACTCTAACACTGAATTTGGCCCTAAACCTAAATGAAAACCTAACCCTAAAAATTGATAGCTTCTGACACAGATTTGGGTACAACTACAAATTGCAGAGGTCCTGAGGTTTTTGGAAGTGTTCAGATTGGAGCATCTAATTTACCTTAGTGTCACTTTTTAGATATTGTTTGCTCTTGCAACCAGGCAGTGGAGCCCTTACCATAAGACACTGAAGACCACCGTTGGGACCCAACAAATGGCAAGATACAGAAGAGATCCTGAAAGTTACTTTCAGCATTCTAAGTGTTTAACCTATTGAGATCTGATGTATTTCTAAATATAGCAATCTACACAAACTGAACCCTTTGCTCACTGATTAGAGGGATACCAATCACACCACCCTGATGAAGCCCAATGTCTTGAATGTTTTTAGACCTCAAAAATGAGTGCCAGGCTTACAACCAGTGGCGGCTGGTGACATTTCAAGTTGGTGGGGCGCCAGACTGGAAAAAAAATGTAATCGGGAATAAGTACATTATTTCTATAATACACTACAACATGCAAAATAGTTGAACAATCCCATATATAGGGAATAAAACAGAGACATATCCCTATTCATCAGTCAAATAAAATGGTCATAAATTCAGTGATTAAAAGTGTAATCCATAAATTAGCCACAAGATGTGTAAATAAAACATTATTCAGTATTAAAAATCTAAAAGTGAAAAAAGTGATTTTGTTTGCTTAATAAAAAAAAGCACATTAAGGCAAATGTTTCTGGGCATTTTCTGTCATAAAGGGGTTAAGGCAGGCACCCGGTGTGTGAAGAAGATAATGTTTACATTCAAGCCTCAATCGAGCTTGCTTAGATCAGGTTTGTTTGACACCCATCAGAGTTCAAATTGCCAGCAGCTGGGGGTTTGATAACAGCTGTGGTCTCTGATAGCCAAGACTTCCCATAGAGCCTTTATCAGTTTCTGGATCCCAGTCAAGGACAAATAATCACATTATCTTTCTTTTCTTTTTTTTTTTTACTCTGCCTAGGAACAATTAAGGAGACCATGACATTGCTTAAAGGGACATAGCACATTTTTTAATCAGGCACATGTTAAATGACACAAAAAAAAACCAGAAAAAAATGATATACTCTAAAAATAAAAAAATCCATTGCAAAAAAATGGTAGGACGCTGCCCCATCTAGCCCTATGGAGAAGCCACCACTGCTTAAAATACCTCCCTGATGAGGCTCAATGACGACCAAAAAGGACTCTAAAAATACGAATGTTTTGAGACCTCAACAAGAAGATCCAGGCTTACACCACCACCATGATGTCCAATGACAACCCAAAAGATTTCCTCTGGAAACTATAAATGTTTTGAGACCACAACAAAGACCTAACAAAAAAAAAACACAATCCAAATCTCATAACAAGCGAAATCTACAATGTTCGTAGACTTACACATAACATCCCAAACCAACGACCAAAAAGAGGGCACATAAAACGTAGGGAGTATCTACCCACCTCTGATTTACGTGGCTGCATCTGCTGGATTCCTACATCAAAACATTCTAAATGAGTTGCAAATAACCTTTATGTGCAGCCAGGATGTCTGATTGTGGGCATTGTCTAGAGCTTTGCAGAATAATAGGTGCAAATACAAGCGTTGGTATGTTAAAAAATAAAAAAAAAGTGTGGGAGGTGAACATACGCTCTTAGTTCTCGTTGACGTAGTCATTCACAATAGTCGAAGGTTATATGATGTAACCACTGAATAAATTGAGTTTGTACGTGGGGCCTGCCTGCAAAACAAATGAAAAATTGGTACTTTTAGTCTGCACTGAATATTTGATGTTCAAGGATCATTTTGGAATACAACCCCACCTCCCGTAGCCAACATCTTGAAGGTTAACGTCGATGATATTTGTGTTTCACAAATATTTGTCCATTAGTGCTCTTGGTTATTATTTTTTTGCATATATATTTAACACCTATATTGATGTCTAGACACATATGACTGGCAAAATAATTTCGTTTGTTAAAATCGATTGATCGGAAAAGCAGCAAGAAAGCATGGAGCTGCTCAGAGGAGCGGCTTTTAGTTACATTGGCTAGGTACTCACTCTATCAAGAGGTGCCGTGATGTGGCGAGTGAGCTTACACTTCAATGGCCATTCTAGCAAACAAAAACCTCTAATTGTGTTTTGTTGCACATGGATTCGTATAGAAACCAGCGCAGATGACAACTTTTTTTTCCTGCTATATTTTATACATGAACTGGATTTAGGGTTGCCACCTTTTCTGCAAGCCAAACCCGAACACTCTAGTCTAGTGTTTGGCTTGGGCGGCCTTTTTTTTGTAGCGTATACATTATGCGTATATTTACATTATGTGTATATAATATGGCACGTGGTATGCATGGCAGGCTGGTATTATGCATGGCAGACTGGTAATATGGCTGGCACACTGGCATTATGCATGGCACACTGGTATGGCACACTGGTATTATGCATGGCGGACTGGTATGGCAGGCACACTGGTTTTATGCATGGCAGACCGGTATGGCTGGCACACTGGTATGGCACACACTGGTATTATGCATGGCAGACTGGTAAGGTGGGCACAATGGTATGGCACACACTGGCTTTATGCATGGCAGACTGGTATGGCTGGCACACTGGTTTTATGCATGGCAGACTGGTATGGCACATACTGGTATTATGCATGGCAGACTGGTATGGCTGGCACACTGGTATGGTTGACAGACTGGTATGGCACACTGGTATTATGCATGCAGACTGGTATGGCTGGCAGACTGGTATGGTTGACAGACTGGTATGGCACATACTGGTATTATGCATGGCAGACTGGTATGGCTGGCACACTGGCATTATGCATGGCACACTGGTATTATGCATGCAGACTGGTATGGCACACTGGTATGGCACATACTGGTATTATGCATGGCAGACTGGTATGGCTGGCACACTGGTATGGCACACACTGGTTTTATGTATGGCTTGCACACTGGTATGGCACACACTGGTATTATGCATGGCAGACTGGTATGGCTGGCACACTGGTATGGCACACACTGGTATTATTAATGGCAGACTGGTATGGTTGACAGACTGGTATGGCACACACTGGTATTATGCATGGCAGACTGGTATGGCCACACTGGTATTATGCATGGCAGACTGGTATGGTTGACAGACTGGTATGGCACACACTGGTATTATGCATGGCAGACTGGTATGGCTGGCAGACTGGTATGGCACACACTCGTATTATGCATGGCAGACTGGTATGGCTGGCAGACTGGTATGGCACACACTGGTATTATGCATGGCAGCCTGGTATGGCTGGCAGACTGGTATGGCACACTGGTATTATGCATGGCAGACTGGTATGGCTGCCAGACTGGTATGGCACACACTGGTATTATGCATGGCAGCCTGGTATGGCACACTGGTATTATGCATGGCAGACTGGTATGGCACACACTCGTATTATGCATGGCAGACTGGTATGGCTGGCAGACTGGTATGGCACACACTGGTATTATGCATGGCAGCCTGGTATGGCTGGCAGACTGGTATGGCACACTGGTATTATGCATGGCAGACTGGTATGGCTGCCAGACTGGTATGGCACACACTGGTATTATGCATGGCAGTCTGGTATGGCACACTGGTATTATGCATGGCAGACTGGTATGGCTGGCACACTGGTTTAATGCATGGCAGACTGGTATGGCACATATTGGTATATATGCATGGCAGATTCACTGGAAAGGCTGGCAGGCACACTGACTGCTGATGATCTTCGAGCCTGCGCACCTCACTTACACTCACCCTGCAGAGAATCGAGATGCTTTGCTTTTTGTGCCGGTCCGAGAGTGGATGGAGAGCGTCGCAGCACCATCAGCAGGTCTCGTTGGCTGCTCGGGACCAGTAGGGAGCCGCAGTGCCACATGCACGCTAAGGCACGATGAGAAACCACGTGAACATTGTCGAAGAGCCCGTTGCGCCTGCACGTGCTTACAGCGGCTCATGGGAGGAGGCGGGTGGACAACACGTGAGCGATGCACCGCCCAACCCCTCCCATAGTGGGCAGTGCGTCTCCAAAATAAAATAAATAAATAAAAAAAGACGGAGGAGAGGACCGCGGTGCCGGGGGAACGCAGGAAATGTAAGTATGAGGCGGGACTTGTGCCGGCACCTCGGAGTTATGTGTCCGGGTGGCAGAGGGTGTCAAACCCGGGCACATGACTCCGAACCCGGACAGTCCGGGTCAAAAACGGACAGGTGGGAACCTGTTACTCCTGGTTGTTGCAGCCGCTCGGAGTATGAGCGGAACGCCATTTTTTCTGTATATAGAAAAGCTTTTGCTGCCCATTCTGTAGTATTAACCTCCCTGGCGGTCTAATTTTTTCAAAATTTTGTGTCTAAAAGCGTTTCAATTTTTTTGGAAAAAGTAAGCCTGTATTCTGTAGGAATAACTCACTGAAATCTGTGCAAACAAGAGTCTAGTAAACACACACAGTCAGAGAAGGTTTGAAACACAAAATAATTATTTATTATCCCAAAAATAATTATCCAAAATAATGGAAATAAATTATATTCAATAATATAATCAAACCAAAAACATGCCTCTATCCTCTGGGTGCTGGGATTCCTGTTCAGTTGTGGACTCCTTTGCCAATGAAATATACACGACACGGGGGTACCAAAAAAATTAGAGGTTTTATTCTCAAAGCAGCTTTACAGAGATAAAAGGCAAATAAAAATAATTTCTAAAAATGTAATAAGGCTTTGCAATACAAGTTTCGCTGGTGGATCTGGGCAAGCAACCTCTAATTTTTTTGGTACCCCCGTGTCCTGTATATTTCATTGGCAAAGGAGTGTACATCTGAACAAGAATCCCAGCACCCAAAAAGTTTATTTTACAGTATTTTTACAGTAATTTTTTTTCTTAGTTTTTCAAATTCGCCGCCGGGTCCCGCCCCCCCCTGCATCGCGTGGCTCGCAGGGAGCGGAACCAGGAAGCAAAGTCGCTGCCTGCCGCGGTCACACTGCGGTGACTGCAGAGATGGCGAGGGAGCGAAGAATGCGGTGAGTATGCATCCAGCCCGAGTGTGGCTCGGGGTGTCAGGACTTACCGCAGCAGCCGTCCGCTCTGGGACCACGCAGGGGGGTAACACCGTGCTCCGGCATGTTTCTCCACAGCGGTTCTGGGGGTCGGCAAAAGGGAGGGGCGCTCAGCCGCGGCGTCCCCGTGCCCGATCCTCGGCCTGCAACGAGAGGTTGTTTGGTGCCGTCTCACCTCCGGCGGCCGTCACCGTCCAGCTCCAGCCTCCTGGCTTTGGAGAGGTGGCGCAGACTGGGAGTCAGACCCGTGTCACGACATGCAGGGAGGGATCCCAGCGTGGTGCCCCCGGCTTGGCAGTCAGACCCTGCTCCGCCTCTGTTTGGGGAGTTCCCCCCGAGGAGGTTGGACAGGAAAACGATGACAGCAGCCAGGGGGCTGGGCCAAGGGATCAGGCCTGCAGGTTCAATGACTGGGGTTTCCCTGACTCTGACGTCACGCCCCTCTCTTAGGGGTGGAGTAGGAGTGGGCAGAACTCCCCTATATAAACCTGAACCACCCCTGCTTCATTGTCCAGTTGTTGTCTGAATCTCCCAGAGACACTACCATACTGAACCTGTCTATCCTGGTTTTGACCTTCCCACCTACGTTACGAATAACTAACCCTTCATTGTCTACACCGACCCTTGGATTGAAAATTGACTACGAGACTATCTATACCGCTATCTGCAACACGCCTGATGTAAACCTGCATATCGAGGTCCAACCTTGATAAACTACTGACACGGGGTTACCGATCGCGGTAGCGAAATTTAACCCCGTGTCACACTCGGGAATACCGCCAGGCAGGTTAAAGAGGGGGGTCCTACGACTGGAGGCAATGGGTGAGGGGGAGTAAAGTCCATGGGGCTGAACATGCTCCAGCTCCCACCAGCAAACAAGAAATCCAAAGCACAGGGAACCTTGTACTGTGACGCTTCTCATTTAACATTTGGGAAATCCTGGTGTTTGTCGGCGTTGCAGCACTGACGATTTCTGCCAGCGTTTGCAACGTCGCCACTTGCTGAATAACCACCATAGTAAAAGAAAATAAAATCAAACGTCTATGTTTGACATAAAGTGCTTTCTTTATTAATAGGGTCACAGATCCCGCCCCCAAATCTTCAACAGCATTGTTCATATTGGCACATCATGTGCTGCATTAAAGCCCACATCCTTGACAAAGCAAGGGCAGCTCTTGAAAATCAGGATATGCTAGCTTTGATGAAACATATCATCGGATCCCTCCGGGATCTTGAATCTCCTAATTGAGATTAGATGAAAGCTGACAGCATCAAAGTTATAAACGGGAACTGGTGCAAGACAAGGATAAATAAAGGATAGAGTGCAAATTGGTTCAAATAACCAAAGATTTTGTTAATGAGTATAATCTTTTAAATCCGAGTGGACCTCTGTTAAAGGGATACTCTACTGAAAATAGACTTCCCTTTTTATACCGATTTAAATAATTGGACAGATGCCGACAGGCACTGCCCAATTATTTATTTATATTTTCTATTCGGTGATTTTACTCTTTTGTCCCTTGTTGAATGTAGCTCCTCCCCTTCAGCTCAGACTCTCGAACCCGAAAGTCCTTGAAGCTTTTTCGCGCAATTTGCGCTCCTATGCAACTTGCATAGGAACCACAAATTGCTCGGCGTAATAAGACTTGCGCACTTTATGTACGCAAGTTCCCGTAGCACAGTACGATGGATCTGATCGGCATGCATGGCCAGATCCGATCGATAGCGACAAGACGTCAAGATCCAGAGAAACAAACTGGGCAGTCAACAGATATTATGATGGTGAACATGAAAAGGAAGACTGCAGTGGTGTTGGATATGGCACCCATGACCATAACCGTTACAAGGAATAATAGATGGTGGTTAGGTATAAAGGGCTGAAAGATAGAAAAAGTTATGAAAAAAGAAGGAAGTAGTCCTGGGGGTAGTAAAAGTGGTTGGGGCTGTGACACCCCAAGTTCAGAAGATTCCAAGTGGAACATTTTCGATCATTGTCATCTGTCCAGAATCCTCTGACGCACAACCCTCTGACGGAGGACCCAAGAATGAGGACTACACAAATATATCAAAAGGTGATGGTCAAAAACTTGAATAAACACATCAACTACGAAACACTGAATATAATGTCAGCCAACTTTTATGCCATATATAAATTTCAGAATTATTCAGAGCGACCACTAGAAACAAATCCTAAAATGGATATTCAGAAAGCAACGAAATTTCAATGCTTTCTCATTCGGTACACTCCGGCGATTCCAGTTCTTCCACCCTGTAGTGAATTCACTATTCACCTCAGGGTCCCCTGAAGTGTGCCGAACGTGGAGCTGACGAACAGACCGCTGAACGCTAGCAAAGAGCACCGAACTGACCGCCAAACACTGCCAAACTGCAGGCGGGAAAAAAAAACAGAACTCTGCTATTCTTTAAAAGGTGTTTAATACAATATAAATGCATGAAAATGTGTGGAAATAACAAAGTCCCAAAAAAAAGAAAGTTTGTTACAGAATAAAAAATAAAAAAAATAAAAATAAATCGGGAATCAAACATTTTGCCAAAAAAATATTTAAAAATGGTTTGCTAAAAATGAAAAGAACAAATGATTGAATAAAAAAAATACAAACAATAATATTTTTACATTGAATCCTATGGGATTCGCCTGTTTAAACCTGTTGACCTAAAACACTGGAAATCCAGGCATTTCACCGACACTTTGGTGCAGTTCTGTGTTCTCTGAAGAGATTAAGCATTACTTCTCTGTGGGGCAATTTCGCTGCTGCCGAAGATCACTGAATTGCGGTGATCTGCACCGTATTTCGTTGTCAATTTGCCAGTATTTGGAGAATAGACTGCTTTCTGAATAGAAGAACTGCCACAACATTGCAGCGTACAGAGAAATTCACCGTTCAGTGCAATTCGGTGGCAAATTCGTCACATATTAAATAACACTTTATAGTCTCAAAACAGTAATAAAAGATGACAATGAAATGTAATAAACACAAACAATATAAAACTGGCACAAATGTATCTGTTCGTTGCCGGTATTCAGTTATATTGCTCATTTCTTTTTTGTGCATGCTTGTGTTTTTCTCTTTGCCTGTCATTTTACCAGGCGACCTCAATTGTAGTCTTGTTTGTCATGGGTACATACGTAGTAGTGTAGGGTGGGGAAAAAATTGCATTTCAATCGAATGATAATGAAATCTCCTGAAGGTCCTAGTTATGTAATGACACAGTACTTCATTTATTTTTTTTATATTTATATAAGCAAAATTCTGTTCAGGTTTTGTTGAACTGGTGCCACCATGTGTCTAGTACGGATGCTGCAGCAGCCAGAAGGACCCAGTCGGGTTTGTGCCTTTTATGAATTTACATTAACCTAGGGAATTGGAGACCTACAGGGACCAGGTACGGATGTATTTTGTCACATCCACTTTCAAGTATGGATACACAACATGGTTCAAATATACGATGGACATATAGTATATGTTGAATATCCCTTATCTGAAATCATTGGAACCAGAATTGTTCTTTGATTTTGAGACTTTTCGGATTCTTTGATATTTGCATAAGGAGATATCTTGGATGGGACCCAAGTCTAGAGACAAACTTTTATTTACGTTTCATACACGCCTTAAACACAGTGTCAGGCCCTGGAGGCCCTGACCCCCGGACGCCCCCTTTTTGTGTATTATCCTGCATGTCCCCTGCAGATTCCAAGACTCTTGTATGAACAATGCACCTTCCTGATTTTGACGTTCTGGCCCTGGATCCACACCTGCCCTTTATCCTCCCTGATTAGCCCTGCATATAAGGGAGTCCCACCCTCAACCCTGGACTTCCACATTGAAGTTGTATTCGCTGACTGCATTCCTGTTTTGACAAAGCTCCCTGATACCTCTTGCCATTCTACTGACTTCGCTGCCAAAGACTCCAAGGACTCCACTGTTATATCACCTGGACTTTCATCGCTTCCATATACCGGTACCCTCCCATCCTGCTCCCCTTCTGCCCCCCATCTAGGACCCCCCGTGTACCAGACCCCCTGCTGAACCCTGACTACGCCATTGTCTGTTCCTTGCCTGACTTGATGTTATCGTGTTTATTCACAATAAACACCCTTTGTTATCTTGAATCTGCCAAGATCACTGCATATTGGGCTCACAACCCTATCTTGCTACACCAACCGCAGTCAAACCCTGACACACAGGGCCCGAAGGGCAAGTTATACAATATAATAATAATTTTGTCCACTGTCACTTGAGGTCAGGTGTGGGATTTCCCACTTTTGGTGTCCATGTCGGCACAAAAACAAAAAGTTGGATATTGGAAAAATGTCATATTCAAACTTCTGGATACTCTATTTGTAGCTGCATGGTATGATGTTCATATGATTCCTAGCTAACTTATACTACTTATCTGTACAAAGTTAACAAGTTTAATTTCACGATTAACTTTATTTTTTTCTGTTCCAGGTGTGGTCCGTACATGCGTAATATGAAGAAGACATTAAAGTTGGAAAAATCATAGAACGTTTGGACCGCAGTCTGTTCAAAGAAGCCTATGTTGATATTTAGCCAGATGTTTTAAAATGTCAGAATGCAAAGCTGAAGACCTAGACTTACAGCAAGCTCCATGTGTGGTGGACAACAGTCAGAATGGAGAGGGTTTAAGATCACTTCGGGGTTACTCAACCATGGTCTTTCTTAAGAAAGGTAAACACAAAAGGAAGAAGAGCAGGAGCAGTCTACGGGATCTTTCAAAAGATGAAAATGAGAAGATACCATTGGCAGTGGGATCAGCGAGCAAGAAGGGTGAAGTTCTAGGGCTCGAGGAGGTGTCTAATGAATTTACATGCTCGTCATCTTTTTCAGAGACTTACCAGTGGAACAAGAATAAAGAGTCCCGCTACTCCTTCAGAAAGTTAGAAGATGGAACCTTTGCCATAGAAAGGAAAAGCTCACTGGAACTAAATCCTGAAAAGAGTGACTTAGGGACTACAAAAAAGTCCAAAAAGTGTCAAAAGAAAGGGCACCGTGCCTATAAGCCCCTTAAAATATGCTTTAAAAAAAGAAGCAAAAATATTAGGACAAAGTCCGATTCAAATGATGACAACAAACCGGAATCTAAAAGCTGTGTGGCACTATGTGAAAAAGAGGTGGGGTGTTCACCACACAACGAGTCTACGAGTAAGACCTGGGTAAATTTTAAAAAAATGGTAACGAGGAGGAGAAAATTGCATTCTTCATTGAAGAAGCAACCTAATCAGACTTGCCAGCACCTTGAAGCCAGCACAGACGTGACCTGCAGTCAATGTGCTTCAAACAAAAATAGGTTCGCCAAGCTTAAGATTCCATGCATGACTTTCTCCAGGAGAAAGAAGTCTTTAGAGAGCATCGTTCCAGCAGAAGAAACCTCAGAAATGCAGGCAGCGGAACCAGGAACAGAATCTGACTGTGAGAGAAGTGATAAAGTGTTGGCAATCAAATATAAATTGCAAAGATCTCTGAATGCAGAAAATCGGGAAATCGGTATCGATGGTGCCCAGTCTACGTTTAGTCCTAAGGATGAAAGACAGCCATTGACAAAACAGAAAAATTGTATGGATGAAGCAATAATACATAAAGAGCAAAACATCTCAAATGGAGTATATGGTTGCCATTCAGAGGAACGACAGATGGTTCTCCGGTCAGATCAGCTCAAGGAAGACTCGTTGATGATCAGTAATTGTACAGAGTTGACCAGTGTCCCGGTTCCAGAAAATATGAGTAGCAAGTCTACAACACAATTTTGTGCAGGTGACCATCAAGACCAAGGTCCCATCAGTTCTTCGCTTGGTGCATACACATCTCCTGACGATAGCCATACTGAACAAATCAAGGAAAAGCCAGATGCAGCCTCCCTCAGCAATGTGTTTCACAGTAAAAATCGATCGAATAACCTTTCCCTGATCAATGACATTTCAAACCTCAGTATTGTAATACCGGATCCATACGAAATCATGCTGATGACAACAGCAACTTCTCTTGTGAAGAAAGTTATTCAGTCATCCATCCAACAGCTGGTCGACGAAGGAACATTTCTAAACCATGTTCCGGCCAACCTGTTATCTAGGTCCACTTTCTGAGAAACCAAGGCCTGGATTGCTAAATTAATTTGTTGGGATCATTTTGAGCAAAACTGTTGTCATGGTGGTCTCCTTTATGGCAGTTACTATTGTAGTTAAGGTTCCAGTGACGTTGAGCTACTGTTTGGCTTGTGCTTCATATATTTTGATCTATTATATATATAACGAAAAGTACCTATTCTCAAACCGACCACTAAATATTTAGAAACAAATTAGTGAATTTTTCTCAAGTTGAAGCACTGTGATGTATCAAACGTGTTTATCAAGCCTTATTGTTGGTTATTAATTGGTACCAGACTTCATTGTCCTAAATAATTAATTAAGAGTTTAAAATAAACCAGGTTTAGGGGATTAACACACATGAAGGCTCTCTGTTGGACCATCGGTATCTTCAAGCAGAGGAAGTAGGAGGGGAGAGAGCATTAGGCTGTGAGGGCATCCACTGTGCCATTTGAGGAGAATGACACCCCATACCTTCACAGTATATTTTCCTTGTTGAGTATCAACACAATTATGGAGTATTTTGTGGCAAATGATGACCTACTACAAATGGGGTTCCTTTATTGTGAAAACCAAATTTTTTGTTAAACAAGAACCACCACTTGTCAGACCTCTCTCAGATGTCCCTAATGCTGGCAGACCCCGGCACTCCGATTCTCCTGCCTGCAGGTCCCTTATATGCCGCTGCTGGCCCATCTGATGTCATCATACCCACACCCTCTGGCGCTCCTTGATGACGCCAACCAATCAGTACAAAGGCTACACAATTTAAACTCCTTAAACCCATTTTATAATGCCCTTTCGTGGTTTCGGCTTGTTCTGACCCCGAAGTCAGAACTTCATGCTGACTTTCTACCGGTGTATCGACTCAGCTTTGTCTTCTGTATTAGTGTACTATTAGTGTACTATTTTATCCTTTGACCCGGCTTGTAATTCTTATTAACTTACACTTGCCCTAGTTTACTCGTTTTCTCCAAGCCTGTCGTTTAGTTGCAAGCCTTATTTTTCCATTCATGTTTCACCTTTCCTGTCGTTGATTGCCAGCTATCTAAAGAATGTTTTTTCCCTTCCTTTTGGCTATCATTCCTCTATTGGCGTATTTCTTTTCACCATTACCAAGTCCAGCCACTTTAAGGACTGGTGCCAAACCTGGGTGAGGGGCTTCTTAGTCCCACATATCGGGCTTACCTGGAACGTGCCCCAGAATCCACTACCCACAACATTGCAGCACTTTAATCGTGTTATGCTTAAATGTGGCACTTTAATCAGACCCCAGTTTATGTAAGTTTACATCATGGATGTCAAACTTGAATGACCCTTAGGCGTTGTTGGATTGCAACAACCATAACTTTCTAGTAGCAACACAGCATCCCTACTGTAGATGTTTCATAGATGATCGTCAGGATACTTTGGTCTAGGTTTAGAAGACCTATACCAGTCCTTATAATGGCTGGATTCACGTCTTCTAAAATACCTTGGCTGGCCGTCCACTGGAACCGTTTTCGAACGACCAACGATTTCGTCAGACCATGGACGACGTCGGTCGTCCAACCAGGGTGGACTAGGGTCGTCCACTGCATGCGATCTGTCGTGCGACCACAGATGATCCAGATCAAAATCAGAGGTGGAGTGCAGAGGTTGCCAAAACCAGAATGAACTGGTTTTACATGCAAAAACAAGTTCATTCTGCTTTTGGAACCAGTGCAGTCCTTGTACGGTCCTCTTCAATTCCTGCATTTGGATGCCAATAATTGGACTTTGGACATAATCTTAGTGCAAATACATCAATTATGCAAATATCTTACACTTTAATTGTTGCATTTGCACTTTGTAGCACTGCATGTTTTTATTATTGCATCAGCACTTCCTGGAAGTTACATTTGCACTGCTAACATGCATTTCATCTGAGTGGCTTGTAGTGTTTACCTTCTATCAAATAGACCTTTTGATCGAAAGATCTACAATATCAATATTAATTGCGCCACTAGGAAAACTCCTACCCTTTCTCATACTTCGTATATTGTCTGTCGATGGACGTCATTTGCTGCTACTACGGCTGTAATAAAGTGCGGCTGAACGCACGTTCGCACTGCGTTCATCTGACCCCAGCCGAATACTCTCAAGTCTGTGGGTATACTGTAGCGAGCAGTGCCATTGGTAATACAAAGCCATGGTCAGGATAAAAGAGCGTAACAAAGTCAGCAAACGGTCACAGTAAACAGCGAGTACCATAGTCATATAAGCCAGGTCAAAACACAGAGATCAAAAACTCAAGACAAAATAAGCATTAGGCAGCGAGGTCTAGGAGCAGACCGTGAACCTTGGCAAGGGGCTGGGTATACATGTTCAGACCTTGATGAAGTAATCCGCCAATGTCAGGGGGTGGTGGATGTAAAATCAAACAGAATGCAAAAGCATGAGGTTGTGATGAGGCAAACCACGCAATGTAAGACAAGTGACCGTTCGTGGTAAAACGAGGGATGCAATGTGGGTCAATACCACGGTGGTAATACAAATTAGAAGCGGAACCACCAGAGCCCTAACATATATGTAGATAAAAGGTCTGTATTCGCACCAATAAATGCAAATATTTCAGTTTTCTCTGTGACTCTATAAAAATCATCATAAAATACTTGGCAGTGTTTCACCTTTTTTCGTCCTTATGTCTGTAGATGGTTTGAATGATCTCTCCAAGCGGCTCACTTCCACCTGTCTGCAGAAACCTGTCCAATCACATCTTGTTACCTTTCAACATTCCACACTCAACCTCAACCCATGCTCACACTGACACTGACACTGACCATCCTTGAACCGATCGAAGGGTGGTGGTCTGTCCCGGTCTTGTTTCCAGGCTACCTTTATGCTGCCTAAATGATTCTTAACTTGTAAACGGTCTTTCATTTTGTAGACCTGGAAGTTTTTTTTAGATAGCCCCTTACTCTTTGTGCACAATTGTACGGTTTTGTGGAAATGGAGGGGGCATGGAAAGGACAACAGTCATGGTGTGGGGGTAGGTGAGGAGACTGATAAGTCATCATCAGTAACGTGATACGCTAATCTTAAAAGGTAACCCTAATTATAAACCCAGCAGAAATGGTAACCCTAAATAACGTCTCAATTTAATTCTATTGGCGGATATTTAAAAAAAGAAAATCCGGTTTCGGTCTATATACAGTTGTGTTCAAAATTATTCAACCCCCAATGCTGTAAAGGGTTTTAGGGAATTTAGTGTACATTTGTAATTGTATTCAGAATGAAATCCTACAAGGACTTTTTAAATAACCATATGCAACTAAAATGACATCAATTGGTTTTGTAATACAGTAGTAAATGTTTCTTTTGTTAATTCTTCATTGACACAATTATTCAACCCCTTAAAGACTACCACTCTGAAGAACAGAGGTTCATTCAAGTGTTTTCAATCAGGTATTGAAAACACCTGTGGATGTCACGGAGCAGCAATAAAGCATAATAAGCACCAATTAGGCAGCTTTAAAATGACTGTGATACTCCGCTCCTTCTAGACATTTACTGGTGTGGTTACAAACATGGTGAAGTCAAGAGAATGGTCCAGGAAGACAAGAGAAGAGGTGATTACTCTTCACAGGAAGGGCAATGGCTATAAGAAGATTGGAAAGATGTTAAACATACCAAGAGAGACCATAGGAAGCATCATTCGCAAATTCAAGGCAAAGGGCACTGTTGAAACGCTACCTGGTCGTGGCAGAAAGAAGATGCTGACTTCGACTGCTGTGCGCTACCTGAAGCGTAGAGTAGAGAAAAGTCCCCGTGTGACTGCTGAGGAACTGAGAAAAGATTTGTCAGATGTGGGTACTGAAGTTTCAGCTCAGACAATACGGCGCACACTGCGTAATGAAGGCCTCCATGCCAGAACTCCCAGGCGCACCCCCTTGCTGTCTCCAAAGAATAAGAAGAGTCGACTGCAGTATGCCAAAAGTCATGTGGACAAACCACAGAAGTTTTGGGATAGTGTTCTGTGGACTGATGAAACAAAATTAGAACTGTTTGGGCCCATGGATCAACGCTATGTTTGGAGGAGGAAGAAAAAGGCCTATGAAGAAAAGAACACATTGCCTAATCATGCTTTGGGGCTGTTTTGCTTCTGCAGGTACAGGGAAGCTTCAGCGTGTGCAAGGTACCATGAATTCTCTTCAGTACCAGGAGATATTGGATGACAATGCGATGCAGTCCGTCACAAACCTGAGGCTTGGGAGACGTTGGACCTTTCAACAGGACAATGATCCCAAGCATACCTCCAAGTCCACTAGAGCATGGTTGCAGATTAAAGGCTGGAACATTTTGGAGTGGCCATCGCAGTCACCTGACTTAAATCCGATTGAGAACCTCTGGTGGGACTTAAAGAAAGCAGTTGCAGTGCGCAAGCCTAAGAATGTGACTGAACTGGAGGCTTTTGCCCATGACGAATGGGCGAAGATACCCGTAGATCGCTGCAAGACACTTGTGTCAAGCTATGCTTCATGTTTAAAAGCTGTTAGTACTTAGTACAACATCCTTTTACAGTTATAAGATTGAATGTCACTTGGGGGTTGAATAAAACTGATAATGATGTGAGCACAGAAAAGACATTTGTGGTTATTTCATTATAAATGTTATATTTGTCTGACCTACACGTGCCTCTTTGATTTAATTGTAAGCAAGATGACTGAATGATCAAAATCAATGTCAAACTGGCCAAAACACTCAATTTCAGTGGGGGTTGAATAATTTTGAACACAACTGTACATCCCCCCCCCCCCGCCCAAAATATCTGCTGATACATTATTTTCGCAAATCGGCATACCAATAAATTGACTTGTATCACTAAAGCCGATATTTCCATTAAGGTACAGCCGCAAGAGCCGATATTTTAGCTCCCCAGCGCCAGTCGTAGCGTTAGGACTGCTTGACTAGGAGGACCGCACTGTGTAACGAGTACTAGTATCACATGTTACAACGAGCGTGCAGTTTTCCTCCCCGTCGATCCGCTACAATGGACGTTGGACGGGTCTACAAAGAGCGATCCTCTATAGGAGGCTCCCGCTTTGTAGGGCTGATTGCACTAACGTGCACTCGGTGAGGTGACCACACAGGCGTCCGAGTGGGGAAAAAAGTATTCCTTCCACACTCATGTGACCCCAGCCTTAAGCTGGAGACCCCCAACAACACTATAGAAACCTCGGAGTCAAGAACACAAGTCCTGGTAATGGTTGGTTTTAGTGGAAGGGAGGAGAGTTAGGTCCTTACTATTAGGCTTAAAACGTGTCTGGCAGGAAATTCAAACAGAGCTCAATACAAGGGTTGAATACCAGTACTTGAGGGGCTGGTCTATGGGCCGTAGAGGAGGAAATGGCAATGACAAGCTGGGAAATCTGTCACAGCAAAAAGCAAGAAAAACTACAGGGTCGTTACATGGGAAATCTGTTGAAGCAAAGTCGAAAAAAGGGGCTGGGGTCAACTGAATGAACCACCTGCGAATGGCACACAGGTCACCATCACCATTGAAACTACATTGAGCCATGGTAGTGATGCCTGGCATGTTCCTTTTTTGACTTACCAATAACTATATATATTTCTTTTTAGAGAAAGGATTTTACCAGGAAGGATACATTGAGATTTCTCTCGTTTTCAAGTATGTCCTGGGTGGTGAGTATGTTCCGTTAGATGTCTTGCCCAAGGACACTGGAGAGGTGCTCGTCGGGATCGAACCCATGTCTCCAAAGGCTCTCTCCACACAGAGCAGTGATGTTACCTCTACTCTACCCAGCTTTACGAATCATTGACTATACATGGAGTAAAAAATAAACTTTATTTTGTGTCACATGTACATTTATTTTCCATTATAGATCATGCAGAAGCCAAGCTAAAATTGCTTTACAAACAGCACACTCACTTTCTATAGCATTAATAATCGAATTTGAACCCATTACCAGAGAACAGGTCAACCTTTAAAAGAGATGATATATATATATATGCACACACAAATATTCTTTTCAACTTCATGAATCTATTACCTACTTTAAAAAAACAAACAAAACCTGATTGGTCCCTCATCTTTAGTTTTAATCAAAGTCATTATGTCCAAAAAGATGAGAAAACCATGAAAGTTCTGATTCCCATCATAGCATTAGAACGTAGGACAGGTTTGTTAAAACTCTCCGGACACGTCTCACTGCAAATACGACTCTGTAGCTGCCAAGAAAATAACATATATATTTACAAAAAACACTAATAGATTATTATTCAGGTATGACCAACTGTTCGTTTTCTTGCAAAGCTGTAGGGCCTGGTGCCACAGGGAACTCTGGAGGTTCTTGTGAATGGTCTGATGCCTTTTGGGCGTTGGCCATGCTGTCGCAGTAGTTATGTAACGTTTGTTCCACCTGGTTGCCAAACTTTTGGTGTTTAAGCTTCAGTGGCTTCATTTTGTTGGCACACAGATGGTCCAGCATTTGACTCCTACGAATGAACCTGTGCCCGCACATGTTACAGCTCAGTTTTCGCTTCCTCAGGAACGACAAGTTGCAGTTTAACTCTATGGGATCGGAGTCTTTGGACAGAAAAGAAAGCTGACTGAGTTGCAGCTGTTCCTGGGGGGTAATGTGGTCCAGCGACTCATCGTTCCTGTTGAGAAGGTAGCTCCCGAGCCTGTAGTTTTCTGTGTTCTCAATGTTGTCCAGTATAGGACGAACCTCTCCGAGATCATTGCTCTCTAGAATGGATGAGGGCACTCCGAAAGGCAGAGACTGGGAGACGTGGATGTGTAAGTGGTCGCGTAGCGCGTCACGGGATTCAAAATGCTCTCCGCAGTAATGGCAAGCATGCGTTCTGTTGCCAGCCTTCAGGAGGTGAACCTCATTGTCTACACTTGCAACTGAAGGGCTTGGTGAGGTCATTGTCTCTGGGTCGGACATCTCCTGCTTTATACATATGGCAGTCTTCTGAATTTCTTCTTCGGTTTTGGTGGGAGCGCTCACAGAACCTGGAAAATGTGAACGTTGCTGGTCTGGACCGACACCTTCAAGCCCAATGGCAAGAGACAGTTGCAGTTGAGGGTGGTCTCCCTGCGTGTCTGGCCTGATATTGTTTGATGGGTTTTCTCTTCTCTTTGTGGTTTCCTTCTGTAATTTCTGTGCCGTTGAAATCTGAATGCCATATAAATTGGAGGAATGCACAGTTTCTGTTGCCAGAAATTGGGTTTGCTCCTTGGCCGTTGTAGAAAGGAGGTTAGTATGGAGAAACCTCATGCCTTCTTCCAACCGAAAATGATCTACTGTTTGCTTTGGGCATTTCCCCGTGTACATGACGTGCAACAGGTAGCTGAATATGTCAGGCTGTATATCTGTTGGCTGAATTTTTATGCATTCGCTGTGGAGATAAATTAAATCGAAAAATTTTAGGAATTAAATTAGAACCATCTGAAATTTTAAAAAAATCAGAATTTTTCCATTATATGAACTCACCGACATAAACCGTAACATTACCAGTATTTATATAGCAGCCAACACATTTCGCAGTGCATTACAATGGGGACGCTTGAACATGAGACATAATAAAACATAAGGAACAGAGGGCCCTGGCCATGGGATCATTGTCCTGCTAATACAGCACTTATACACGTGCTCAGCCAGACATAAGGGGCTAAGATATATGAAACAAAAGGGAGCAGGGGGAGTGTGGAGTTGATGACCAGAAAAAGTATAGCAGAATGCATGAGGATAGAATAAGAGTTTTGGGCATGATGAGGTTAAACCGAGAGAGAAGTGGCGTAGCTGGAAGGGGCCTATATAATTAGAATGGTGGGAGGGTGGTTGGGGCAGGTGATGTGGGACAGCAGAGGCTAAAATGAAAGGGAGTGTGGCTGTGGGGAAGAAACCGTTTAGAGAGACAGCCAATGCATGCAAAGAATTTATAACGGGGAGGAGCAGAACAGACTGAGAATCAGTGCACAATTAAGAAAAGAAAAAAAAAAGCGACATTTATGGACCTATTGCAAGCGTAAAACACAAACACCACATCATCATATCTGGATATAAAGGCAAAGGTAAACCACTTAACACCTTTTTGTTTCAGGAGGGAGAAGTCCGCAGACTCTTCCTTTTTAAGCAGGATGAACTCTAAAAGGTAGTTAATAAATAATGGCTGTAATTTCGGAAATGGCTTGCTTTAACTAGGGATGTTTGGATCCGATCTCGAGCCAATCTAGGGATCATTTTGGGTATCGGCTTCATGAAGCTGATCAGAGTTCAATGTCCCTATCTTTTCATTCTGCTGGTGCCATACGGCACCCATGGAGACATGGGTAGAGAGGTACAGCGCGCTGCTTAGATGCGGATGCAGCTAGGGGTGTACAGGGGGCACAGTAGAGCTTTGCTTTATCCATCCAGAAGTAAGCCACGCCCATACCATAAAAGCCAGCGCTAGGAATGGCTGCTGAGGAAGCGGGAGGGTGCTGAAATCAGATCGTGACTTGTATCGGCTGATCTTGACTCTTGGAACGGATCAGGAGCACAAAAACGCTGCTTGGGACATCCCATGTTTTAAAGGGACATTACCACTTAAGATGTAACAAGATTACTTGTGCATTACAAACAAGACAACCTTATAAAACACATGCTGCTGATTGTTTTTCTAAGTAATTGCATGTAAAAATGAATAAAGTTATGTTTTTATCTGTTTCCATTTTGTGGATTTTTCTCATGATGCAACTATGACCAAAATCTGTGCAAAAGTTTTGCTTTACTGCTGTGGTTTATCGTGTACAGTATTTAACAGCAAGTGGCGTAGAGGAGGGAATGTTTAGATAAAGCGACAGGAGAGTATTGTTCTCCAGGCTAAATTAGATAAGAGCTGGCAGCTGAATGAGATCAGACCGGGAGTTTAAACATGTTCTAATCTAGCCCCTAGCGATGTCCTTTGAAAACATCCCACACAATACAATGATTTGAGTTGGTGATTAGGGCTGTGCAATTAATCGTAATCGCAAAACAATCGCGATTTTAGCACATGCAATTTCTAAATCGCATAAGGCTGCAATTTTATCTAGGGTTGCACCGATACCGATACTAGTATCGATATCGGTGCCGATACCGGGTACTGCAGGAGTACTTGGTACTCCTGCAGTACCCCGATATTTTTTTCCGATATCGGAAGCCGGCATTGAGCCAGGTTGCCGGCATCCTAGGGGCTGGGGCGGCTGTCCGAATGCTCTATCGGCATTCGGACAGGCCCTGCAGCTGCTCTCGCCACTTTGTTTATACTTACCTTCCTGAGCGACGCCGGGAAAGTCTTCGCGCGTGCTCGTTGGAAGGCCCCCAGCCGCGACCACGTGGGACCATGTGATCGCGGCTGGGGTCCTTCCAACGAGCGCACACGCGGAAACTTTCCCGGCGTCGCTAAAGGAAGGTAAGTATAAACAAAGTGAGCAGCTGCAGGGCCTGTCCGAATGCAGATATACTTACCTTCCTTTAGCGACGCCGGGAAAGTTTCCCCGCGTGCGCTCGTTGGAAGGACCCCAGCCGCGATCACATGGTCCCACGTGGTCGTGGCTGGGGTCCTTCCAACGAGCGCGCGCGCGAAGACTTTCCCGGCGTCGCTAAAGGAAGGTAAGTATGAGCGGAGAGTGAGCTGGGGGGCATTATCCATGAGCTGGGGGCAAATCCATGTGCTGGGGGGCATTATCCATGAGCTGGGGGCAAATCCATGAGCTGGGGGGCATATCCATGAGCTGGGGGGCAATATCCACGAGCTGGGGGGCATATCCATGAGCTGGGGGGCAATATCCACGAGCTGGGGGGCATTATCCACGAGCTGGGGGGCATTATCCACGAGCTGGGGGGCATTATCCACGAGCTGGGGGGCATTATCCATGAGCTGGGGGGCAATATCCATGAGCTGGGGAGCAAATCCATGAGCTGGGGGCAAATCCATGAGCTGGGGGGCAGTATCCATGAGCTGGGGGGCAGTATCCATGAGCTGGGGGCAAATCCATGAGCTGGGGGGCAGTATCCATGAGCTGGGGCATATCCATGAGCTGGGGCATATCCATGAGACCTGGGGGCTTTATATGAGGTCTGTTCTTATTGGAAAGCGGTCACATGACATAAGATAAAAGTATCGGTACTCGGTATCGGTGAGTACTTGAACAAAAGTATCTGTACTCGTACTCGGTCTTAAAAAAGTGGTATCGGTGCATCCCTAATTTTATCTATTCATTTTATTGGCTCCCTGTAAGCTTCCGGTGGCATGGAGCTTTGGCGCTCGCAGGGGGAACCACGTGTACAGCCGCGTTCTTGCGGCTCGTCACGTGGTTCCCCCAGGCGAGCGCCCAAGCTCCATGCCGCCGGAAGCTCACAGGGAGCTGAACACGCGGAGCAAAGAGGTGTGCTGGGGCAGTATATCCATGTGCTGGGGCAGTATGTCCATGTGCTGGGGCAGTATATCCATGAGCTGGGGCAGTATATCCATGTGCTGGGGCAGTATATCCATGAGCTGGGGCAGTATATCCATGAGCTGGGGCAGTATATCCATGAGCTGGGGCAGTATATCCATGAGCTGGGGCAGTATCTATGAGCTGGGGCAGTATATCCATGAGCTAGGGCAGTATATCCATGAGCTGGGGCAGTATATCCATGTGCTGGGGCAGTATATCCATGTTCTGGGGCAGTATCCATGTGCTGGGGCAATATATCCATGAGCTGGGGCAGTATATCCATGTGCTGGGGCAGTATCCATGTGCTGTGGCAGTATCCATGTGCTGGGGCAATATATCCATGAGCTGGGGCAGTATATCCATGTGCTGGGGCAGTATCCATGTGCTGGGGCAGTATCCACGTGCTGAATACATTTAGAATGTTTGTAGCAGGTTTGAAGAAGCAAAAACAATTACCTAAATCGCAAATAAAATCGCAATATTCATTCAAGAAATCGCAATATGATTATTTTGTCAATATTGCACAGCCCTATTGGTGATTGACCCATTCACTCCATTCTATGGCCAAAGCCATACAGTGAGGAGCAAGTGATGGAAAGATATGGGGGGGGGGGGAGGGGCAGGTTACAACAGAAGATCACACAATGTATGCACCCAGTGACACATAGAGGAAAATATTTTTTTAAATAAATAAACAAGAGAAAAACCAAGCACATGTAAGATCTCAGTAATCTATATGTTTTAGAATATGTGGAGAACATAAAGTTATTTTTCCCACCTGGACTGGTGAATGAAGATCATCTTGAAGTAGTTTGAAAAAGATGCAAGAACCGCTCTGTGTGCCTTAAAATACACGTCTCCTATCGCAACAGTGCAGTCACAGAGAAAGCCAAATTCGCGCTGCAAGTTCAGCTGCTGGAGTAACACCATGCTGTGACTGGCGGGATCCATCTTACCTGGGATAGAAAAAATGTTAACACAATCACACCTAAGCATCCATTGTTACAGAAGGATAAATCACATGTACAAATGCAGGGTAAAACCAGCCACCCTGGGAACTAGCTAAATGCATTGTGGGCTGTCAGGGTGATGGGCCACTTGGGGTGGTAAAGGATGCCTCAAGCCCAGGAAAGTATCGACATTGGGGTGATTAGAACCACAGATAAAGGCATCTTGCCTCTCAATAGGAACGAGAGACGTAAACAGGGCACTCTAAGCACTGTGACTGCTCATTGCCCTCTGCCCCCTTAGGGGGGGGGGTCAGTATCATGGGGCTGTTTTAACACACCGACTTAAGGGAATTAGCCCCTCCTGCGCAGCTCCTAGATATAGGAACTCTGTTCCCACCAATGTCTCTTATCACTCGTGTCATTGGATTGTCTAGACCAACGGTAAGAATCCTTGGCCCTTCCAGATGTTTTGGAACTGTATCTCCAAAGGTGCTGAGAGACTTATCAGCTTAGCAGAGACTTATGGGAAATTGTAGTTCCAAGACACCTGGAGGGCTCAAGGTTGTTGTTAGTTAGATCATTTAGCCTCTGCTCTGTCACAAAAAAGGCATTGACATCTTAAACACCCTGGCTACGGTGGAAAGCCAAGACGACCCGATGGAGCCGGGAGACTTTGAAGATAGAAGACCAGCTAAGGATGTAAAAGATCCATACGAGGAAGCACAGGCTTTGGACCCAAGTATACAGAATAGGAGTAAGCAGTAGGCGTGAGCTTAAATGGACTCCTGAAGATGGTAGAGCACAGGAAGGCCTGGAGGAACTTTGTCCATGGGGTCACAATGGGTCAGACATGACTTCGCAATGAACAACAACCATACAGAATAGTGAAAGGATTGCGGCTGAGGAGCTTCTTCCGATCGGTTTGCAGCTTCTCCTGCAGAAGGTGCATCCATTGTAGAAACATAGAAAAATGTCGGCAGATAAGAACCTTTCGGCCCATCTAGTCTGCCCAATTACATGGATACTTTACCTAGATTTATCTTTTGTTTAGGATAGCCTTATGCCTATCCCATGCCTGCTTAAATTCAATTACTGTTTTGGCCTCTACCACTTCAACTGGAAGGCTGTTCCATGTATCCACCACCCTCTCAGTAAAATAATGCTTCCTGATGTTACTTTTAAACCTTTGCCCCTCTAATCTAAGACTATGTCCTCTTGTTTTGCTACTTTGTTTCCTTTTAAATATACTCCCTTCCTCTACCTCGTGGATATCCCTTTACGTATTTAAATGTTTCTATCATATCTCGTCTTTTTTCCAAGCTATACATGTTAAGATCATTAAGCCTTTCCTGGTAACTTTTCTACTTCAAGCCGTACACCATTTTAGTAGCCCTTCTCTGAACTCTCTCTAAGATGTCTATATCCTTCTGGAGATACGGTCTCCAGTACTGCACACAGTACTCCAAGTGAGGTCTCACCAGTGCTCTGTACAGTGGCATGAGCACTTCCCTTTTCCTACTGCTAATACCTCTCCCTACACAACCAAGCATTCTGCCAGCATTTCCTGCTGCTCTATTACATTGACTACTTACCCTTAGATCCTCTTAAATAATAACCCCTAAATCCCTTTCCTCAGATGTTGAGGTTAGGACTGTATCAAATATTCTATATTCAGCCCTTGGGTTTTTATGTCCCAGGTGCATTATCTTGCACTTATCCACATTAAAACTCAATTGCCACAGCTCCGACCATTTTTTTAGTTTACCTTAATCATTTGGCTGATCCCTCCAGGAACGTCAACCCTGTTGCAAATCTTTGTGTCATCAGCAAAAAGACATACCTTTTCCATTAATAACTTCTGCAATATCACTAATAAAAATATTAAAGAGAATGGGTCCAAGTACTGACCCCTGAGGTACCCCACTGGTAACAAGAGGAAACAGAACGTGCAAAACCCCGCTGTTAATGGAGCGTTGTCTAGGGCCGCATTTCTAGAAGAGAGCTACAGGTCTGAATAACCACAGAGCACAGAGCCGGCTGCATCATTTTCAAATCCACATTGATTTATTTTGATTCGAGTGGAATGATCAATTTACGCTACAACTGCCAAGACTGGACATCGATAAAATTCCGTGAGTACACGATGACAACACACAAATGTTACCAGGTACAAGAAACTGATCTTAAACGTCTGTATTGTAATCGACCTACTGGTTATATTTTCCTAGACTGGAATAAATATAGATATAATGAATAATCCCGTTCTTAAATCGGGACACTCTGGGCACTGTGACCATTCGATTTTGACCTTTCTCCTCCCTCCACGAAGGTGAAGTCGGCGCATGGAAAGCTTTTGATCAGCACTCTCGGATTTGCTTTCTGGCCAAAAAGCCAGGGATGTAGGGTAGTATATTTTCAGCAAGCCAATGGCTCTCAATGCATTCGACTTCCTCCCAGTCATGTATTCTTTATCCTGGTCTCTCAGATTTCCACAGTATCGACGACCACTTCTCCCAACCCACTCACTGCTCTCCCTCCCAGTCCTCCACCGTCCCGTATTGACGACCACTTCTCATAGCCCACTCACTGTGCTCCCTCCCAGTCCTCCACCGTCCCGTATTGACGACCACTTCTCACAGCCCACTCACTGCTCTCCCTCCCAGTCCTCCACCCTCCCACCTCCGTCTGCTGCGTTTCTCTATCGCATTAACCCTGTCACTACAGGATTTGGCTTCTGCGATTCCTTGTCGCTAGCCTTAATCAGTATAGGCAGGACCCGCTGTGTTTTCTGTACTAGATTCTCCCTTGTTATTAAAAGGACACTCTCAAAAGCTAAAGTGGTCTGGATGTGGGGAGTGCCCCCTTTCTCCCAAACCTTCCCAGCCCACCACCACTATAGGGAAATCCAGGGTGAAGTGGAGGATTTTCCTCCAGCCAGCGTCACCAGCAAGTCACTAGTGACATCAGCAAGCAGAGGTCGTGCCGACAACACCCTCTCTGTAGCGAGTGGTCTCGGAGACCCAGCTGATGGTTCGAATGTCTGCACTTTCGAAACATAAAGAGTAAGTCCCATAGCGGCGTGCAATTTGCGGATCCTACACTACAAAAGTTGCATAGGAATGAAAATTGTGCAGAAAAGCTTCGGGCTGCTGGGTTTGGGAGTCCCTGAGCTGAAGAGGTAGAGCTACGCACAGCGAGGAGAAAAGGTGAGTAAAATCACTCATTAGGATACATATACACTGCCGGTGAGCTCAATATGACACTGAGAGCTCAATGTGACATTATTATCCTTTATATAGCGCCACAAATCCCGTAGCGTTTTACAAGATCAGTGTACAAGGAGTTGATACATTGGAATACCACACATGGATGATGGCCTGATTCAGGGAGACCCTGTTCCCAAGGGAACTTACAACCTATGAGATGTACAAGTATTTTGTGCGGTAGGTGCAACCATATCGCTAGGTGTCTTGCCCAAGGACACTCGCTGGTGGCGCCTTCTGAGTGGGATCAGGTCAGCTTTCCATGATTGTAGATCAGCGGCCTGGTGGTTACGTTGAACCCGCTTCTCGTAAAGTCGAGACTTGCTTCTCCACAGTTGTATTGAGGGATGTGCTGAATGGTATTTTGACTTACTTCCTCACAGTCGAAGAGCAGAGATGTTACCACTGGACTCCACAGCCAATATTGTGTGGGTGGCGAGTATGTACCGTTAGGTGTCTTGCCCAAGGACACTTACTGGAGAGGTGCTCTGGCCGGGATTCGAGCCTGGGTCTCCACAGTTACAGGGCAGTGATCTGTCTATTCTGCATGATGTAAATGGCAATGTCCACACCAATCCAAAAATATGTGGGAACTGCGTTCCGACTCAACTTGACCTCTGGATATATTGATCTCGCCGGCAGGTCTCATGCCGATATACTGATCTCGCCGACAGGTCTCATACCTATATACTGCAACCAAAAACATCTGTGACTCCGGCTGCAACAAGTGTATTTTATTAAAGGGAGAGGTGTCCCCCGAAAAACAGCGATGTTTCGGCCACACTAGGCCTTAATCATACATGCCTGTATGATTAAGGCCTAGTG
Source organism: Leptobrachium leishanense (assembly GCA_009667805.1). Taxonomy (NCBI): domain Eukaryota; kingdom Metazoa; phylum Chordata; class Amphibia; order Anura; family Megophryidae; genus Leptobrachium; species Leptobrachium leishanense. Next base: position 35,090,287 of record CM019075.1, on the reverse strand, counting down.
TGGCCGAAACGTCACTGTTTTTTTGGGGACACATCTCCCTTTAATAAAATACACTTGTTGCAGCCGGAGTCACGGATATTTTTGGTTGCTGGAAGAGTAAGGGGTTTTCGGCACCCCTAGTTCCGGAGACTTGGCTCCAAGGGCAGTGGGTTCCCATCCTTGGAGGATCACGGCGCTTGTGGATTACTTCAAACCTATATACTGATCTCGCCGGCAGGTCTCATACCTTTTATATTGATCTCGCTGGCAGGTCTCACACCGATATTGATCTCGCTGGCAGGTCTCACACCTATATATTGATCTCGCCGGCAGGTCTCATACCTACTATATATTGATCTCGCCGGCAGGTCTCATACCTACTATATATTGATCTCGCCGGCAGGTCTCATACCTACTATATATTGATCTCGCCGGCAGGTCTCATACCTACTATATATTGATCTCGCCGGCAGGTCTCATACCTACTATATATTGATCTCGCCGGCAGGTCTCATACCTACTATATATTGATCTCGCCGGCAGGTCTCATACCTACTATATATTGATCTCGCCGGCAGGTCTCATGCTGATATAATGATCTCGTCCGGCAGGTCTCATGCTGATATAATGATCTCGTCCGGCAGGTCTCATGCTGATATAATGATCTCGTCCGGCAGGTCTCATGCTGATATAATGATCTCGTCCAGCAGGTCTCATGCTGATATAATGATCTCGTCCGGCAGGTCTCATGCTGATATAATGATCTCGTCCGGCAGGTCTCATGCTGATATAATGATCTCGTCCGGCAGGTCTCATGCTGATATAATGATCTCGTCCGGCAGGTCTCATGCTGATATAATGATCTCGTCCGGCAGGTCTCATGCTGATATAATGATCTCATCCGGCAGGTCTCATGCTGATATAATGATCTCGTCCGGCAGGTGTCATGCTGATTTAATGATCTCGTCCGGCAGGTCGCATGCTGATATAATGATCTCGTCCGGCAGGTCGCATGCTGATATAATTATCTCGCCAGCAGGTCTCATACATATATATTGATCTCGCCAGCAGGTCTCATGCTGATATATTGATCTCGCCGGCAGGTCTCATACCTATATATATATATATTGATCTCGCCGGCAGGTCTCATACCTATATATATTGATCTCGCCGGCAGGTCTCATACCTATATATATTGATCTCGCCGACAGGTCTCATACCTATATATATTGATCTCGCCGACAGGTCTCATACCTATATATATTGATCTCGCCGGGAAGGTCTCATATATTGATCTCGCCGGCAGGTCTCATACCTATATATATTGATCTCGCCGGGAAGGTCTCATATATTGATCTCGCCGGCAGGTCTCATACCGAATATATATTGATCTCGCCGGCAGGTCTCATACCGAATATATATTTATTTTTAGTGGCAGGACTAACATTCATCCAAGCTGATCACCTGATCTTCCACATTTTTATTCTTGCCAGCGGTCTAGAGTTATACATACTGCAGGGTTGCATTTCCACACACTGCCCTTCAGTATGAATGTGTTTTATAGGGTAAGGATGGAGGGTCTGGCCAGGCTAAGCACACCCTGTCAACCAAAACACACATCACTGTAAATAAAGCACACATCACTATCTACAACATACACACACTGTGTTGTAGATGGTGTGTTTGAGTGTGTTGCAGATAGATACAGTGAATCTACAACACCCACTGTATCTACAAAACACAAACGCACATCTCCGCCCTGCCTCTCCCCGCCCCGTCCCTGCTTTTGGAAGCGCCCAGTTGCCGCGCTCGCGGAGGGGAGACAGGCAGTGTGTGAAGGGGCCGCCCCCTGCTGCCTCCGCTCCGGCTCTGCAACCAACAGGCGCTCTCCCCCCGCCCCCCGCGTGGAAAATCCCAACTGCCACCGGCCCGACGGCTCGCAGCGCTTACCCGTGATGCTTCGCGCCGGCTCACCGTGCGCACACACACAGGCCCGCTTGGAAGCCGCTCGTCAGTGCGCAAGGTCCGCAAGCGTCGGCGCGCGCACGCAATGAGTTTGGGGGGTTGTGGGGGTGGCTGGCATCACGTGACCGGTGGCTGGATGCTACACACACTCAGTGCCTGGGCGGTATAAGAGCCGTGACCGGGGGGGGGGGGGGGTGAGCTCTTATTTTGGCATCTTTTATTAAGAGCCTGTGAAGCCAGGTTAGTGTTTCGGTGCCTTTTATTCTCTGTGCTGCTGCTCTTAACTCAATTTATGCAACGTTACAAGAAAGCTTCGAGTTTAACCCTCTCAGGCCAAGCTTCGAGTTTAACCCTCTCAGGGTAAGCTTCGAGTTTAACCCTCTCATGCCAAATTCGCTGCTATAGGCAGCTTATACCTGGAAGTAGTCATTCAAACAGCACCCAAATTTATGTGCTCTGTCATTCGGCGCACGGTGGCGACCTCAATTCGCCGACTAAATTCACCGTAGAGCCCCCGAAGTGCGCCAAATCGACCCGATAAACCACTGAACTCCGCTGAACAGTCACCCGATCCGATAAACCGCCAAACTCAATCCACCGAGTGCAGCCGCCAAACAGGGTTAAAAAAAATTGCCACTTTTAAACAAAAATAATGAATAATAAATAACTAGGGATGCAACTAACGATTATTTGCATAATCGATTATTTCTTCCATTCATCGGATAAAGAAAAATAAATATATATTTTGTTTTTATTTAAAAGGAACATTTATGTATAAATAAAAAAATTAACCCCTGGCCTCCCCTCTTTATTTCGCAAGCAATTTGCGTAGTGTATATTGCATTCCTACGAACATACGCAAATTGCATACTTTTCGCACGCAATGTACGCGAGCACTTGGTCAGAGAGATGGATCCATGCTGTGTACGCAATTTAAGCCCATGTCTGCTTTCTCCTCAAAGCAATGCTGCTACGAGCACTCCAGTAGACCTGATGTCAACACGAACACAAAGCGAGAGAAAGGGAGGAGCACTCCACGCAGCCTCACCACTTTAATAAGCGGTCAGTGGTGAGTAGAGTGTCCTTTTACAATAATTTCATGAACAAACTGAGAGGGAGAAGGGTCCGGATTTAATACTGGGCTTAAGTGTGGCAGGGAGATTGTGGGAAGAGACTGGACCAAAGGGATAGAATGGCAGCTCTGAACCAAAGAGGGGGTGGCAGGCAGGTAGGTTGAGTTGGTGACACAGGACTCCACCTTAAAGTAAGTATAAAACACCAGGGGTACACATGCCCATACCCAGTGGCAGTATCCCAGGGTTTGTGTTATAGTTCTGCTACAGTTGTAAACTGAATAAAAACAAACTGGTTATGTCTGACATAATCCTAGAACAAAATCATTCCGAGTAAGGCCCCGTTCACACTGTGCGATTTGAAAATCGCGACATAGTGCGATAAGATGCAATTTTTGCAAAGCACCACCAATACAAATCGCAAAAAAAGGGTCATGTACCAGCGACATGCGACGTCGCGCAGCAAGATGTGAACAGCTCCATTGAAATGCATTGGAGAAGCTGCACAGCGCAACGTCGCGGCAAAATCCGCGTGACAAATCGCACAGTGTGAACGGGGCCTAAAGCAGCGGCGTGTCTTCTCCAATCAGCTTCGAAGCAGAGTCTGAAGTTAAGATCATTTAACTCAGTCTGACTCTAATCGTCCAGTGTACAGCACACACTGTTTAATCGACGACGATTAATCGACACATGGCTTCATTTACCTCACGAGAATCTTTGTAAAGCTCCATTTCCGCCCAAATCCCCTTTTTTGTGGTGAATCCTAATGAATACAGTCATGAAACCCTGCAGTTACGGTGTGTGTGTGTGTGTCAAACCTGTAACCATTATTGTGTGTGAAAACGAATGTTACGGAGCAGGGGTCGGCAAGCTTGGCCCTACAGATGTTTTGAAAATACATCTCCCATGAGGCTCGGCCCTGGCTAAGTTGGCAGAGGCTCATGGGAGATGTAGTTGCAAAGCATCTAGGTGGGGTGTGTGATGTTGCATGATCCCTGTTAGAGAGGAAAAATTTGCTGCTGGGTCAGGATCGGACGTATCGCTATAACCTTAACGGCCATAGGCTTAGGCTCTGAGAAGCGCATGGCCAATCAGCTTGTGAGTCTTCTGTATTCCTTGGTTGGTGTCTGTGCTGATTGGCTCTCGCTGTGATCAGCACGCAAAGTGCCTTTTTAATAAACTGTAGGAGCTCCATGTCTACATGGAAAGTCGAGTGACACGTTCGATTGAGCCAGGGGACTGCCTATAACAGTGATAGAGGACTTTTACATGCGAGATATTGCTGGCATGCTGAAATAGTTCACATGCTTTTTAAACTACATGTGCTTTGATGCTCCGCCATACTTAATTAAAAATGGGTTGGATGTGAGGAATTGTACGCCCCCTCTCCCCGGGAGGAGGAACACCCGCCAGCTCCCCTGATCTGCTGAAATCGTTGAGTGGAGTATCCTCCACCCCACTCAGCATTGCCAACAACCGGGGTTCTTGAATTTCCTGGCTGCTGGTCACCCATTGACGTCAGCACGCAGAGAGCATGTCGACGTCACCCACTCGGAGACCAATCACTGTAGCGATTAGTCTGAAGCAGCGACGGATCGGATCTGCACATGCGCGTAGCTCCGATCCATCGTTCTGCGTAGGTGTCAGAGCTTGAGACCCTGCATTAGACTCCATTATATCTCTCCAACAATTCAATCAATAGTCGAGCACCCCCCCCCCCAATTCCACCATTATGTAAATGGTTCCAAAACATGCCATTTTAATTCCTTATGATGTCATAACGTGCTATAATCGCACCTCCTGGTCATCTGACTCATCGCATCTGTTAACCCCTTAACGACGCGGGGCGTACCATGCCGTCCTGCATCGCGTGGGCTTTAATGCCGCAGGACGGCATGGTACACCCCGCGGTGTTTGGTGCCTCTGCGTGCCGAAAAACGGCCTGCCTCCCTTCCCACAATGCCGATCGCCGGCTGGGGGTCTGCCTGACAACCGGGCAGACCCTCCCAGCTGGCGATCGGCATTGTGGGAAGGGAGGCGGGTCGTTTCCCTCGTGGAATCGGCAAGGCAGCCAATCCGGCGCCTGGAGTTGACAGTTGCAGCGGTGACAAGCTGTCACCTCTGCAACTGTCAGAATGTCTCAGCCAATGATTGTTGCATTGGCTGAGACATTGTCTCTGCCCCTTTCTCCTGTTCCTCATTGCGATCTGAGGAGCAGAGAGAGAGGCAGAGATCAAAGGAGCACCACCAAAAAAAACCCTGGCAAGCACAGTACCCCCTGGCAGGCAATATCCCCTGGCAGGCACTGTACCCTACTGGCACAGTACCCCCTGGCTAAAAAAAACTGAAAAAAACCCAGGTACTGTACCCCCTGGCTGGCACTGTACCCCCTGGCAGGCACTGTACCCTCCTGGCACAGTACCCCCTGGCTGAAAAAAAACCCCCCAGGCACAGTACCCCCTGGCTGAAAGAAAACAAACTGAAAAAAAACCCAGGTACAGTACCCCCTGGCAGGCACTGTACCCTCCTGGCACAGTACCCCCTGGCTGAAAAAAAAAACCCAGGCACAGTACCCCCTGGCTGAAAGAAAAAAAAAACCCCCAGGTACAGTACCCCCTGGCTGGCACTGCACCCTCCTGGCACAGTGCCCCCTGGCTGAAAAAAAACCTGAAAAAAACTGACTGAGCAGGATATTAGCAGCAAAATAACAGTTTTTGTGTAAAACAAATGCAAAACACAATCGTGAAGACTAAGTGGCTACTATACAAAACTGGACATACCCCATTTTCAACACTCTGGGTTGTCTACTTCTCAAAATGATATGCCATGATGGGGTACTTTTCATACCTGGGCTGCCATATCCTCTCAAATTCAACCTTACCCCCAGCAAACCAATCTGGCAAACTCTACATTTGACCGTGTAACTTTCCAAAAAGCAAAATAAAAATGCAACATGGGGGTACCGTTGAACTCGACACACATTGCCGACCACAAATATCAATGTTGTAGGCCAGTAAAAGGTTGACTGAGCATGATATTGGCAGCAAAATAACAGTTTTTGTGTAAAACAAATGCAAAACACAAACATGAAGACTAAGTTTGGCCAGGGTTTGTGGCTAAGTGGCTACTATACAAAACTGGACATACCCCATTTTCAACACTCTGGGTTGTCTACTTCTCAAAATGATATGCCATGATGGGGTACTTTTCATACCTGGGCTGCCATACCCTCTCAAATTCAACCTAGGCCCAGCAAACCAATCTGGCAAATTTCAAGTTGTAAAACCTGAAATGGGCAAACTCTACATTTGACCATGTAACTTTCCAAAAAGCAAATAAAAATGCAACATGGGGGTACCGTGGAATTCGTAACACATTGCCGAACACAAATATCAATGTCGTAGGCCAGTAAAAGGTTGACTGAGCATGATATTAGCAGCAAAATAACAGTTTTTGTGTAAAACAAATGCAAACACAATCATGAAGACTAAGTGGCTACTATACAAAACTGGACATACCCGATTTTCAACACTCTGGGTTGTCTACATCTCAAATAATATGCCATGATGGGGTACTTTTCATACCTGGGCTGCCATACCCTCTCAAATTCAACCTATGCCCAGCAAACCAATCTGACAAACTCTACATTTGACCGTGTAACTTTCCAAAAAGCAAAATAAAAGCGCAACATGGGGGTACCGTTGTACTCGTAACACATTGCCGAACACATATCAATGTTATAGGCCAGTAAAAGGTTGAGCAGGATATTAGCAGCAAAATAACAGTTTTCGTGTAAAACAAATGCAAAACACAAACATGAAGACCAAGTTTGCGACTAAGTGACTTCTATAAATAAACGAAACGTACACCATTTGGTAGGGATGCACCGATACCACTTTTTTAAGACCGAGTACAGATACTTTTGTTCAAGTACTCACCGATACCGAGTACCGATACTTTTATCTTATGTCATGTGACCGCTTTCCAATAAGAACAGACCTCATGGATATGCCCCCAGCTCAAGGATATGCCCCCAGCTCATGGATTTGCCCCCCAGCTCATGGATTTGCCCCAGCTCATGGATTTGCCCCCAAGCTCATGGATACTGCCCCAGCTCGTGGAAATGCCCCAGCTCGCGGATATTGCCCCAGCTCGCGGATATTGCCCCAGCTCGTGGATATTGCCCCAGCTCGTGGATATTGCCCTAGCTCGTGGATACTGCCCCCCAGCTCGTGGATACTGCCCCCCAGCTCATGGAAATGCCCCCCAGCTCATGGATATGCCCCCCAGCTCATGTAAATGCCCCCCAGCTCATGGATATGCCCCAGCTCATGGAAATCTGCCCCAGCTCATGGAAATATGCCCCAGCTCATGGAAATGCCCCCCAGCTCATGGATATGCCCCCCAGCTCATGGAAATGCCCCCCAGCTCATGGAAATGCGCCCCAGCACATGGATTTGCCCCAGCTCATGGATAATGCCCCCCCAACTCATGGAAATGCCCCCCAGCTCATGGATAATGCCCCCAGCTCATGGATAATGCCCCCCCCGGACATGGATTTGCCCCAGCTCATGGATAATGCCCCCCAGCTCACTCTCCGCTCATACTTACCTTCCTGGGCGACGCCGGGAAAGTCTTCGCGCGCGCGCTCTTGGAAGGTGCCCAGCTGCGACCACGTGGGACCATGTGATCGCGGCTGGGGTCCTTCCAACGAGCGCACGCGGGGAAACTTTCCCGGCGTCGCTAAAGGAAGGTAAGTATGAGCGGAGAGCAGCTGCAGGGCCTGTCCGAATGCTCTATCGGCATTCTGACCGGGCCCTGCAGCTGCTCACCCCACTTTGTTTATACTTACCTTCCTGGGCGACGCCGGGAAAGTTCCCGCGCGTGCGCTCGTTGGAAGGACCCCAGCCGCGATCACATGGTTCCACGTGGTCGCGGCTGGGGTCCTTCCAAGGAGCGCGCGCGCACGAAGACTTTCCCGGCGTCGCTAAAGGAAGGTAAGTATAAACAAAGTGGGGTGAGCAGCTGCAGGGCCTGTCAGAATGCCGATAGAGCATTCGGACAGGCCCTGCAGCTGCTCACCCCACTTTGTTTATACTTACCTTCCTGGGCGACGCCGGGAAAGTTCCCGCTCGTGCGCTCGTTGGAAGGACCCCAGCCGCGATCACATGGTTCCACGTGGTCGCGGCTGGGGTCCTTCCAAGGAGCGCGCGCGAAGACTTTCCCGGCGTCGCTAAAGGAAGGTAAGTATAAACAAAGTGGGGTGAGCAGCTGCAGGGCCTGTCCGAATGCAGATAGAGTATTCGGACAGCCGCCCCAGCCCCTAGGATGCCGGCAAGCCGGCTCAATGCCGGCTTCCGGTATCGGAAAAAAATATCGGGGTACTGCACGAGTACCAAGTACTCCTGCAGTACCCGGTATTGGCACCGATATCGATACTAGTATCGGTATCGGTGCAACCCTACCATTTGGAATAGCCTGGGTTGTCTACTTTTCAAAATGGTATGACATGTTGCGGTACTTTCATACCTGGGCTTCCATAACCTCTCAAAGTCAACACAGGGCCAGGAAACCAATCTGGCAAATTTCAAGTTGTAAAACGTGAAATGGGCAAACTCTATATTTGACCCTGTAACTTTCCAAAACCTCATAAAACCTCTACATGGGGGGTGGGTACCGTTGAACTCGTAAGACATTGCCGACCAGAAATATGAGTTTTTTAGGCCAGTAAAATGTCGAGGGAGCATGATATCATCAGTAAAATAACAGTTTTTGTGTGAAAAATGCAAAACACAAACATGAAGACCAAGTTTGCGACTAAGTGACTACTATAAAAATACGAAACGTACACCATTTGGAATAGCCTGGGTTGTCTACTTTTCAAAATGGTATGACATGTTTGGGTACTTTTCATACCTGGGCTACCATAACCTCTCAAAGTCAACAAAGGGCCAGGAAACCAATCTGGTAAATTTCAAGTTGTAAAATGTGAAATGGGCAAACTCTATATTTGACCCTGTAACTTTTCAAAACCTCATAAAACCTCTACATGGGGAGTACCGTTGAACTCGTAAGACATTGCCGAACATTAATATATGTATTTTATTTCATTTAATGCTAAGCGTACAATGTCATTCACACTAAAAATACAATGGAGAACTTTGAAAATAGCAAAATTTACTTTTTTCTCATAGTTTTTAGGTTTTTTTTCATACTATAATATATTTTATATATAAATCTTTGATGGAAAAGGAAAGCCCTATTTCTCCTGAACAAAATGATCTATAATAAGGGTGGGTACACTTAATATGTAAGAGGTAAATTATGGTTGAACAGCGAATAGCTTAAATTCTACTTATAGAAGTGTTCAAAAGTGTTCCAAACTTGTAAAATTACTCCCGTCCTTAAGGGGTTAAAACACACGTTCATCGCTGGTTTAATACCTGCTTCGTTCATTGCCTTTTTATTGTGATTCGTTATCCTATGGTCACATGACGGATTCCTAATGTAAATATTATGGGGGAAGAAAAGCCAGAAAAGAACAAAAACAAACACTGTTATTTCTGTTTAACCGGCAGGGAGAGATCTTTATTTTCTTTGCATTTTTTTGATTGTGTGTGTGTGTATGTATGTGTATATATATATATATATATATATATACAAACATGTGAATGGTGCACAATTGAACACAAAATATAATGTGCACATTGTGTCAGTGTTTTTTGTCGGGCTGCGGTCGGGGAGGAAGACCTCAGACTGCTTTGGATGTGGTACGGTTGACTTGCTAGTCTGTGCGTGACTGCTTCCTGTTGATGAAGCTGTCTGAGCTGCGGCTGGTTCTGTTCCTGGCTATTTTAACGACTGCTGAGCTCAAAATATTGCCTTGTCTTTCGCGGTGGGCTCAGGATGGTAACCTTCAGCTGAGACACATTTATTCGGTGTATTATTTCACCCCAGTTAGATCTTCTCCCCTCCCATGGGATCACGATTAGATAATAAATCAGAAACCGCATAACTAAAACAGCCAAAATAGAAAAAATGCATTTATTATTTTTTTTAAATCTAGAGTTTTTTTTATTGGTAATGACAGCGGTGGTCGTACAGTGAGAAAACAGTGTATCTATGCTGGATGACAGCGGTGGTCGTACAGTGAGAATACAGTGTATCTATGCTGCATGACAGCGGTGGTCGTACAGTGAGAATACAGTGTATCTATGCTGGATGACAGCGGTGGTCGTACAGTGAGAATACAGTGTATGCTGGATGACAGCGGTGGTCGTACAGTGAGAATACAGTGTATCTATGCTGGATGACAGCGGTGGTCATACAGAGAGAATACAGTGTATCTGCTGCATGACAGCGGTGGTCGTACAGTGAGAATACAGTATCTATGCTGGATGACAGCGGTGGTCGTACAGTGAGAATACAGTGTATCTATGCTGCATGACAGCAGTGGTCGTACAGTTAGAATACAGTGTATGTATGCTGGATGACAGCGGTGGTCGTACAGTGAGAATACAGTGTATCTATTCTTCATGACAGCGGTGGTCGTACAGTGAGAATACAGTGTCTCTATGCTGGATGACAGCGGTGGTCATAGAGAGAGAATACAGTGTATCTGCTGCGTGACAGCGGTGGTCATACAGTGAGAATACAGTGTATCTATGCTGGATGACAGCGGTGGTCGTACAGTGAGAATACAGTGTATCTATGCTGGATGACAGCGGTGGTCGTACTGTGAGAATACAGTGTATGCTGGATGACAGCGGTGGTCGTACAGTGAGAATACAGTATCTATTCTTCATGACTGCGATGGTCGTACAATGAGAATACAGTGTATCTATTCTTCATGACAGCGGTGGTTGTACATTGAGAATACAGTGTATCTATTCTTCATGACAGCGGTGGTCGTACAGTGAGAATACAGTTTATCTATGCTGGATGACAGCGGTGGTCATACAGAGAGATTACAGTGTAGCTGCTGCATGACAGCGGTGGTCGTACAGTGAGAATACAGTATCTATGCTGTATGACAGCGGTGGTCGTACAGTGAGAATACAGTGTATCTATGCTGCATGACAGCAGTGGTCGTACAGTTAGAATACAGTGTATGTATGCTGGATGACAGCGGTGGTCATACAGTGAGAATACAGTATCTATTCCTTGTGACAACGGTTGAGATTCAGGTGGATTACATAAAGACATTCTCTTTTACAAAACAAAGGGTTATTCACCAACATTTGAATTGGCCCCGAATTGCACTGTACCTTAAATTTCACTGTTCGTTGATCTTTCGGATCAATTCATCTATTCACTAAACTGTCAATTTTCCAATTACAGGTGAATTGACAGGGAAATACGGTGCAATTTGCCAGCATTCAGCGGCATCGAATTTGTCCCGTAGAAGACTGTCATGTCTTTTATTCGCAGAATGCCGAATTGCACCAAATTTCTGTCGAAATGCCCTGATTTTCGGTGTTTCGACAGGTTTAAACAGGTGAATCCTATATGTGTGAATATAAAAAAGTAATTTTTTTCTTTTAAACTTTATTTTTGCAAAAAATCTTATTTTTTAAAACCCCCTATAGTCTATTTTTTGTAATTTTTATATAAAACGCGTTTTTTATTTTGTAACAGTCCTTATTATTATATTTTAAAGGACTTTTTTTAATATTTGGACTTTTTTTTTTATTGGCTTGTACTCCTACTAGGAGAATAAGAGCCTTCCTTCTTTTTTCTTTCAGTTAAGTGGAATAAGCCAATGCAATTCCTGCATTTTTTTTGTTGACTTCCGATAATTGCTTTGGCGACTCAAATTTCGGCAAAATACAGTGACTATTTGCTAAATAGTGAATTCACCGTATTTTTCACAAAATGGAAATGCAGAAGTGAGACGTAACAAACTTTTTCCAGTTTTTAGAATGGATATATTTTGTCAAAGGGAAATCGAGAGACATGGCTCGTGGGTGCTGTGGACACGGAAGGTGGGCATCGAGGACCACAACAGGTGGGCACTGAGAGACATGTAAGGAGGGGAGCTTGTGACATGTCCGAGAGATGACACTGATGCCAAGACAAGGGTGTGGGCAAAAAAAGGTTCAGTTGATATGTCTGTCATCTGAGATGTTCCTTCCATTCATTTTAATACGTAATCTAATCCTAATGAAACATTTACAATAATAAATCGTGAAGTATGCAAAGTCATAGATTAGATATCCTACAGTAAACGCTTGTAAACACGCACAACGAGGCTTGGAGACATTACTTATCCTGACCACTTTGCAGTGATAAAATGGTCAGGATGTGTCAAGTATGTGCCACACCTTCTCAACCTCCAGCTCCACCAATCTGGTGAAAACGCTGGCTGAAGTTGAGGAGTTTCCTCCACCCCACCCAACCTCATCATCAGCCAGGATTTTAGAATTTCCCAGGTGCCAGCCACCATATTGCTCACTAGTGACGACATGCATAGAGCATTCCGACATCACTATCTCTGAGACCAATCGCTGTAGCAGTTGGTCTCAGAGAGGCAGCTGATGGATCAGATCTGTGCAGGTACGCAGCTCTGATCTATCATTCTGCACAGGCGCTACGGAACTTGTATATGTAAATGCGCAAGTCACTGCGCAACTTGTAGTTACTGTGCTACGTAAGCAGTGTAAGAGCATAAGTTGTGCAGTAAAGCCATAGGGACCTCCCGGGTTCAGGAGAGCCTGAGCCGTACAGGAGCAGCACTAATTACCCCTGGCATCCGACTGAAGCCCTGGGAGCCCAAATTGCTCTCTTACCCATGAGTTTAAAACTATGAGCCCAGACTGCCCTTCGACTTAGAAAACCTAGGAGCCCTGACCTCTGACTTAGGGGTCGCTTAGGGCTCATAGGTTTTCTATGAGCTCTAAGTGACCCTTTACTCCTGATTTAGAAAGCATATGAGCCCTAAGTGACCCCTTACTCCTGATTTAGAAAGCCTATGAGCCCTAAGTGACCCCTTACTCCTGATTTAGAAAGCCTATGAGCCCTAAGCGACCCCTTACTCCTGATTTAGAAAGCCTATGAGCCCTAAGTGACCCTTAATCCTGATTTAGAAAGCCTATGAGCCCTAAGTGACCCCTCACTCCTGATTTAGAAAGCCTATGAGCCCTAAGTGACCCCTTAATCCTGATTTAGAAAGCCTATGAGCCCTAAGTGACCCCTCACTCTTGATTTAGAAAGCCTATGAGCCCTAAGTGACCCCTCACTCTTGATTTAGAAAGCCTATGAGCCCTACGTGACCTCTCACTCCTGATTTAGAAAGCCTATGAGCCCTAAGTGACCCCTTAATCCTGATTTAGAAAGCCTATGAGCCCTAAGTGACCCCTTAATCCTGATTTAGAAAGACTATGAGCCCTAAGCTCTGAGTGTCATTTGCAAGTGGCATTTTTAAGTGGACAGCCAGAGTTGATTCCTGGAGCTTCATCCAAGATCCCCTACGCCATCACGATCCCTAAGTCCTGTGTCTCCTCTCTCCACAGGTAGGACATTATCACCCATCATCCACAGTCACCCACATCTCATCTGATCGCCTGCATACTTTTGCTGGTAGGACATTATCACCCATCATCCACAGTCACCCACATCTCATCTGATCGCCTGCATACTTTTGCTGGTAGGACATTATCACCCATCATCCACAGTCACCCACATCTCATCTGATCGCCTGCATACTTTTGCTGGTAGGACATTATCACCCATCATCCACAGTCACCCACATCTCATCTGATCGCCTGCATACTTTTGCTGGTAGGACATTATCACCCATCATCCACAGTCACCCACATCTCATCTGATCGCCTGCATACTTTTGCTGGTAAGACATTATCACCCATTATTCAGACACCCACATCTCATCTGATCATCTGATCGCCTGCATATTGGTATTTTCTATTTTTTATTTATATTTATTTTTGTTTTTCTCCACCATTTGCTTTGCTAATTAGCATGTGAATCTCCTACCCTATTGACACAGCCCATCCAGCTTCAGCTGTTTACCTTCTAACTGCCTGAATGCAATCAGCCCGCCCTATATCACTACTATCCAGGCTCTTTGAGCCAGGCTCTGAGTGTCATTTGCAAGTGGCATTTTTAAGTGGACAGCCAGAGTTGATTCCTGGAGTTGCGGGACTGGAGGAAGGAACTGCAAGGCCCACTTTTACTCTGGGTAAACGCACGTCTATATCATGCTTTCTCTCACGCTTCTACTCTTTACTTCTACTTTTCTCCTTAAATGGAACTCCTGCCCCTCTACCACCGACCCCTACACTATCTGCATCTCTCCCTCCCTCCTCTCGTCCCACATGATGGCCTCGCATGAGCTCCTTTGTTTCCTCAGAACATGGTCTCCCTCTAACTCTCGCGCTGCCAATCACTCCCACAAATCCCATTCCCACCTTCTCTTTCTCACCCTCCTGCTGCTACTCTCTTCAGGTGACATATCCCCTAACCCTGGCCCCACAACACATCCAATACTTCCCTCTCATCCTATCTCCATCGCACATAAATCACCTCCCTGCAAGCCCAGCAACCTCATCCCCATAATCCCTCAGCGCCTGTCCTCTTTCTCCTGCGCCCTCTGGAACGCTCGCTCTGTGTGCAACAAACTCACAGCAATCCATGACCTCTTCCTTTCAAACTCCTTCAACCTCCTAGCTTTAACTGAAACCTGGTTAACTCCCTCTGACACGGCCTCCGTTGCTGCTCTCTCACATGGCGGTCTACACTTGAGCCATACCCCCAGACCGGGTGAGAGAAATGGTGGCGGGGTCGGAATCCTGCTCTCTCCCACCTGCACCTACCAGCATCTCCCTCCACCCCCATCCCTCTCCTTCTCCTCCTTCGAGACACACTGCATCCGCCTGTTCTCTCCTCTGGCTCTCAGGGTGGCAGTCATCTACCGCCCACCGGGACCAACCTCCCAGTTCTTTGACCACTTTGCTACCTGGCTCTCTCACTTTCTGTCTTCTAATCTTCCATGCCTAGTTCTCGGGGACTTCAACATTCCCATTGACGATCCTTCCGCCCCTGCTGCCTCCAAACTTCTTTCACTCACGTCCTCCCTTGGACTCACACAATCCTCCCTCCTCCCTACCCACCGCGATGGTCACGCTATTGACCTTGTCTTTTCCAACCTCTGCTCCATTTCTGAGTTCAACTGTCGCCCTTTCCCCATCTCTGACCACCACCTTCTCTCTTTCAACCTATCTGGACTTCCTAAACACCCTGCTCCCCCACCCCGCACACACACTCGCAGAAATCTACAGGCTGTGGACCCCCATCAATTCTCCAACCTACTTCACCACCTCCCTCATACCTCATCCTTTACCTGCCCTGATGCTGCCACTAATCACTACAACACTACGCTTATCTCTGCTCTAGACACTCTTGCTCCTCTTCGACTCTGTAAGGCCCCACGCCGCCAGCTTCAGCCCTGGCACACCCTCCAGACTCGCTACCTGCAAAGATGCTCCCGCACCGCAGAGCGTGCCTGGAGGAAATCCCGCTCTGAAGCTGATTTTGTTCACTTCAAGTTTATTCTCCGGTCATACACCTCTGCCCTCCACTTGGCCAAACAATCCTTCTTCTCATCTCTTATATCTACGCTGTCCTCCAACCCTAAACGGCTCTGGTCCACCTTCAACACCCTCCTCCTCTACCCACCTGCACCTCCCCCCTCAGCTGCCTTCAGCGCTCAAGACCTGGCAGACTACTTCCTCAGTAAAACTTTAACTATCAGAAGCAACATCCCAACACAAGATAGTTATCTGCCACCTCCACTCCCACAGGTCCCATCTGCCACCCTCTGCCGCTTCCTCCCAACCACTGAGGAGGAAGTCAATTCCTTATTGTCCTCCTCACATCTCACCACGTGCCCGCTCGACCCCATTCCCTCACATCTAATTCCTCCCCTCTCCTCCTCCCTCACCCCTGCTCTCACACACATCTTCAACCTATCTCTCTCCACTGGCTCCTTTCCATCCGCCTTCAAACACGCGCTAGTTACCCCTTTACTAAAGAAACCATCCCTAGATCCCAACTCTCCATCCAACTACCGTCCTGTATCCCTGCTTCCCTTTACCTCTAAGCTCTTAGAAAAACTAGTCTTCAACCGCCTCTCCCTCTTCCTGTCCTCCAATTCCCTACTTGACCCCCTGCAATCTGGCTTCCGTCCCCTACACTCAACTGAAACTGCCCTCACCAAAGTCACCAACGACCTCCTAACTGCTAAAAAACACGGCCACTATTCTATTCTCATCCTGCTTGACCTCTCGGCTGCTTTTGACACTGTTGACCACCCCCTCCTTCTACAGACCCTCAACTCTCTGGGTCTCGGTGACACTGCACTTGCTTGGATTGACTCCTATTTATCCAACAGGTCCTTCTGTGTGTCCTTTGCTGGTAACTCCTCCTCCTCATTGCCTCTATCTGTTGGTGTACCTCAAGGCTCTGTCCTTGGTCCTCTGCTCTTTTCCATCTACACCTCCTCCCTGGGCAAAATCATCAACAGCTTTGGCTTTAATTACCACCTCTACGCTGATGACACTCAGATCTACCTCTCTACCCCTGATCTCTCTCCCCCTGTCCTTTCCAAAGTCAGTGACTGTTTATCTGGCATCTCCTCCTGGATGGCCTCCCACCACCTAAAGATCAACATGTCAAAGACTGAGCTCCTACTTATTCCTCCCTCTAATGCCGCCCCACCTCCTGACTTCTCGATCACGGTGGAGGGTATCACCATCTCCCCATCAAACCAAGTTCGCTGTCTTGGAGTTACACTTGACTCTGCTCTTTCCTTCATCCCCCACATCAAGTCTCTTTCCTCCTCCTGCCGATATCAACTGCGTAATATTTACAGAATTCGTCCATTTCTTACCGCTGTCGCCACAAAACAACTCATACACGCCCTGGTAATCTCCCGACTCGACTATTGCAATAATCTCTTATCTGGCCTCCCTCTGTCCCACCTCTCCCCCCTACAATCCATCCTGAACGCCTCCGCCAGGCTAATTCACCTCACCCGCCGCTCTGTCTCTGCCGCTCCCCTCTGCGAGTCCCTTCACTGGCTCCCCATCCACTGCAGAATTAAGTTCAAAATCCTTATCCTTACCTACAAAACCCTCACTAACTCAGCTCCCCACTACCTGTCCTCACTAATCACCAAATACACCCCAGCCCGCTCCCTAAGGTCAAACAGTGACCTGCGCCTAGCTTCTCCCCGCATCACCTCTTCCCATGATAGACTGCAGGATTTCTCACGCGCAGCCCCCACTCTCTGGAACGCTCTCCCTCGTACTGTCAGACTTTCCCCTAACTTCTCTTCCTTCAAACGCTCCCTGAAAACATTCCTATTTAGGGAAGCCTACCACCCAACTCACTGACGCAACCATCAATCACTCTCACCTTACAGTCCTCTCCTCCTGTTTCCAACCCCAACCCTCCCAGATTGTGAGTTCCTACGGGAATAGGGCCCTCATCTCCTCCTGTACTGTTTGTCAAATGTTGTTCAATGTATTGTAACCCTGTCTATACTGTGCTTATTGTACAGCGCTGCGGAATATGCTGGCGCTTTATAAATAAAGAATAATAATAATAATAATAAGTGACCCCTCACTCTTGATTTAGAAAGCCTATGAGCCCTAAGTGACCCCTCACTCTTGATTTAGAAAGCCTATGAGCCCTACGTGACCTCTCACTCCTGATTTAGAAAGCCTATGAGCCCTAAGTGACCCCTTAATCCTGATTTAGAAAGCCTATGAGCCCTAAGTGACCCCTTAATCCTGATTTAGAAAGCCTATGAGCCCTAAGTGACCCCTTATTCCTGATTTAGAAAGCCTATGAGCCCTAAGTGACCCCTCACTCTTGATTTAGAAAGCCTATGAGCCCTAAGTGACCCCTCACTCTTGATTTAGAAAGCCTATGAGCCCTACGTGACCTCTCACTCCTGATTTAGAAAGCCTATGAGCCCTAAGTGACCCCTTACTCCTGATTTAGAAAGCCTATGAGCCCTAAGTGACCCCTTACTCCTGATTTAGAAAGCCTATGAGCCCTAAGTGACCCCTCACTCCTTATTTAGAAAGCCTATGAGCCCTAAGTGACCCCTCACTCTTGATTTAGAAAGCCTATGAGCCCTAAGTGACCCCTTAATCCTGATTTAGAAAGCCTATGAGCCCTAAGTGACCCCTTAATCCTGATTTAGAAAGCCTATGAGCCCTAAGTGACCCCTTACTCCTGATTTAGAAAGCCTATGAGCCCTAAGTGACCCCTCACTCTTGATTTAGAAAGCCTATGAGCCCTAAGTGACCCCTCACTCTTGATTTAGAAAGCCTATGAGCCCTACGTGACCTCTCACTCCTGATTTAGAAAGCCTATGAGCCCTAAGTGACCCCTTAATCCTGATTTAGAAAGCCTATGAGCCCTAAGTGACCCCTTAATCCTGATTTAGAAAGCCTATGAGCCCTACGTGACCCCTCACTCCTGATTTAGAAAGCCTATGATCCCTAAGTGACCCCTCACTCCTGATTTAGAAAGCCTATGAGCCCTAAGTGACCCCTTAATCCTGATTTAGAAAGCCTATGAGCCCTAAGTGACCCCTTAATCCTGATTTAGAAAGCCTATGAGCCCTAAATGACCCCTCACTCTTGATTTAGAAAGCCTATGAGCCCTAACTGATCTCTAGTCCTTGACTGACGAACCAAGAGCCCTAGTTATCATGAAACCTGAGTGAGGACCTAGATCCTATCTGCATGAAATCCTCACATCAGTATTGTGACAGCTAAAGCCCCTCACTCAGATAGTATAAAGGCCCACGTCATCTCGCAGCACTGTCTGCCAGGACCCCAGCCCTGTTTGTTTAACAATACTATTAGAGATACAAAATAACTCTTAATAAAACAATGTAGCTGTGAGTGCCTGCACTTCTTACAAGTGAGCAGCAGGTGGCGCTAGCAGACCGTGCACACTTTGTAAACGGAAGAAGGCCAGTGCACGCGGCCTCCCCCTGCAGACTCCCGGGGCTGGGAGGGTGTCTCAGGCTGACTCATTGATCGGGGGCTGGAGGACTCGGCCATCTGTGGGGCTGGTATTCACGCTGCGGCCCTTGTCGTCCTTGGGCAGGGGGCTGCGTGGCTGCAGAGGACTTCCAGAGGGTGCAGCTCATGAGAAGCCTGCTTACTGCTGCTCCAGGACAGCCATATTTACCTGACCCCCTCCCCTCCAGCACCCAAGAAGGGTGAGTATCCTAGGTCCTGGTGGGAGGGACATGGTGGGGCTCTCTGTGTTTTTATTTAAGGCTTGCATGCTAGCACCCAATAACTGGCTCCAAGCATCTCATTTTAAAGGGCAGCACATGAAAAGTGCTGCCCCAACTGCATGTCACCAAATAACGCAGTAAGTGGGGTGGGGGGAGGGCTCCCCACTCCAAGCAGCATGCTAAGTATACAGACTGCAGGGCAGCGCTTCTCCACGTGGAAGAGATCTGTGCCCAAGTAAACATAGAGGAGCTGCAAGGCTTCTGGCACTGTCAGGCTCTCAACACAAGGGCACAAAGGGGTTAATCATGGCCAGTTAGCGCGACGCTGACATCAGGTGAGCTCCACGGTTTGCAGATTTTGATTGACAGGCTGAGGAGACGCTGCGACTTCCAAGTCAGACTCCACGTCACAGAGGATGTGACGTCACGGGGGTGACGGGCCGGCTCCCTATAGCAGGATGGAGCACCACCACCTCCCATCCATCTGCCTGCCGCAGCTTATTATAGCCTCGGGGTCCAAGTCGGTTCTTGCTGTCGAGCATATCAAGACTAGGACGTGTAAGAAAGCCTCGAAGCCAACTGCACGTCCGTAAGAGCCGGGCAAAAATATGTCTTGGATTATCACAGAATTATCCAGACGTTTGGGAGCCAGGTTTAAAAATTCTAGGAGCCGGTGACAACGTGGTCCCGGGATTTGTCATGCCCTGCCGGTCGACTAGTACACTCTCAGAGACACTGCGGGAATTAAAGAGCATGATGAGAGATGCAGTCCTTAGCATCATCTGGAATGGCAGACAGTGCGTCAGCGCTGCATGTATCTGGACACCCTGGATATTTGGCGGTTACTCGCTGAACACAAAGACCACAGTGGATTTAAGTCGGAGGGTCAAGTATGGGGAAACTACTGTGAAATCCCCTTTTAGAGCAGGATCTCAAACTCCGGCCCCCTCAGATGTTTCTGAACTATTACTCTCATGATTCTCTGTCCATCTATCACAGTCAGTGAATTCTGGGAATTATAGGCAGGGGGTGACGGCTCATGATGTGGGGCGCAGTGGGCCCTGGCCAAACCCTGTGCAGTTTGTCTAAGTGCCACAGACATGTGGGTACTCCATGCCACCCAGGACTGACACCCCAAGATATCAAGCAAATTTCCCGGTGGGCCGTGGCATCAGGCGCTGTGACTCCTCCTCACTGAAGGAGCGATTAGTATGGTCTGCAGCAGGTAGAGGTGCAGAATGAACACTCTCCCATTAGGGAACACTTTATCCCCTTGCTGGAGGGGAAGAGGTGCAAAATGATTTACGGTAATTCTTCGGTTACTGAAATGGGCAGATGAACAAAGGGGACCCCGACCAATGGTTTAGTAAGGGGCCCCAAGAATTATTATGGAAGCCTTGATTATCGGCAATCAACATCTGGGGTCCCGGCATTTCAGATCCCTGCTTTAGGGAACATCCGTCGTCGTACACTTAAGCCGCTGTCAGACAATTGCCCTGACGTGCCTTCCGATGCCCGTTGCAGCGTTGTGACGTTTCGAAGGGGCCAGCCATAATGCCGCAGGTTAAATGAAATCTTCCACTTTAAAAGCATATTCTCCCGTGGTCGGACAGTGGCAGCACAATAGCAGCCGCTTTCTCATTTTACGGATAAAGGTATAAACCACTGGCGTCCAACCTTGGCCCTCCAGACGTTTCGGAACTACATGTCCCATGATGCCAGCCACTCATTAGGTAAACAGAGCGTCATGGGAGATGTAGGTCCAAAACATCTGGAGGGTCAAGGTTAGACAACCCTGGTATAAACCATTGTTTTTGTAGCCTGTGTTGGACTTTTCTTCTTTGAATAGCTGAAGTTCACTGTTGTTTTTGGGGGGTTTTATTTATAGTTTGCAGCTGCTATGAACTACAACCGTGCTTGGTGAAAGTGACTACCACGGTACCTTCATGCTCATGGATAGATCTTGGATAGCGGCGTCATGTACTGTGTCGATGTTCTTGCAGAGGGATACTTCGATAAGACAAATCACCTTTCTGATGAGACAAATTAATTCTTGTAACATATGGGAAGTCGGCACGTTGACACTTTTCACGTAGTGCCCCTCAGCTTGCTGGTCCGTGCTCATACTATCACCGTGCACCCACCTGGAGATCCACCTGTCCTGTCCTCCCACCCGCCCTCTCCTCAGCCTAGTTTTTATACTTCCAGTTGTGTTTACCTCTTATTTTTTTTTTTTATTGTAATAAAGTTTTATTGAGTTTTTTTAAACAGACATGACAATACATTGAGTGCATGGCAGCATATTCAAGCAGTAGCGGAGTGCATGTAACATAGGTATCAGATAGTAAAATGCGTAGTCTATAATGCGTCTCATTCAACATCATATATACATGCAAACATAGGTAACACAAATTTAAGTAAAAGAGGGGGGGAAGATAGAACCTGTGACAAGGGAATGAAAAAGGGGGGGGGGTTGGCCAGTCATTTGTTATTAAATTGCGTTCAGGGGAGATCTGCTGAATTGTGGGGTGGGGAGCAGGCTGGTTTCGACCAATAAAACCAACGCCGCAGATGTTTGGCGGAGGTGCCGGAGGATTGGTGCAACAGATCCTCTATGTCTCTGATACGTTGGACTTCGTCCAGCCATTCCCGAAAAGTGGGGGCTATCAGGGATTTCCAGTGCCTGGGCACCACAGCCTTGGCGGCATTCAGTAGACGAATATCAAGGGTGTTTCTGTAGGTGTCCACAGATAATGGCGTATGGTGGAGCAGCATGGCCGCTGGTGTGTAGGAAGGTGGAGAGTCAGAGATTTTACTAATG
Organism: Leptobrachium leishanense; assembly: GCA_009667805.1. Classification (NCBI taxonomy): domain Eukaryota; kingdom Metazoa; phylum Chordata; class Amphibia; order Anura; family Megophryidae; genus Leptobrachium; species Leptobrachium leishanense. The sequence goes on along the minus strand of CM019075.1, from coordinate 35,068,167 downwards.
GCATCGTGAACCAGTGTCCAGAAGGGTTGCAACACTGGGCACGACCACCAAACATGTAGTAGGTCAGCGCACTGTGATTCACACCTCCAGCAGGAGGCATCTGCCGTGGCCGAGTATGTAGCAATAGTGGTGGGCGCCCTATACCAACGCGACAGCAGCTTGTAAGCCGTTTCTTGTGTACGAGTAGCAATAGAACACCGGGTATTGAGCGCGAACATTTGAGTCCACTCTTCCTCTGTGAATGTTTGATGGAGTTCTGTTTCCCATTTCGCCACATATGAGGGTGTGGGAGGAGAGAGATTTTGCAGGACACCGTACAGAGTCGAGATGCCATGTTGTGGAAGGGTCTTACGTGTGATCACTTGTTCAAATGTGGTCAGAGGGCGAGTATACTTGTCCAATGGAGCCAGGGAGCGGAGATATGTTATGAGGCAGTGCATATGGAAGGTCGTGAGAAAGGAGTCAGGGTGAGCCAACGGTATGTCCTTTGGGGCTTTAGGTCGGTTACCATCTATGTACAGGCCAGGTAGGGGGTTCTGCGGTATAGCCGCGTCAGTGAGAGGTAGCAGTCGTGGCGAGAAGGCCGGCAAGTGACTGAGAGGGAGAAGCGGAGAAGGCCAGGGGGCCAGTTGCGTGGACTTCTGCAGCCGACGCCAGATGGTCAATGTAACTGAAACTGTCGGGTGTGCGGGGATGTTAGTAAGGGCAGCGGTGCCTAAAAGCCAAGGGAGGGAGGTGAGCGAGCGGCCCGCCAGTTCATGCTCCAACGCCACCCATTGTTTACCAGAGGTACCCAAGCTCCACTCCACCAGACGCAGAAGGTGAACAGCATGATAATAGCGCTGCAGATGTGGCAGAGCCAGGCCTCCACGAGAGCGAGGAGCCGTCTGCAATGTCACGCTTAGTCTCGGCTTACTCCCGGCCCAGACATATCTAATGAAGAGAGATTGCAAGGAGCGGAAAAAGGCAGATGGAACATGTATCGGCAAGGTTTGCAGTAAATAAAGGACCCTTGGGAGAACGTTCATTTTAAGGACATTTATGCGCCCAAACCACGTGATGTGCGGAATGGCTCATCGAGTAAGGTCTCTTTCCAGGACCCGAAGCAGGGGGGCGAAATTTGTAGCATAGAGATTTGATACCGCTGGGGTGTGGTGGACTCCGAGATACTTAAGAGAGGAAGTACACCATCAAAAGGGGAATGTGGATTGAATGTGTGTGCTAAGGGGGGCAGGAATTGAAATATTCAGAATTTCCGATTTTGACATGTTAATTTTGTAGTTACTTAGCGAGCCATATTCGCGGAGTAATTCAATTAGTGAAGGTAGGGAAATCTGGGGCTGCTGTATAAAAAATAGCAGATCATCTGCATACGCCGCTACCTTGTGTGTGTGGCGCCCAACACAAACACCATGAATGGAAGGGTTGGCCCTGATAGCCTGAAGGAGGGGTTCCAGAGACAGTGCAAATAACAGAGGGGAGAGAGGGCAACCCTGGCGAGTGCCGTTTTTAATGATGAAAGGGGAGGACAAGGTACCATTTAGATTAATGCGGGCGGTAGGGAAGTCATATAAGGCAGTGATCCAGCGCAAGGCATTTGGGCCAAACCCCATATGGTGTAGAGTCTGAAATAAGAAAGGCCAGTGCACCCTATCAAACGCCTTCTCAGCGTCGGTGGAGAGGAGCAGGGTCGGGCCGGGTCTCTGGGCAGCATGGATCAAGTTAATGGCCAGCGTAGTATTATCTCGCCCCTCCCTCCCTGGCATAAATCCTGTCTGGTCAGGGTGGATCAGGTGTCTCATATGTTTTGCGATGCGCAGAGCAAGTACCTTAGCAAAGAGTTTCACGTCCTGATTCAGGAGGGAGATCGGTCTATAATTAGCACACAGGGCGTGATCTTTGTCCGGTTTAGGGATCAATGTGATGGTGGCAGAGAGTGTTTGTGGGGCAATTTGGGACGCTGGTTCAGTCAGGCCGTTAAAGGAAGCCAACCAGGCGCGAGAGAGGAATTTTTCGCATGTTTTATAGTATTTAAGGGTAAGGCCATCAGGTCCCGGGGTTTTACCCACCGGTGTTCGCTTGATCGCTTCATGCAGTTCCTCCGCAGTGATTGTACCTTCAATAGAGGACCTCATGCGTGGCGTCAGTCTTGAGCGTAAATGAGTGCGAAGGAAGCGCTGGGTGATGTCAGGGGCCGTCTGGTTGGGAGCGGGGGTGAGGCCGTATAGCTTCGTAAAGTAATCATGAAAGAGGTCAAGCATATCTTTCGGGAGGGTAACGGTGGTTCCCTGGGGGGAGCGAAGATGGGTGACATATAGTGCCTGTCGGTGGGTTCGGAGGGCGTTGGCCAGAAGTCTGCCGCATTTATTACCATGTTCATGGAAGGTTTTACGTACCGTCAGGAAGGCCTTCTGAGCCCTGTTATTAAAGAGGGAGCGGAGCTGTGACCTAAGGTCCAGCAATTCAGCGTAGGTGTTGTCGTCAGAGTGCAGTTCCAGGGCCGCTATGCGCTGCAATAGGGATTCCTGCTGCTCTGTGTTCTCTCTTACGTCGCGCGCCCTGTTGTATAAGGTATCCCCTGATGACAGCCTTATGGGTTTCCCAAATAATCTGCGGGGAACAATCGGGTGTGTCATTCTCTGTAAAATAGTTGTGTAGTGCGTCGTGGAGGCCTTCTTTAATCTGGGGGTCAGTAAGAAGGGATTCATTGAGGCGCCAGAGTTTCTCCCTAGGGCAGGCAAGGGGGGAGGAGAGCGTGATCAGGACCGGGCAATGATCCGACCAGGTCATGGGGCCTATGGTGGCAGATTCCAGGAGGTGCATACTACCAAAAGGGAGGAAGATGTAGTCGAGGCGTGTGTAGAGCTGGTGCGGCGCGCTGTAGTATGTGTAATCTCGGGTGGAGGGGAAGAGCGAGCGCCAGCAGTCCATCAATCTCAGGGATTGTAGCGCAAGTCGAGTGCGACGGAGGACGGCGTGTGGGGTGCTAGTGACACCTCTAGAGGTATCCAGGCGAGCGTCAAGCGGTAGGTTGAGGTCACCTCCCACCACTAGGATGCCCTCCTGGAAGTCCTGCAGTCGACGAAGTATAGAACGAATGGTGGAGTGTTGTTGTCGATTCGGGAGGTATACCGAGACAAAAGTGTACCATTGCGCACCAATTTGGCCCTTCACAAACGTGTAACGACCAGCGGGATCTAGCAAAGAGGTCGAGTTACTGAACGGGGTGGAGCGGGAAAACAGCACCGCAATGCTGCAAACTTTACCAGCTGTAGCATTACTGAAATAACCAGTAGGATATTTGTGGTTTTTGAAGGAGGGAGGCCGGGCATGTGGAAAATGGGTTTCCTGCACTAATACTACGTCAGCTTGAAGTGAGGTAAATTCCCTGAGGGCCGCATGGCGCTTTTCGGGTATGTTCAGGCCTTTCGCGTTAATTGAGAGAACTTTAACCACTTGGCTGCTATGGACGCACTCAGCGCGTCCAGCCAAGTGGTTTTCCTGTGCTATGGACGCGCTGAGCGCGTCCGAGCACAGGAGGCAGCAATCCGCCGGATTGCTGCGCCCCCCCCCCGGTGCGGGCTGACATCTTGGATGTCAGCCCGTCAATCCGGGACCCCGGCGGGAACCCCCTATCTCCCGATCCGTGGCAGCTAGGGGTTAATGTTTGGTACTGCTGGATCGGCCAGAGCATGGCCGTTCCAACGATACCAAACACCACTTTGAAAAAAGTTTTTTAAAAAAAATTTAAAAAAAATATTTAAAAAAAAAAAATAACTAACGATTTTTGTATGCGGTGCGTTTGTTAAAAATCGTGTGATTTTCCCCCAAAAAAATGTAACGAGACCCCATTTCTAATTTTTTTAACAAGCGCACCCCATACAGAATATAACCGCAAATGCTCGCATGTTAAAATGTGAAAAAAAAAACACTTTACACGTTGTAAATTATTGAAAATTCATATTTTATTGCATTTTTTGTTATAATATACAGACAGGACATGACGTATACATATAATAATGACATATTATGAATCTGCCGAGTCTGACGGAAAGAACGATATATAATATGTCTGGGTCATATACTAAAATAAGCCTTCAAAACACGTTTAAACATGATGAGCAAAACCGGTAAAAATGACCTCAGCACAGAGGCGTGAAACGCCTCAGCAGCGAAAGGGTTAAGAGTGCGGGGGACAGTGGCCATGGTATAATCGTGAGTGAGATAACAATATGAAAGGACTGGGGAGGGGGATAGGGGGGGCACCCAGTAGGACAAACCAGGTACAGGGGAACAAAGACAGAAAACCAATTACAATGGTACAAATATATACACAAGGAGCATGTGCCTAAGGAGACAAGTCACCACGCCACTGAGTGGGCGTGGGGGAGTCTCAGGTCACAGAGGGGGGGGGTGCGTACACCACCGATCCCACTGTGTAGGCACTGACTCGGGGGGGGGGGGTACCCGGTGCAGGACGGTCAACAGTGAAAATGGAGTAATATAACAACGAATTCAGATTGCAACTTAGCAACAGATATTAGGAACACAGCTGAATAGAAAAAGCAAAAATTGGAAAAGCACACAGGAGGCGCCGAACGCGCAGCCCCCAGGTCGGATAAGTACATGGGTGTGCTCAGGAAGAAGAAAAAGAGAGTAAGTAGCGGCTCGCAATGGCCACCCTGAGGCACATAGAGCCGTGCAGTGCTTTAGGCCGTAAACGGTAAGAGCAGGCTGGTGGAGGTTCAAGGGCGGAGGAGGAACCTCGCCACCATTCGTATTACACAAGTCAGCCAGGAAAGAGACTTGAGCGATCGGGCGTACCTCAGGCCTAATAACACATAAAAAGGATACTGACGTTGTCAAGATCTTCGAATCAGCTAGGCGCCGATACCAGCCTAGGGCGTCTTCCGCAACAGAGAGAGAGGTCCAGAGGTCCCAGGAAAACTCAGACGGAGCCGATGGAGGCCAGTTCAGTCCACCAGTGCCTGCGAGGAGGAGGAACGGCGTCTGCGGCGGGATCTTCGCGGCGTGATGGAGCCTGTTCTGGCGGCATGTATAGCAGTGCCAGGTCTGGCCAAGCCAGGATCGTGTCCGGTGGAAGGGAGAGTTCCTCTAAAAACAGCGGGAGATCCAGTTCGCTGCGAAGATTAAGAGGTCCCGATGGCGTGCGGACTTGGAGGCCAAACGGAAATAGCCACTTGTATTGAAGTTTCGTGTCCTGCAAGGCAGTCGTGAGCGGACGTAGCATGCGTCTGGACTGCAAGGTAGCGGGTGAGAGATCCTGGAATAGCGAGATCTTAGCCCCCGCAAAATCAATGGTGCGAGAGCCCCGGGCCGCTGCCAATATGGAGTCTTTCAGCGGGTAGCGTAGAAGGCAGCAAATCACATCGCGCGGGGGAGCGTCAGGTGGGCCCTTCGGTCTCAGTGCTCTGTGATAGCGTTCCATTTCGATATCTGTGGCAGGGTCACTTTCCAAAATGTCATTAAATAAAGCGATGAGGGTGCATTTTAATTCCTCCTGTGAGTTTTCTGACTCCGGGAGGCCTCGAACCCTGATGTTATTCCGGCGATTTCTGTTCTCTACATCTTCTAAGTGGCGAGCCATCATTTGTAAGGCCGAGCGCTGCGTGGTTATTGCAGAGGAGTGGGCCGCTATCGTGGCAGACTGCTGTTCCTGTGTCACCTCCACGTGCTGTAACCTGGTCTGTATGCCGCCAAGATCTGTGCGCAGCGCCTGGATTTCTGAGAGGAGGGAAGCTCCCAGTTCAGTGGTGGCAATGGCTAAGTCCTCTTTACTGGGGAGATATTGTAGGAGTTGGCGGAGGTCATTTAGGGGGTCCCAAACACTCACCGAGTGCGTTGGAGAGCTGGAGGCCGAGGAGCATGCGGCGGCGGCCATCTTGGAATCCGGGTCAGCGATTTCAGCGGTCGAAAGAGGGGCTAAAAACGGCCTGATGGACCCATTCTGCTGGCTCCCAGTGGGTTCTGGGGGGCCAGGGGTGTGTGGGGGCTTCTTGGCTTTACCCATGGGTGCGGATGTGCAGCGGAAAAAGGGTAAAAACAGCGCGCTCAGCGGAGCTCACTGATCAAGCGGCCATCTTCCTGGACGTCCCGGCCACGCCCCCCCTGTTTACCTCATATTAACCCTTTCTCTGCTTACATTTATTGTTCGCTTGCAGTTGCCACAATCGCTTGGTCCTTAACCAGATCTGTTGTAAACTTGCCAGAGCCATTGATGTTTATGGAGGTGCTAAGTTTACAACAGCTCTGGTTAAGTTTATGCTGAGGTTGGAATAGGGTTCGCTGTTTCTCTGTTCACGGACTTCAGCTACGGATTAACTTCTTTATACTTTATATAATTGTACTGACTGCCAGCTAATGTCAACTTACTACTGGGGTAAAAGGAACCGGGTAAGGACTCGGCACTTACAGTTTAATGTTTAAAAGACAACGTGTGCATCTGAACCAGGGCTTGACGAATACAGTTTCCATGTCTTCACAAGCGACTTTTACCCCCAGCTGCTATATATTTTTGATCATTCAAATCTAATATATATATATATATATATATATATAAAAATTTGTCATGAAAATATGCTGGGCCCTATTCCAAGGTTGGTGTAAACGTAACCAGAGCTGTTGCAAACTTGAAAAACCCCATAGACTATAATGCTCTGGTTAAGTTTACACCAACCTTGGAATAGGGTCGCCTGTTGGCTCTAACGTTTCCTGTCTTGCTCCTACATTTATGAGGAGGGAGACCTTCATCGTTGGGAAATAGTTAAGAGAAAAAACACTTCTCCCCCCCCCCCCAAAAAAAAAACCAAAACAAGGCAGGCGTGAGCTGGCTTAGTATTTAACACATGTTTTTTAAGTTGGGGGAGGCATATAGTGTTCTTTTTAGGCCAGGGATCTGAAACTCCAGCTCTCTGGAGGTGTCTGAACTACAACTCCCATGATTCTCTGGCCTTCTCTTGAATTCAAAGAATTCTGGGAATTTTAGACCATCAGCATCTGGAGGTGGGGGGTATGAGATGTCTGCTTTAGGTCCCCCATATAGTCAAGGCATGCAGCCCACCACTAATTCACCTGATGCTGAGGCATCCTGTTTTAATATATAACACAGGAGGCATCTTGCACGTCTGATTTTCCCCCCCCCCCCACACCACCACCACCACCACCATGTTATGTCTAGTAAGTCCCTGTAAACCTAAAACATTAACGTTTAGAGTTTGTTATGGAATGTACTTTAACGATTTTGCCTTCCCAACCATCAGAGACACACCTGCCACATACACGGACTTAAACTTACTGCATAACTGCAATACCCGGAACGCAAAGAATTCTCACACTCCGACGGATTCTTTTACATGTTTTAGTATGCTGAATATACACTATATTGCCAAAAGTATTCGCTCTCCCATCCAAATAATCAGAATCAGGTGTTCTAATCACTTCCATGGCCACAGGTATATAAAATCAAGCACCTAGGCATGCAGACTGTTTTTACAAACATTTGTGAAAGAATGGGTCGCTCTTAGGAGGTTAGTGAATTCCAGCGTGGAACTGTGATAGGATGCCACCTGTGCAACAAATCCAGTCGTGAAATTTCCTCGCTCCTAAATATTCCACAGTCAACTGTCAGCTGTATTATAAGAACGTGGAAGTGTTTGGGAACGACAGCGACTCAGCCACGAAGTGGTAGGCCACGTAAACTGACGGAGCGGGGTCAGCGGATGCTGAGGCGCATAGTGCGAAGAGGTCACCAACTTTCTGCAGAGTCCATCGCTACAGACCTCCAAACTTCATGTGGCCTTCAGATTAACTCAAGAACAGTGCGCAGAGAGCTTCATGGAATGGGTTTCCATGGCCGAGCAGCTGCATCTAAGCCATACATCACCAAGTGCAATGTAAAGCGTTGGATGCAGTGGTGTAAAGCACGCCTCCACTGGACTCTAGAGCAGTGGAGACGCGTTCTCTGGAGTGCCGAATCGCGCTTCTCCATCTGGCAATCTGATGGACGAGTCTGGGTTTGGCGGTTGCCCGGAGAACGGTACTTGTCTGACTGCATTGTGCCAAGTGTAAAGTTTGGTGGAGGGGGGATTATGGTGTAGGGTTGTTTTTCAGGAGCTGGGCTTGGCCCCTTAGTTCCAGTGAAAGGAACTCTGAATGCTTCAGCATACCAAGACATTTTGGACAATTCCATGCTCCCAACTTTGTGGGAACAGTTTGGAGCTGGCTCCTTCCTCTTCCAACATGACTGTGCACCAGTGCACAAAGCAAGGTCCATAAAGACTTGGATGACAGAGTCTGGTATGGATGAACTTGACTGGCCTGCACAGAGTCCTGACCTCAACCCGATAGAACACCTTTGGGATGAATTAGAGTGGAGACTGAGAGCCAGGCCATCTCGTCCAGCATCAGTGTGTGACCTCACAAATGCGCTTCTGGAAGAATGGTCAAAAATTCCCATAAACACACTCCTAAACCTTGTGGACAGCCTTCCCAGAAGAGTTGAAGCTGTTATAGCTGCAAAGGGTGGACTTTTTGCCAACTGCCAGCAAGTACGATGCCTGTTCGAAGGCAGTGAAAGCACACATGGATATATATTGCCCCCAGCAGCTCATCCTTAGATATATATTGCCCCCAGCTCACATATGGATATATTGCCCCAGTTCACAATTATATATTGCTCCCAGCAGCTCACCCATGGATATATATTGCCCCAGCTCACATATGGATATATTGCGCCTCAGCTCACATATGGATATATTGCGCCTCAGCTCACATATGGATATATTGCGCCTCAGCTCACATATGGATATATATTGTGCCCCAGCTCACACATGGATATTGCCCCAGCTCTCATGGATATGCCCCAAACACACATGGATACTGCCCCAAGCACACAGATACTGCCCCCAGCACACATGGATATGCCCCAGCTGCTCTCATGGATATTGCCCCAGCTCCTCTCATGGATATTGCCCCAGCTCCTCTCATGGATATTGCCCCAGCAGCTCTCATGGATATTGCCCCAGCTCCTCTCATGGATATTGCCCCAGCTCCTCTCATGGATATTGCCCCAGCTCCTCTCAAGGATTTTGCCCCAGCTCCTCTCATGGATATTGCCCCAGCTCCTCTCATGGATATTGCCCCAGCTGCTCTCATGGATATACTGCCCCAGCTGCTCTCATGGATATACTGCCCCAGCTGCTCTCATGGATATACTGCCCCAGCTGCTCTCATGGATCTACTGCCCCAGCTCCTCTCATGGATATACTGCCCCAGCTGCTCTCATGGATATACTGCCCCAGCTCCTCTTATGGATATACTGCCCCAGCTGCTCTCATGGATATACTGCCCCAGCTCCTCTCATGGATATACTGCCCCAGCTGCTCTCATGGATATACTGCCCCAGCTCCTCTCATGGATATACTGCCCCAGCTCCTCTCATGGATACTGCCCCAGCTGCTCTCATGGATATACTGCCCCAGCTCCTCTCATGGATATACTGCCCCAGCTCCTCTCATGGATATACTGCCCCAGCTCCTCTCATAGATATACTGCCCCAGCTGCTCTCATGGATATACTGCCCCAGCTGCTCTCATGGATATACTGCCCCAGCTGCTCTCATGGATAATGCCCCAGCTCCTCTCATGGATTTTGCCCCAGCTCCTCTCATTGATATTGCCCCAGCTCATGGATATGCCCCAGCTCATGGATAATGCCCCAGCTCATGGATAATGCCCCAGCTCATAGATATTGCCCCAGCACATGGATACTGCCCCAGCAGCTCATGGATATACTGCCCCTGCTCATGGATATACTGACCCAGCTCATGGATATGCCCCAGCTCATGGATTCTGCCCCAGCACATGAATACTGCCCCAGCTCATGGATATGCCCCAGCTCATGGATAATGCCCCAGCACATGGATACTGCCCCAGCAGCTCATGGATATACTGCCCCAGCACATGGATACTGCCCCAGCAGCTCATGGATATACTGCCCCAGCTCATGGATATGCCCCAGCTCATGGATTCTGCCCCAGCAGTTCATGGATATGCCCCAGCTCATGGATTCTGCCCCAGCAGCTCATGGATTCTGCCCCAGCAGCTCATGGATTCTGCCCCAGCAGCTCATGGATATGCCCCAGCTCATGGATTTTCCCCAGCAGCTCATGGATATTGCCCCCAGCTCATGGATATTGCCCCAGCTCATGGATATTGCCCCCAGCTCATGGATATTGCCCCCAGCTCATGGATATTGCCCCAGCTCATGGATATGCCCCAACAGCTCATGGATAATGGCCCCAGCTCATGGATAATGGCCCCAGCTCATGGATAATGGCCCCAGCTCATGGATATTGCCCCCAGCTCATGGATATTGCCCCCAGCTCATGGATATTGCCCCAACAGCTCATGGATATTGCCCCAACAGCTCATGGATAATGGCCCCAGCTCATGGATAATGGCCCCAGCTCATGGATAATGGCCCCAGCTCATGGATATTGCCCCCAGCTCGTAGATATTGCCCCCAGCTCATGGATACTGCCCCAGCAGCTCATGGATACTGCCCCAGCAGCTCATGGATACTGCCCCAGCAGCTCATGGATACTGCCCCAGCAGCTCATGGATACTGCCCCAGCAGCTCATGGATTTGCCCCAGCAGCTCATGGATTTGCCCCAGCAGCTCATGGATATAGTGCCCCAGCTCATGGATTTGCCCCACCTCATGGATAATGGCCCCGCTCACCTCCTGCGCCGTGTGTTCGCTCCCTCTGAGCGTCTGGCGGCATGCAGCTTGTGCGCTCGCCTGGGGGAGCCACGTGACCAGCCGCGATTGGCTGGTGACGTGTTTCCCCCAGGCGAGCGCCGAAGCTGCTTGCTTCGGACGCTCGCAGGGAGCGAACACACGGAGCAGGGTGAGACACCCGCCCTTAGGGTGACGGTGTCACCCTAAGGGCGGGTGTCACCTGGTGCGGGCCGCACCCCCCTCCCCCACGTAGCAACGCCACTGTTGAACCCTATGGATTAGGAATGGGATGTCACTTAAGTTCATATGCGAGTCAAGGCAGGTGAGCGAATACTTTTGGCAATATATTGTATATTAGGGATTGCACCAATAGTAGTATTGGTCACTCACTGACACAATCATCAATCACCCTAACCTTACAGTCCTCTCCTCCTGTTTCCAACCCCAACCCTCCCAGATTGTGAGTTCCTACGGGAATAGGGCCCTCATCTCCTCCTGTACTGTTTGTCAAATGTTGTTCAATGTATTGTAACCCTGTCTATACTGTGCTTATTGTACAGCGCTGCGGAATATGCTGGCGCTTTATAAATAAAGAATAATAATAATAATAATAATAGTATTGGTGCCGATACTGGCATTTGCAACAGTACTTGGTACAGGCGCAGATACCCGATACCACTGAGTTGACCTGCCGGCATCTGAGTGGTAGGGGCAGTCTCTACCATTCTACCATGCCCCTGCAGCTGGCCTTGTTCCATCGAGCGACTGCCGGCAAAGGTTTAGAGCGGCTGCTCGGAGAACCTCAAGCTGTGATCTCGCGAGCTCTCAAACTGTGCGAGATCGCGGCTGGAGGTTCCCACCAAGCGGCCACTCTAATCCTTTTGACGGTGGCCACTCGATGGAATGCGACCAGCCACCGGGGCGTTGTAGAATGCCGTTGTGACTATTGTCTGTATTTTAGGTCTGGAATGTTTGTGTCTACACACTCATCTGAGGTCTAAGTGGGAATACATGTATCTAAGGTCTGTGTGTGTTGTCGGGGTGTGTGCAGGCCTGTGCAGTGAATAAATGGGGTGTCTGGCCATACATTTGAATGTTAACCACTTGGCCAGCCGAGGGGTTCTCCTGTGCTATGGACGTGCTGAGCGCGTCCTAGCACAGGAGTCAGCAATCAGCCGCGGGATTCCGGCTGATTGCTGCGCCCCCCCCGGTGCTGGCTGATGTCAGCCCGGCACTCCGGGAACCCGACGGGGACAACTTGGATGTCGGCCAAGCTTCCGGCAACTCCCTGGCATCATCGTGCATAGACTGGCATCATCGTGCATAGCGCGTTGACGTCAGTTTTGGAGTTAACCCCTAGCTGCCACCACTGGTGGAGATAGAGGGTTCACTGGAACCCCCTATCTCCCGATCCGTGGGAGCTAGGGGTTAATGTTTGGTATCGTTGGGTCGGCCAGAGCATGGCCTTTACCAAACCATACCAAACATGACAATGGTAAAAGTTAAGAAAAAATTATAAAAAATAAAAATGAAAATATTTTTTTTTTTTTTATTGCAGCAATATTTTTCCCATTTCATTTATAATGTGAACAATGATGCTGCACTAACGATTTTTGTATGGGGTGCATTTGTTAAAAATAGCGTAATTTCCCCCCCCCAAAAAATGTAACGAGTCCCCATTTCTAATTATTCTAATTATTTTAACAAGTGAAACTCATCAAAAATATAACCGCAAACGCTCGCATATTAAAATGTGAAATAAAACACTTTACACGTTATAAATGATTGATAATTTTATTGCATTTTTTGTTATAATATTCAGATAGGTCATGACGTATACATATAATAATGATATATTATGAATCTGCCGGAAAGAACGATATATAATTTGTCTGGGTCATATAATAAAATAAGGCTTGAAAACGCTTTTATTTAATTTTTTTATTATAAGCAACCGTTTCAGACATTTTGAAGTCATAAACAACATAGTAAAAACATTGGTTGGAATAACAGGCAAATACATAAATCAGCTGATATCATCGTACTTAAGTGCCTACTACCCTCCTCGGGGCTCCAGCATGACGAGGAGCACGTTAAAGTATGTATTCACTGCTACGGATTATGGAAGCCCGGGGATCGGTAGGGAAAGAAGATGTTTTGAGCATAAGCCTATTACAGCTAAGTGTAAGAAGGAAAAAAGGGGGGGGATTAACAGCATGGGGTGGGGAGAGGGGTAAGGGAAGAGTGGGAGGAGGCAGGACAGGTTAGGGAAAGGGAATGGGGTAGTGGGAGAGAAAGGAATAAGAAACAAGTCAGCGATCTCACTGTACAGGTTGGTCCGGGAAGGTTGTAAGTGGGATACTGGGGAGGAGGGGAAGAGAGCTGTTGGTCTCATGCGTCAGTGACCGTTAGGGAGGGCCATTCGGGTAGGCACGTTAGTGGTTGCGAAAGTAGAAGGTCCCCCAGGATTACGTGGGGGGGTGTGGGAACGCCGTATGAGAACTAAGAGTGGCGGTGAGTTGAAGGGGAATGGACGTCGCGACGCCAGTCCCCTCCCATCACCGTGGAGAGATGCGAGCAACATATGGTGAGAGGTGTGAGGATAGGGGGAGGGTGGCAGTAGAGAAGGTGTAGAATAAGGAAAGTTGGGGTAGGGAGAAGAGGGGGAATGTAGGGGGAGTGAGGGGGATGGGAAGGGAGGAAGAGTGAAGAGAGGCGAAAGAGGCGTGAGGGAGAGAGAAAAGAAAAGAAAGAGAGAGAGGGAGAAGAGAAATAAAAAAAAAAAAGGGTGGGGAGTAGGGGGGGGGGGTGGCGATAAGCATGTCTGTGTGCCCAAGGCCATTGAAAATGCTTTTAAACATGATTAGCGAAACCGGTAATAATGACCTCCAGCACACAGGCGTGAAATGGCTCAGCAGCGAAAGGGTTAACATAATTTGCACAGGCTTTCAGCAAAATCCTAAATAATTTATTAGAAAACGGTCACATGACATAAAAGTATCAGTACTCAGTCTTAAAAAATGGTATCGGTGCATCCCTAATAAATATATATACCTCGTCCTGCATTAACAACTCGTACAACAAAGGTATGTTGCGGAGAACGCAAAAGAACGAGGACCCTACTCCAGTGAGTTTACAATGTCATAGAGGGGTGACACACATAGGTGAGGGTAAATGGCAAAATATCTCACTTTTTTGTGTGTGAAAGTTGTACATGCTTACTAATTTTGGAATGTCAGTTGATACGTACAGAACCATCACATTTTGCATTGAGGCAGGTGAGATTTTTATGTATCCCTCACAGTGTTCCACCTGCAATGTAGGTCAGGTTGCCAGCATTTCCTTCTAAGGCTGGGGTCAGACTAACGCATTTTTAACGTGCGTTTAGGCACACTTAATCACGGCCGTAGTAGCAGCAAATGACGGGCAATGACGGCCAATATACGAAGTCCGGCCGCACAACGCAAGCAGCAAACGAACGCATTTTTTCGAGAACGTAGAACCGCTAGTACCGACAGCGTGCGCTGCGTCAGCATAGCGGCGTGTGTGTGTGATTAGGAGACGTCAGAGCTGCTACTGTCCAGCCTACATAACGACCAGACGCAAAAAGTGCTTTATTGACGATCCGTAAAAAAACACGCACGAGAATGTGCATCGCTCAACCACTTTCGCGTCCACCGTAAAAAAAAATACGTCAATGCGTTCGGACGCACTTTTTGACGGTCGATGCGAAAAATGCGTTTGTTAGGCTAGGGTCAAACTTGCAGCGCTGATTAGGTCTACACTCATAAATAAATGGTACAAAAGGATGTATATTCTATGTAGAGTTGACAATGCATATCCAATGTTACCCCCTCCCCCGTTGTTTGTCATTGAAACATTGTTACGGTGTATCTTAGATCTGTTAATTCCTGTTCTCTTCCTTCTTTCAGACAAACGAGGTAATGGAAAGATCAAGCCACTGTAGTTATGTCCTGCAGCAGCTGTACAGTCAGCGCGAGTGGGGATTTCTCTGCGACTGCTGCATTGCGATCGATGACATTTACTTCCAAGCACACAAGGCCGTCCTAGCGGCCTGCAGCTCCTATTTCAAAATGATGTTCATCAATCAACAGCACGCCGGGTCGCAGCTACAGCTCAGCAGCAGCAAAGTCAGCGCCGAATGCTTCGATCTCATCTTGCAGTTCATGTACTTGGGCAAAATCCTGACGGCCCCGGAGGACTTTGAACAGCTCAAGCATGCTATGAGATACTTACAACTCTACATGATCCCAGGCTGCTTAGAAGATATACAGGATGTCGACAGTTCCAGTTTTAGGTGCTCCTCCTCCGCGTCCAGTAGTGTCAGCAGTAAAATGGTTTTTGGGGTTCGGATGTATGATGAAACGGCGCCTAAAGGTGCAGAGGAACCTAGCCGATGGATTTCAGAACCAGCATTGTTACTGAATATGCTACAAGACAAGAAGGTTGAGGAACGCAAGCCGACGCAGGATCCATGTAAGAAAGCCCCGTTTTCAAAGCTTTCAAACACAAGGGATCGCGTGTCACGACGTTTCGGGAGAAGTTACACGTGCGACGGCTGCGGGTTCGTTTTCAGTTGCGAGAAGCTGCTCGACGAACACTCGCAAATGTGCACCAACAGGCACTCTTTCCAAAGCAAGGAGTCGCACGGTAGTGACCAGAACGAGGATGAGTCTCCAAATCCCAAGCGTTCTTCCTCTCAAGATAACGGATGCAAAGTTGACTCAAGCCAGTCCATAGACGACTCTCTATCATCGACAAGTACCAAAACCTCCATTACACCCGACCAATCCAAAAACTCTGTCACTGGCAGCGCTGCTAAAAGCCAGGTGGTAATTAAAATCGAATCAGATGAGAATTCGTTGGTTGAAATGGACGATATTAATATCGTTAAAATATCAGACAAAGATTACCTGGAGTCGTCGGACATTGACGATTTAGAAGACGAGCCCGACGAGCCCCTCGGCGGATACTATGTCGATGAGGAATATAACAAGAGTGCCATCGAGAAATGTTTAAGGGGCCAGTTGTCAAGGTCACAATCAAAAGGCCCAAACTGCGGAAAAAATATGCAACAAACGATTCAGGAATTAAATTCGGTGGCCGACGATTCAACAGACTCTGTGTGCGAGCTCTGCGGCTTGACCATCACCGAAGACGACCTCTCCTCCCATTATTTATCGAAGCACTTGGAAAACATATGCGCCTGTGGAAAGTGTGGACGGATCCTGGTGAAAGGTCGGCAGCTGCAGGAACACGCACAAAAGTGTGGTGTGCCCCAAGACCAAATGGACAGTGATTCAGGAAACAACGAGGAAATGATGCATGCCGGCGACAGCGCCGATGAACCTTCCACCGTAGGCGACGTGCTGGTGGATATGTGGAACGACATAGACGACAGCAACAGCCAGAGGAGCGTCGGTGCAAGAAAGCAGCTCTACAAGCATTCAGAAGGGCCTTTCCGCTGCCCCAACTGCGGGCAGCGTTTCGAGTCCGAGAACCTGGTGATAGAACATATGTCTCAGTGTTTGGACAGCGACATCTTTAGAAATTCCGTACTGGACGAGAACGACCGAGACCACCGGCGGAAACACTTTTGCAACATTTGCGGGAAGGGTTTCTACCAGCGATGCCACTTACGTGAGCATTACACGGTGCACACCAAGGAGAAGCAGTTTTCTTGCCAAACGTGTGGAAAGCAGTTTCTAAGAGAGCGCCAACTGCGTCTGCACAACGACATGCACACGGGGATGGCTCGATACATCTGCTCGATCTGCGACCAGGGCAACTTCCGGAAACACGACCACGTGCGTCACATGATCTCCCACTTGGCAGCCGGAGAAACGATATGTCAAGTCTGCTTTCAGATTTTCCCAAGTAATGACCTTCTGGAAGAACACATGGACGTACATCTGTATACCTGCGGCGTCTGTGGCGCAAAATTCAACTTGAGAAAAGACATGAGGTCACATTACAATGCTAAGCATTTTAAAAAAGCATGACCTGCACAAGTTAATCAAAGTATGTTTGGGACATGCCTGTGCAAGTTTATATATCGCTAGGAAGTTAAATTCCAAAAAATAAGATTAGATAAGTCATATACGCACGAGTGTGTGCACCTATATATAACATGTACATTTATCATTTTTATACGATATGTAGCATCATCTAGCAGGAACCCTTTTGATTGGTTCATCTGCAGCTGACAAGATACATCTGTGAATACATTCAGCAAAACAGCTATAATCTTGCTTTTTTATGTAACTACATATCTCAAATTACAAATAAATCAGTTTTTTTTATTCTTCTTCTAATACTTGTTGTATAAACAGTGGTCTACAAATGATCGCCCAGTGTAGCCACGGATTTGTAAGATCCATTGACCCCAAATCTCAAGTTTTATATAGTATTCATCAGTAACTAGTTCCTTTTTTTTTAAACCCCTTTTTGTTCTTTTTCCTGAGCCTTAGGCTGGTCGTCCACTGGATGCATAGCAGTGCGACCACCTGGTCATGCGTACTCGTATACGAACGTAAGACAAATCCCCCAGCAATGGAAGAGGTAGAATGGTTTCCATTGCACCAGACTTCAGTAGTACAACTTCAGGAGACCATATCAGATTGGCGACTGATCCCATTCAAATGGGATTTGTTGCATGAAGTCTGACAACCTGGGCCAGTTGCCACTATACACACAGCACACACGCATACTGCACATTTATACACAGCACACAAGCATACTGTCAAATATACACAGCACACAGATATAGACAAAACATATATACTGTACACAGCACACACAAAATAGTCTGGGCAGTTAAAAACATGAGTGTATGGCAGTGTCTGTAGCTCTGCGCTTTGTTCATGCAGGTGTTAAATTACTCTTTACAGAAGACCCAGGTCGTACCCCTAGTGTGTCGCCCAATAGAGGCAATTTCATCAGACACGACTCCTGAGTTCTGGTTGATAATCGGATGACCAAGTCGCACGTGCAACTACGGATCCAGTGGATGATCAGTCTAGGCTGGATGTCTAGTTGTACGTAGTCCTTCGTATAAGGGAAGAGGGTCAACGGCAGCCATTGCGTCTGACTTCGGTTGTACAATTTCAGCTGATTCCTTCTAACGAGCGAGTGCTCCAAATCAAATGGGATTTTCCACAAAAAGTAGGGACAACCTGGGCCAGTTGTTTTATATACAGATATACAATCACACACTTGTATACTCTATACACAACACACACAAAGACGTCAGGGCAAAATGTAGGTTGTCAATGGCCTCTTTGCCTTCACTGGAGTAAAATGACGGCATGCAAAATCAATTGGTGGCAAAATAGATCAAATGTATGTAATTGGACACTATCACTTCATGCTTTCAGAATTTATATATACGTATATTATTCCTAAATGTTACTTTTAAAAGCCTTGGTGGCAATTGCTATTTATTACCCCCCCCCCCCTTTACATCTGGAAAGTCACGCACGGTGTGTTCTCTCGCAGTGACACATGTTGCCCGCGCACACAGAGGAGTCTATTGAGTTGAGCCGTTTGGCTCCAGAACTAGGACAAAACCACAGTAATGTAACTGCAGCTGATTATCACAGGGGAAAATGCCCTGAAAAGCACGCTGGGGTTTGTAATTTGATGAATGCCGCCTTTGTTCTGCT
This sequence comes from Leptobrachium leishanense, assembly GCA_009667805.1. Classification (NCBI taxonomy): domain Eukaryota; kingdom Metazoa; phylum Chordata; class Amphibia; order Anura; family Megophryidae; genus Leptobrachium; species Leptobrachium leishanense. Next base: position 35,049,721 of record CM019075.1, on the reverse strand, counting down.
AATTTCACATGGCAAGTCTTTGATACCCGAAAATTATGGAGAATTAAGAACTTGTCCCCATAAGTGGAAGCCAGAAATGAGTCTGTAACCTTCATCTCAAACTCTCGCAGCGCATAGAAATAAAAGGCACATTGCTACGATGAGCAGAGGCCTGAATGAAAGGTGTTTAACCCCTTCATAGTGTTTAACCCCTTCACAGAATCCTGTGTATTTATATGCTGTAGATTCGCAATTGCTCTCTCTCGCTCTCTCCCCCGCTCTCTTATTTTAAAACACCTAGATGCGCATACATTAACCCTTACCCGCTGCGGGATGTTCTATGCCAGTGGGTGGGCAGTGAAGATGCAGAGCGTACAGGTACGCCCTGCTGTCTTCAATGGGCCCCGTCGGCCCCTCTCCGCAACCGGCGGACTTCATTGGCTGCAGAGAGACGACCTGAACGCCGGCTGTCTTCCTGCAGCCAATGACGCACTTGGGCTGTGTGGGCGGGCTAAATTAGGCTAGGGTCAGACTGAGGCAGTGCGAACGCGCGTGCAGCCGCACTTAATCACGGCCGCACTAGCAGCAGATGCCGGGCAATGACGGCCAATATACGAAGTACGGTCGCACAAAAGTCCGGCTGCGCAACGCAAGTGGAAAATGAACGCATTTTTTCGAGAACGTGAAACCGCAGGTACTGACGTACAGAGTGCGCTGCGTCTGCTAGCGGCGTGTGTGTGTGATTAGGAGACGTCAGACGCTGCTAATGTCCGGCCAACATAACGTCCAGACACAAAAAGAGTTTTATTGATGATCCGTACAAAATCACGGACGAAAATGCGCATAGTATGACCACTATCACGTATTCTGTGAAAAAATGCGTCCATTCGTTCGAACGCACTTTTTCACAGACAACATAAAAATGCGTTCGTCTGACCCTAGCCTTAGAGGCCCGTGGCAGCGAGGTGTACCTGTACACTTCGCTGGCATTAACCCTCACCCAACAGGCGATGCCTGCCCGTTGTGAAGGGGTTAATAAAGCTGGAGGTTTAGTCCGGGATTGTGATCACATCACAGCGGGTCCCTATCATAAACTAATGGCTGATTTAAAGAGATTAACCCTTTTATTGGTGTAAATGTTCCCCTGGAAAACTCTTCAGATAACTAGTAAATAGGGATTAAAAAAACTGCTTGCCCATCTGACTAAAACAGGCGCCCAATCTACTTGTCCCAGTGCACAAAATATTTGTAACAAAATGGCTTATCTTAAAAAAAAATTAATAGGAGTATAAATTAATAATATTTAAAAATGTGTCCAAATAATAAGTCCTTTTTAAAAAAGAATAAAAGGTCTGTTACAATAAAAAAGTTCTAAAAAAAGAAAAAAATGTTATCTAAAACATACAAAAAAGGTGTTCTAAAAAAATAAAGGGTTTTTGCTAAAAATGATAAGAATAAACTGTTTTAAAAAAAAAAAAAATTTTACAACGCCTGTTTATAGCTGTTAAACTGACTCACCGAAAACCAGGGCGTTTCGGTGGAATTTCGGTGGAGCTCGGCCTTCGTTGAATAGAAGACCGTCACGATGGTCTTCTAAGGGGCAATTTTGGTACAGGAGAGCTGCACCATATTTCACATAAAATTCACCAGTATTTGTAAAATTGACAATTTAGTGAATAGACTAATTGGCTCGAAATTGCACCGAACTGTGAAATTCAGACATTCATCAGAATCTGGCCCATCATTGCTGGACAGGAAAACCACAAATTGCTCGGTACACATCCAGAAGACACATCTTGGGGGTTTTTGCAAAGACACCTCCTTTAAAAACATCCTTAGATGCCACTCTGATCAGGACCCAATCAGCCGGTGCGTGAGTCGGGCGCGCATTCCTCTGCCGACATATGGTAGTTTAGTGCATTGATGGGCCACGTGCTGACCGGAGTGAAGCTCAGAGCTTTTTTAAACTCTTGGTACGTGTTAAGACACTCCATAGCCATGCAGGTCTATTTTACCAGGGCCAGTCAGCTTGACACCAGTATATTCCTTTTATCTGACTGTAGAAAAGCCTTATCTATAGTTTCACACGCCTTGCAGTCCTGCCATGAGATAATAAAATCTAGAAAGCCTCCGGCATAGCAACCCGGCGTTGCACAGCTTCGCACAAAGTGTTCCTGCATATCAACAGTCTCATCATCTGCCAAAATCACATGAATTTCTCAAGGCCCGAACAAGAGTACCCAAAGTGTCAGTCACTCGCTTTCCAATCCCTCATCCATCTAAATATTCTATCCCAGAGCCAATCCATACATACACAGACACCTTGCGAATATTACTGATAATGTATGTGTGCGGGTCTAAGTAAACATGTCAGGGACATGCAGACCACATAACTCTGTGCAAAGGACTAAGTGACAGCAGAGAGGAGAAGCCTCCTGTATGTGTCTCTCTAGCTCCCTCCAATGACAATGCTGTCCGTGAAGCCAGCACGCTGACATGTGCCCTGGTCTTGGGCTCTGCTCGCCATTCGCTCCAATCTGTTGGCAGGAGGCAGTGTATCGGACGAAATGTCACGCCCACGCGATCTTCCAGCCTCCATGCTGGGCAGCACTGTCCTTGGTGGCCGGGCTCCGAGTGATCTGCGGGTCGCTGCTGTCACATGGTGGGGCGCGGCGTGATGACGCGCCTGCCATATTTGAAACCACTCAGTCGCAACATGCTCGTTGCCCTGATGTGGTTTTCACCTCCTCTCATTGCGCATTGTATATTGTGTATTTAGCCGTGTATCGACCTTTGCTTGTTTATTCCCCCCCCCGCTCTTAACCCTTGGCATTCCGTTAACGACTCTCTCTGGCATAACGACCCTGGCTTGTTCTGATTACCACCCGCTCTGGCATAAAAACTTTGGCTTATTCTGACTACCCGCTCTGGCATACGACCCATGGCATTCCTTTGACGGTTGGATTTCTGGATTAGGTAGACGTACCGACCATATAAAGGATCGGAAGTGTGGGATAGTCGTGTTGCGTACAGGGATCACTTACTATCTTGGGGGAGAACCATGAGGCAAAGGGACTGAGGTTTCATTGCTGAAGCCAGAATAAATGCCGATGTCCATGATTTGTGGCATATTAACAGACTGCACCAAACGTTCTTCTATTCATTTCTTTTTTCACAGACCGATTCACTTTAACACCATAACGGAACATTTATCTATGTTTTACCCGTTGGGATCACGACAATAGAATCACAGTTATTTTGTTAAAAATTTTATAAAAATGTTTGCATAAAGGCTAATTAAAATTAAGGTTTGCCAGTAATTACTGTCCCATGAGGCTCAGTCATTCTAATGAGTGGCTGAGCATCATGGGAGATATACAGGGTTATTCAGAGAAAGGTGAAAAACAGGAGAATTGGCAGTAGAACAATCGAGACCAAATGGCTGATTTGGAAAGTAAGATATATGGGAGAATTTTTCTGGCTTGGCTATTTTGACCTAGAATTTTCACTTCTCCAGTCTTTGTCCAGAGTTTCACCTTTCTTTGAATAAACCGGATTGTGTGAAAACCTATGGAGGGTCAAGGTTGCTGACCCCTTCAGAAGACACTGAATCGGAGCTGTGCTCACAAGATTACAAAGGGTTAATGAGGCACAGCTAGTGGTTTAGCCATTATTGTGTGTGGCTTAGGTGTTTAAGTGACTTTATGTGTAGAAATATGACAATCCAAGATGCACTTTATCATCATTACGTATACAATTTTTTTTTGTGTTACTGGATGGTTGTCAGTGCCAAAAAAATATATATTTTTTTTCCTGCTGCGATAAATATGCAGGATGTTCTTACACTGCCCTCTGGTGGCACGCATGTTTGTCACAGATCTGTCTCCACAATCCAGCATTGCTATGGAATCATTAACAGGAAATGCCTTTAGTTATATAGCGTACACTGCCTGGCCAAAAAAAAATCACGTTGCACTCTAACATTTGGTTGTGTTGTTTTTTGTTATGATTGCTGCACACATTCGCCGCGTCATCGTGTCAATAAGCTCATGCAATGTCACAGCATTTATTTGCATCCAGAGTGGCATTAATTTGTGGCCAAGATCTTGTGTTGATGATGGGAGAGTCGCAGCGCTGCGTAAAATCTTCTCCAGCACATTATCCCAAAGATACTCAATGGGGATTTTTGCTCCCCTGCCAATATGTGTCGAACACACCCAGCTCTCACGTTTCGTCCGTCTCTGCTAATCCGCCCCGTCCATCCTGTTGCGCGGTGTGAGCCGGAGGAGACACAATGGATGGGTACCAAGGCAACGATACAGGAAAGTAAACAGTGTGCGGGAACTGGCTGTGTGCGCTGCTAGGCCTGAAGGACCATGGAGCCAGTGAGTAACAAAATATCAGATTTACACTCTAATCAAAAACAATACATTTCCATCAGGGCACATTAAGGCTTGGGGCTGCCCTGGGTACTTGTGGGTTTCCCCACCCGATCCCGAAGAAACACAAGATCAAGATATATTTTAAAGGCTTATTTATTTCAATAAAAACGTAATCTAAATATCTTATGTACAGCTTGTGATTTCTGACAAATTTATTAGAGTTTAGAGACTCAGTGCTGGGGGTTTTATGGCTTTGCAGCTCTGTTATACACTCACACACCCTGAATTTATAAATGGAAGTCCTTTAACCCCTTCCCGCCACAGGACGTTCTATGCTGTACGTGCAGCGGGTGGGCCTTGAAGACACAGTGCGTACAGGTATGCCCCGCTGTCTTCAATGGGCCGTTGCGGCCCCTCCCTGCAGCTGGCGTGCGCTGCGCATCATTGGCTGCAGAGAGACTGCCTGAACTCAGGCCGTCCCCCGGCAGCTAATGACATGTGCCGCACGTCGGCTGCGTGGGCAGGCCAAATTAGTGGCCCCTGGCGTCGAGGCGTACCTGTACGCCTTGCCGTCATTAACCCCGCCTGACGGGTGACGCCAGTCGTGAAAGGTTAAAAGAAAGACCTCCAGTCTGCCTATGCAAGAATACACCTCTGAGGGCAGGGGTCAAGTCCTAAAAAAATAAGTATAGGAACTCCCCAATATTTCTGTCTTCCAATCATCACTTATCATCTCGCACTTAACACAAACACACACTCGGTTGTGATTTTATTTATATATATATATATATATATATAATCAAAAATATATGATAAATCCTATCTTTATTGTGACTTAACAGGGAAAGATATTATTTAATACAAGCTTTAAAGAGTATGGGACCAACAGGAACTCTGTTCCCTCTGCAAAAATAGTGCAGGATTTTTTGGGCCATGCAATGTACCTAATATAAGAAACAATGTTTCATGCTGTGCGGGATTATTCTTAGGCTAGGGTCAGACGAGCGTGATTTCTACGGACTGTGCGTCCGTGCACATGGACGTACGTCAGTACGGAAGACGCAGTAGTGGCCACACAGTCCGTTTATTCACTGATGTATATTTTGACGGATGTAGGAGGGAAAATCAATTAAAAAGCAAAACCATTTTGTCCGTGAAAAATGCTGGAGGTATAAATGCAGTCCGTCTGACCACGTTCCATCACTCACACACACAGCTATGCAGACGTTGCGGACGCAGCGCACTTTGTGCGGCCGTTCTAGGGGTTGTATGTTCTTGCCTGCCTTGCGTCCGTGGGCCACAGCCATTGTGCGTCCGCAGTTCAGTGCGGACGTACTTCATGTGTCAGGCTCCGATGGGCTTTCTTTCATGCTATCACGGACGTACTTTTAGGCGCAATCACGGACGTGAACACTACGCTCGTCTGACCCCCGTCTGACCCCAGCCTTACCGGTGTGTGTGTGTGTGTGTGTGTGTGCTGCGCTAGTGCTCAGCACTGGGTGATGGGTTTGGAATGATGGGAGTGCTATTATATATGCAGCAGAAAGGTATAACACTGTAGGGAAGTGGGTCAGCAACCCTAGGCCCTCCAATTGTTTTGGAACTATATTTCCCATGAACCTCCACCAGTGTAATGAGTGGCAGAGCATCATGGGAGATGTAACTCCAAAACATCTGGAGAGCCAAGGTTGCCGACCCCCTGCTGTTGGGGTTATTCCAAAACCTTGTATCTACGAGCGGCTCTCAAATATTTACTAGCGGCTATTAAAGGGTCGGTTGCTACCTGATCCATGATATAGGAGCCTAAATCTGTTAAAATGTAATAAAAATATGTCAAAATAATGAAAAATGTCCTTCAAAAACATCTAAAAAGGTCTGTTACTGAATAAAATAAAAAGACGGCTTTTTGAAAATCTTGTCTAAAAAAAAATACAAAAAGGTTCTAAACGATAAACGAATAAAAAAGGTGTTCTAAACAATAAACGAATAAAAAAGGTGTTCAAAACAATAAAAAAATGTTTTTTTTTGCTGAAAATGAAAAAAAGAAATGTCTTTAAAAAAAAATAATTAAGTTATTACATTTATTGCATTGAATCCTATCAGGGTTATTCAAAGAGATTCGAAAAGTCACCGACCGCACATTCGGTGACTTTTCGTTCTCTTCAATTCAGTGCAAATCGGCTTTCCCATTTCAGCTACTCTGCGGTGTATTCAGCAAGCACCACAGGGCTGTGGAAGTGCAGGGAAAAGCTGCCGAAAACTCGGCGAATGCACGCTGAAAACCCACAAAAACATCTGGATTAACCCATCGAAAAACCCGAGCAGGAGCCAATCACAGGCAGCGAAGCCGCCGGAGAAAGCCGACACCGCAGAAGAGGCAGTGAATAAATTAGGAAAACAGTTTGCATGAATGATTGAAAAGTGAAACACTGTTTGCAAAGAAACTACTGAGCAACAATGTCTGAAATTTACATATGAGGTCCAGGGAATGATAATAAAAAGGGCTGTTACAGAAAAAATAAGTAAACTTAGAAAATAAAAAATAAAAAAATCCAGAAAAATGCTTAAAATTTCCTAAAAAATCTATAAATAAAGAGACTCTTTACTGCAGAATTTTATAATGAACGGTTTATTAGATATTGAATTAAAACGGGAATATTTTTAACATTGAAGCCTATGGGATTCTCCTGAATAAACCTGTCGTATTAAACCACCGAATGGCAGGGCATGTCGGGAACCTTTCACTGCTGGTTTGTGTTCTCTGAATAGCCGAAGCAGTGCTTTTCATGGGGTTTTCACGGCACCGAACAGGCACCGAATGTGCAAGCAATTCGCCAGGATTTGGCGTATTGCCTGCTCTCTGAATAGCCGAATGGCCAAGAAAGGTAACCGAACGCTGATTTTCAGCGTTCGGTTACCTTTCTCCAGCCATTCGGATCTCTTTGAATAACCCTGTATGGGTTTTGACTGTTTAAACCTATGGAACTGAAAAACCGAAAATCAGGGTATTGATGGAATATCGGTGCAGTTTGGCGTTCTGGCAATAGAAGACATGATTGTCTTCTATTCGGCAATTTCGGTGCTGGAAAATTGTACCGTATTTTGCGGTCAATTCCCCTGTATTTGGTGAATTGACAGCTTAGTGAATAGACAAATTGCACCTAGAAATTTGCCATTCAGCGGCAAATTCGCAAGTTAGTGAATAACCCCTTTAGTGTTAAGAGGCTCCTGCTCACATTAGTGGTGGTTTGCCAAAAATGTATCATTTTGGCCAACTCGACCATGTTTTCCTGCGTGTAAGACTCGTATGCTGCAGCGAGGAAATAGACTGACTGTTCACACAATAAGATTTCCTTCCTGCCGCTTATAAATTCTGCATACAGGAATCGTATCTCATTTTTGCTTCCGTATTTAATTTTTAAGGTGGCAAAACCTGTTCCTGGCCACTGGTACTGGAGAGAGGACACTAAAACGCTGGAGTTTCTAAGGTGATGGTTGAACGCCGCATTTTGTCTTCGCTCTGCCATTGCTCGTGGTTTTGCTTCGCTGACGTTTACGCCCCGTTTCTCCGTAGCAATAACTCTACAGCTGATGGCAGAGAGCGGGTGAGGAGGGCCAGAGCTATACATTTTCAGGAAAGCGAGTCCAAAGCTCCAGACAGGTACCCAATCATTATATATATATAAAAAACCTAAGCACAGGTAAGGGGAGCGCTCCACAGCATGGACAGTATATGCTGCTTATATAGCATTATACAGCACATACTGAATTTTTTTATTCTTTTTTGCCTTGTTCTATAATGTCATTTTTCTGAAGGTAACTGCTCAGAAGTAAATTTATTATCATTGCACACCCATGATTTTATATGCCGTGATACATCAATATTTCCCAGGTTCCTGAGTTTTTCACTTGCTATTAAAGGGCCACCATCGCCAAAACTGAAATGTCCTTATGTGTTTATTGTATGCTGCCGATGTCTTACATGTGCTTTGTTTTTCTCTTGTATGTTTAGTTAAGAAAATATTTTACTCTGTGTCACTGGGTGCATCCATTGTGTGATATTTTGTGTTTGTAAACTGCCCCCCCCAGTTAATTTCAATCACTTTCTCCTCACTGTGTGGTTTTGGCCATAGAATGGAGTCTATGGGTCGATCACCGACTCATATCATTGTATTGTGTGGAATGTATTCAAAGGACATCACCAAGGGGTAGGTTAGAAGTCTTTTAAGCTCTCCGTCTTATCTCATTCAGCTGCCAGCTCTTATCTCAGCCTGTGGAACAACAGACCTCCTGCAGCCTTGACTATTCATTCCCTCCTCCACCTCATTAATTGTTAAATAATGTAGATTAAATAAACAAGAGCCACAAAGCAAAGCTTTTAGGTAAATGTTGCATCATAGGACACATACACAAAAGGGAAACCGGAGTAAAAAAACCTAACTATATTTTTTCCTTTTCATATGCAATTGCTTTAAAGAAAGAAAAACAGTAGCGTGTGTTTTATAATGTGGTTTTCTTTGTAATGCACAAGTAATCTAGTTACAGCTTATGTAAGTGGTAGTGTCCCTTTAACTTTGTATACAAATGACTAAATGTTTCTGCCTGCATCTCAAGGGTCACGACTCAGCATTGTTTCAATATGGCGGCTGGAACGAAATTTTCCAAGGCACGTTATACTGACCCAGTCCCAAGATCTCCCAAATACATGAACAAGAATGATCACGAGTACATCACACTGGAGGATGTGAAACGTAAGTACTTGCTTTAGGCCAAGCGTGTTCAATTTAGCCATCCAGTTGTTTTGAAACTACATCTCCCATGATTCTCAGCTGCAGCTGTAAGGCTAGGGTCAGACGAAAGCATTTTTACACGCGAACGTAAAAAAGTGCGTCCGAACGAATTGACGTATTTTTTCACGGAGTGCGCGAAAACGGTCATACGATGCGCATTTTTCGTGCGTGATTTTTTCAGATCGTCAATAAAACTCTTTTTGCGTCTGGACGTTATGTAGGCTGGACATTAGCAGCGTCTGACATCTCCTAATCACGCAAACACGCCGCTATGCCGCAGCTGCGCACTCTGTACGTCCGTACTAGCGGTTCGGCGTTCTCGAAAAAATGCGTTCGTTTTCCACTTGCGTTGCGCGGCCGGACTTTTGTGCGGCCGCACTTCGTATATTGGCCGTCATTGCCCGTCATTTGCTGCTAGTGCGGCCGTAATTATGTGCGCCAGAACGCACGTTAAAAGTGCGCTGGTCTGACCCCAGCCTAACTCAGTTTGGCAGTAGATGGCACCATCTTCTCGTCAAATAGGTTATTTACAGTAAGACATACACTAGGAATATTCCCAAATATTTCATATTTTTAAATTAAAAATGATTAATTTAAAAGAGATTTTTTAAAAAAAATGGTTTCTGACAATGTTTTTTTGGAAAATCATGTGGTGAATGGGTTAGATCAAGATTGGTGTGTCCCCTGTGTAGAAACAAAATCCACTTATCTCTCTCCAGGCATGCTGTAGAGAGAGATAAAACAATTTGCAAATAGCCCCAATCCTCACTGTAACAAAAAGTTCAAACACATTACTGCTGCATACAGCTGCCAGGGAGAGCTCTGGGGGAATGCAACAGTAATGAGATTGAATTTTTTGTCAGAGTGAGGATAAGGCTGCTATTTGCAGTTTGTTTTATCTCTCTGCACAGTGCCTGGATAAAGATCAGACTGGATTTTGTTTCTCCACAGGGGTGCACTAATCTGTCTTTAAAAAGGTGAGAAGATGGGTTTTGATATGCTAATGTATGCTTTTGAATGAATTACAATGCAGAATTAAGATAACTCGACTTTGGGTGTGAAGGGGTTAATATTTTAGACATGTTTTTTAGTATTTGGAAAAAAATAATAGTAGAACATTTTTTGGGGTTGGTTTTCTTTAAATCTGTAATATATTCTCATTTGACAGGCGTTGCCTTACATTTATTGAAAGACGAAGAAAAACTGTATATTGACGTCTTTTCTGAAGCTGTAAGGTAACTCCACCAACTCGTTTGGAAAGGATACATAAAGTGTATTACGGGCACGCGCCTTATGAGACTTGGGGCAGGCTCCACACAGCAGGGTGCAGCTACGGGATCTCCAGAATCTTCTGAGAAAAGAAGGAAACTCGATCACACCGTTGGAGCCGCTTAAGACTGGTGTCAGACGAGCGCACTACGTGCGCCCGTACTGACTTGCCTCCCGGCGTCCGCTGTGATGGGGCCGGCCAAACATTGTTGCGATTGCACAAATTGCGCGTGCGACTATGGCCGTGCAGCAACCCTCCCATCGAAGTGCTAAGACGGGGCTGCAAAGCGCAATCCTCCATAGGAGGATTGAGCCTTGCAGGACTGAGCGCACTAATTGCACTCAGCGAGAAGGCCAAGACGGGCGTCAGAGTGGAAGGAACGTTCACTCTCACGGACGTTCCTTCTGTTTAAAAACGTCCGTCTGACCCCGGCCTTAATCAGGTTTATATGGTCGTCCAAAATAATGGTTTTGCTCTCGAATCGAGCCTTTATCAATCATGCATGATATAAACTAGAGTGGGGAAAGTTGTATTTGCTTAACCACTTCTCCCAGCTCAACGCGGTTCTGGTGGTGTGACCGGGTTAACGACATAAATATTGGAACTGTCAACCTACATCCTGACAGAAGCAAAACTGGGCTTTCACTGCAGTGAATGGGAAGTACATCTGAACATTATTTATTTATAAGGGATTTTTCCAGGAAGGCCAGGGAGGATACATTGAGATTTCTCTAGTTTTTAACTATGTCCTGGGTTCAAGAACATTAAATTGTTAGTGTTACAGAAATACAAAGAAATAAAATGCAAAATATTAAAAAGGAATTGCACAAATATACAGAGTAACAGAAAATAAATATATTCATTATGTTACATGTTTACAGGTGCATTCCGTATTGAGGTATGTTAATAGAGATCTCTTAAGTGACTTTAGACTGGGGGAAGATTTGATGGCGTCTGGGAGGTTATTCCATAATTGCGATGCTCTGTAGGAAAATGAGGATCGAGACACTTTCTTTTTGAATTGTGGTATTGCAAGTAAGGTGCTGGTCCTGGATCTGAGGTTATAGAATGAGGGAACTGCTAGGGGAAGCAGCCTATTCAAGTAGGGTGGTTGCTTCCCAGAAAAGCTCTTAAACACCAGGCTGGAAAGGTGAAGAGTGCGTCTAGATTCCAGCGACCGCCAGTTTAGCTCTTTTAACATGTCACAATGGTGGGTCATTTAGTTACATTGTAGCACAAAGTGGCAGAATGAGTTATACAATGTAGTAAGTTTCTGGAGGTGTGTATGTGGGGCGGCTGCATACACTACATCTCCATATTCAATGGCTGGCATAAGCATTTGCTTTACAATTTGCTTTCTTACCGTGGGGCTCAGGCAGGATTTGTTTCTGTACAGGTGTAAGGAGCTGGTTCCGGGGTGGTAGAATTGAGCCCAATATGCAATGAGGAAACAGATTCAGATAAACATATACAAGAGGATTTATTAGGAGTAACATAAAAAGGCAATAAACAAATATCAAGGAGCTGGATAAGACGAGGAAGGGAAGACACTGTATACAGTTGTGTTCAAAATTATTCAACCCCCAATGCTGTAAAGGGTTTTAGGGAATTTAGTGTACATTTGTAATTGTATTCAGAATGAAATCCTACAAGGACTTTTTAAAGAACCATATGCAACTAAAATGACATCAATTGGTTTTGTAATACAGTAGTAAATGTTTATTTTGTGAATTCTTCATTGACACAATTATTCAACCCCTTAAAGACTACCACTCTGAAGAACAGAGGTTCATTCAAGTGTTTTCAATCAGGTATTGAAAACACCTGTGGATGTCACGGAGCAGCAATAAAGCATAATAAGCACCAATTAGGCAGCTTTAAAATGACTGTGATACTCAGCTCCTTCTAGACATTTACTGGTGTGGTTACAAACATGGTGAAGTCAAGAGAATGGTCCAGGAAGACAAGAGAAGAGGTGATTACTCTTCACAGGAAGGGCAATGGCTATAAGAAGATTGCAAAGATGTTAAACATACCAAGAGAGACCATAGGAAGCATCATTCGCAAATTCAAGGCAAAGGGCACTGTTGAAACGCTACCTGGTCGTGGCAGAAAGAAGATGCTGACTTTGACTTCTGTGCGCTACCTGAAGCGTAGAGTGGAGAAAAGTCCCCGTGTGACTGCTGAGGAACTGAGAAAAGATTTGTCAGATGTGGGTACTGAAGTTTCAGCTCAGACAATACGGCGCACACTGCGTAATGAAGGCCTCCATGCCAGAACTCCCAGGTGCACCCCCTTGCTGTCTCCAAAGAATAAGAAGAGTCGACTGCAGTATGCCAAAAGTCATGTGGACAAACCACAGAAGTTTTGGGATAGTGTTTTGTGGACTGATGAAACAAAATTAGAACTGTTTGGGCCCATGGATCAACGCTATGTTTGGAGGAGGAAGAGCAAGGCCTATGAAGAAAAGAACACCTTGCCTACTGTGAAGCATGGCGGGGGGTCAATCATGCTTTGGGGCTGTTTTGCTTCTGCAGGTACAGGGAAGCTTCAGCGTGTGCAAGGTACCATGAATTCTCTTCAGTACCAGGAGATATTGGATGACAATGTGATGCAGTCCGTCACAAACCTGAGGCTTGGGAGACGTTGCACCTTTCAACAGGACAATGATCCCAAGCATACCTCCAAGTTCACTAGAGCATGGTTGCAGATTAAAGGCTGGAACATTTTGGAGTGGCCATCGCAGTCACCTGACTTAAATCCGATTGAGAACCTCTGGTGGGACTTAAAGAAACAGTTGCAGTGCGCAAGCCTAAGAATGTGACTGAACTGGAGGCTTTTGCCCATGACGAATGGGCGAAGATACCGTAGATCTCTGCAAGACACTTGTGTCAAGCTATGCTTCACGTTTAAAATCTGTTAGTACAACATCCTTTTACAGTTATAAGTACTAAGATTGAATGTCACTTGAGGGTTGAATAAAACTGATAATGATGTGAGCACATAAAAGACATTTGTGGTTATTTCATTATAAATGTTATATTATATTTGTCTGATCTACACGTGCCTCTTTGATTTAATTGTAAGCAAGATGACTGAATGATCAAAATCAATGTCAAACTGGCCAAAACACTCAATTTCAGTGGGGGTTGAATAATTTTGAACACAACTGTATATAAAATAAACAGTAACAAGATTAACTGAAAGCAAGGTGAGAAAAGGATAGATAGAAGGACAGTACTAAGCTAGTCTAAACTATAAAAGGAGACAATATAAGAATGAAGGCTAAGGAGATCGTTAGGAAATAAATAGAAAACAAAAGCAGAAGAGTCTTTGCAGGCAGAGGGTCCTGGGTCTGTAAAGGGTTCCGGGTCTGTAGGGGGTCCTAGGTCTGTAGAGGGTCCTAGGTCTGTAGAGGGTCCTGGAAATGCAGAGCAGCGGGCTCTGAGGATTCTGCAGGATGCAGGCTGAGGATTCTGCAGGATGCAGGCTGAGGATTCTGCAGGATGCAGGGCAGCGGGCTGAGGATTCTGCAGGATGCAGGGCAACGGGCTGAGGGTTCTGTGGGATGTAGGGCAGCAGGTTTCCGAGGATTCTGCAGGATGCAGGGCAGCGGGCTGATGGTTCTGTAGGATGTAGGGCAGCAGGTTCCGAGGATTCTGCAGGATGCAGGGCAGCGGGCTGAGGGTTCTGTAGGATGCAGGCACAGAGGAAGGAAATACTGGAGGAGACAGAACGGTTAGGGTCTAGGCAGATATAGGAACAAGAGGTAGCTCCCTGTCAGCTTGGCATACACCAAGACAATGCAGAAGCATTGTGCCTTGGGAGTGGTTCCTTTTTGTAGAGGGGGAATCCGAATGCATTAGCCAGAACCTGGTTGCTGGCTCAGCCTGGTTTAGAAGGATTACCAGTCTCATTACAAGAAACTGGCTTGCTTTTAGATTTCCTGCGGCGCTGGTGTCCAGGTTCCTGACAACAGGGCACCTAGTTTGGGGTAAAGTTTAGATGAGAGTTTTTCGATGTGGGGCCAAAGGATAGATTTGGGTCTAACCACATACCTAGATAGTTGAGAGAAGTGACCGTGGTCAACCTGTCATTTGATCTTGACACCTAGATGGGGCGATTGCAATTTGTGTAGATTAGGTGCTGTACCAAAAAGCATCGTAACAGTTTTGTCAGTATTTAGAAAAAGTTAGTCATCTTTGATCCACTTTTCTACCCCTGTGAATTCTTCTTGCAGCACGGCCTCCAGCTGCGGGAGATTTGGTTTGCTGGTATAGATTACGGTGTCGTCTATGTACATGTGTACAGTTGAGGCTTTGCAGACATTGGGCAGATCATTTATGAATATTGTGAATAGCAGGGGGCCAAGTATTGAGCCTTGGGGTACACCGCACGTGACTGGGAGGGGGAGGGAGGAGCTGCCAATGGACACAAATTGCGACCGATCAGATACATATGATTGAAACCAGGTTAGCGTGCGATCACCAATACCAGAGTTTTTAAGTTTTTGTAATAGGATGCCATGGTCTACTGTGTCAAAGGCCTTGGCAAAATCAAGGAAGATGGCTCCAGTTAGGTTTCCTTGTTCCATGCCAGCTCGGATATCCGTACAAACATTTAAAAGGGCAGTGGTAATTGAATGATTTGGACAAAAGCCTGATTGATCTAGGGTTAAATAGTTCCAATACTGATAATAATCACGTAATTGAGTATAGACACATTTTTCCAGAATTTTTGACATAGGGAGCAATGATATCGGGCGGTAGTTGGATACCAAAGTCTTGTCTCCACTTTTATGGATAGGTACCACTCTCGCAGTCTTCCAGAGTTTGGGTATGTAACCAGTTGCCAGTGATTCATTGATTATAGTTGTAACAGGTTTTGCAATTGCCGGCGCACTGATTTTTGAGCAGCATTGCTGGGATTTGATCAGATCCAGACTGGTATTTCATGTTTTGATTTCAGAGAAGTTTAGTAATGACACTGACAGACACTGGTCTAAAACTGAATTTTTCTCCGATGCAGGGTCTTTGCACAGTTGAAGGGGCCTGAACTGCGTGCTGCCTTTCAGAATGTGTGTTATTTGCTAGCTTAGTAATCAAGGTGGTGGCACATCCAACAAAATAATTATTAAAGGCATTTGTTACATCTAGGGGGATGTTGCAGGGTTTGGTTGTTTACTTTGACAGCAGCCGGTTGGGAGTGGATGGGGGGTGCTTGTATGTTACTTATGATTTTCCAAAAATGTATAGGGTTTGATATGTTATTGTTTAGATTTTCATTGAAGTATTATTATCATTTATATAGCGCCAACAGTTTCCACAGTGCTTTACAATAACAAAAGGGTACGAGATACAGATTAATGGACATAGGATGGAAACAAGAGGTGTAGAGGCTCATAGGAGCTTACAGTCTAGAGCAGTGTTTCCCGAACCTGGTCCTCAGGACCCCCTAACAGGTCAGGTTTCCAGATATGTGAAGCACAGCACAGGTGATGTGATTTTTTGCTCAGTGATTGCAGGATTCCGTCTGCATTTCCCCAAGGTGATCTGCAAAATCTGGCCTTGTTGGTGGTCCCGAGGACAGGTTTGAGAATCACTGGTCTAGAGGACATAACTTACTGTTGATTTTTGGAGTCTAATATATCAACTCCTTGTACACTGATCTTGTAAAGCACTGCAGAATATGTGGCGCTTTATAAAGGATAATAATAATCACACAGGAGCATGAATTGTTTGTTATACATTGTTAGAGTATCCTAGGTAATCCTTCACATTTAGAACTGTACTGATACAAAAACAGACCACAATAAAGAATACCACGTGGGAATGGAAGGTTTATAAGGAAAGAGATTCTTTCAATGGGACTAACAGACACATTGATAACCGTTTGGTACAGGAGAGTTCCCCTCATAGGTTGTAGGCGTGGAATGGGAATAATCTGGAAAGTAGGACTTAAAAGCAGAAATCCTATACCACATGTGGACGTACAAGAGGTTATTCACAAACCACTGTTGTTGCTGGTGTTGCAAACACCGTCCAAAACAGCTGGCGTTGCAGCGGCGACAAACGCTGGCATTTCACACAATTAGAATCCCAAGCGCGACAGTGGAAGCTTCTAGTCTTTGAATGCTGCTTCTCCATCTTGTTTCAGAAGCCAGCATTTGGATGAATTCCTGATGTCCCTTCTTTCTTACCTCTCGTGCTACCTGGAGAAAACAGCTCTAGAAAGAAAACCCAAGTCTTTATTACCGTACGTTACCACTATCACACACACCTTGTGTTAAATGGAATGAGTGTGTTGATGCTTGGAAAACAATGTTTATAAACATTTGATTTTTTTTATTATTATTATTGTTTTCTTTTACTTTCTGCCACAAAATAACAACTTCATAATTAAAGGACAAATTAAGCTCCGTAAAAAGTCTATTCTAATATTGGCGGGTCAAGGAGGCTGTGGATGCTGTCACTTTAGGGGGTTTCACCAGCACCCCGTCTAGTCTCTTCTGCACAGGATCACTGCTTAACTTTTCATGTAAGTTATTTTACACAATAAAGCAGGTTTATATGCTGGGGGTATTGTGACAGCCTGAGACCTTCTCCCCTCCCTGAAACTCACTGTCAATCACCTCCCGATGAACAGCCTTCCATGAATTCGATCAGATTTGGTTAAGGCTAATGTCAGATGAACGCAGTCTGAGCGCACTCTGCGTGCGTGCATAACGTACGTACGTACTTACGTACTGATGGAAGATACTGTAGACACCACACAGTCCGTTTTTATTAACAGATGTAGAAATAAAATGGAAATATGGGAAACAAAATTAAAAGACCGGTACAGTCAGCCAGACCAAAAAAACTTCTGAGCGTCAACGTTATGGACGTCGCAAATGCGCTGCATCTGACGTTGCGTCATCAAGCACAGAGGCCGCTACGCGGACGCGGCGCACTCTGGGCGTTCGTCATAGGGCTTTTACGTTGAGGCCTAAATGGTGTCCGTCGACACCTGCGTGGTGCGTGTGCAGCTCGGTGTGCACGTACTTTGTGTGTTGGTCCCTATTGATCACAAATCAATGCTACGACGGACGTTAAACTGTGCGGCGACACAGACGTGATGACTGCGTTCATCTGACGCTAGTCTTAAGGGTTCAATGACACTCAATGCAGAAACACTGAGAGGCATATGACTGGCTGCGTAAGGGCTAGTTGCGCTTGTGCATATTGTTCGAGTGATGGTGGCCATTGCAACTTGCAGCAGCTGTCAGCCTGGAAGCGGAAGGAAGAGGCCGTAGGCATGGAGAAAAGTTGAGTATTGGCTTGAGTAAAAATGGGGGAGAAGGCAGGGAAACCCGCTGGAGGACAGGGGGTAATTAACCCCTTCGATCCATGTCCCTTTTTGACATGGAGTGTTTTTTTTATCATAATTTCTAGTATTATTTTGGGGATCTGAAGTTGGAGAGAGACATTGCTTACGTGTCGACTGATAACATTTATATTATGTTTATAGGAATTTGAATGTTGAACAGAAGGAGGTGGCCAACATTTCAATGAGGACACAAGTGGCTCTGAAACATTTCGCTCACGCGTACTGCGTCCTAGTGCTTGGTCAAAGGATGTCTGATCAGCATCACATGTCTTGCGGAAAGTAAGTCTAAATCAGGGGTGAAGAACCTCCCCCCCCTAATGTTTTGGAAATACTTCTCCCACGTATGTCTTCTATTGACTGTGTCTCAGGTGCCATTTTATGGCATTTACTATTATTTATCAGCCCAGAGGTTATCCTGATGCCTTACAGGCCCCCGGACAGAGCGTAGCCATGAGGGCCCTATCTCTTGGTGGTCCAGTGCATTGGTGCAGTAAAAGCTGTGTGCTCCAAACCATCACCATAACTAAAAGGGTCTTACCATGGTAATGATCCCACGACCTTCTAATCATACAGTTACAGCCTTATACAGTGACTAGGTAGTGATGCATAAAGCTACATTCTTTGACATTAATTCCACTGACAATCGCAGGGATACAACCTAGAAATATTAATTTGTAGCGTTGTGTTTTGTTTTCTTCCCCTTTTAACAGAAGTAAATCCTCAGCGTCAAAAAGGGATCGTATGTTCTATGAGGTAAGAGAAAATAAATATTCGGATTTTAAAAAATGGTTTTGAAATACAATTTACATGTAATACACAGGTTACAGTTTCTGTATTGACAATAATAGTGCATTATGTAACATGTTACAAGTGGTCAGAGATTGCGCATTGTGCTCTTGAAACCAAAACCCTGGACATGTGCGGTTTAATACAGTGTCCCACAAATGCGCGTCTTACAGTAAATGCAAGTTTTACTGTAAATTCCGAACCTGCACATTTTTTACTGTACATCCCGTAAATTAGATTTTCATTTGCGTAAATGCGAGTCTTACTTTACACGCACGACTTGTGTGGTTTTAGAGTAAAAGTGGAAATATTACAAGTTGTCCATTATCGGGGAAATATTAAAGCCGTGAATTGCAGGTTACAGCTTTATTGGGAGAACATTAAGTTAGGAGCTCTCGGGTTGAAATTATGACTTCATTATTTTAAAGTTCAGGCTTTGCGTTTTTACTGCAACGGAAAAAATCAATATACGGACTTGCACGTTATAACTGTAACAGTGTAGCTGTTGATGTGTGGACTTTCAATAATTAAATTAGCATTGCAGGAAGTCCAAAAGCGTGGTGTCCAAGGGGTAATCCAAAATTGTGGTCAAGTGTCAAGCCAATAGGTCAGGGCGGCCAGCAATCTAGAATGATCAAAGGACGTGTGTAACTGGTCAGTAGTAAGGAGGTAGTTCAGTGAGTGCAGTATCAAGGCAAGGAGACAACTGAGCACCACATACCTGGTGAGCCAGGTTTATATAGGGAGTTCTTTCCAGCCACACCCCCAGGGGAAGCACCCTGAACACCCCCTGAGGCCAAGAGGCTTTCCCCAGCATCACTCCCCTCCTGCACTGTTCGGAAGCCACTAGCAGACGCAGCCTTCCCCAGGTCTGTAGCAGGAGGGCATGACTCCCACCAAGGGCTGGACGAGAGACCGCCGCCCCACACGAGCCGGCAGAGAACCACCCACACGAGCTGAGAGGAGCCAGGCACTGCAAGGACGGGTTTGTCCAAGCCGCCGGACGCGAGGAGGATCTCCCGCTATGTGGACACCCACTGGGTGCGCCGTTGGACGACGGCCACGTGATGGTGTGTCCGGTGACAGGGGAACCCCCGCAAGGAGGTGAGCCATAACACCAAGGCATTGGACAACAGCAATCCCTTTGCTTCCTACATAAAGTTGCGTTTTTTAGTTGGTCCTGAGGGTTACAGCTATCATGTCTGTTCATAGTGATTCCCCATTTAGTGGGTGTTCCAGCACTCCTTTCCACGCATGTTCTTTCTGTCTCTGTGCAGTGCCTCTACAGCTTCTGTATTCATGTTGCCTGGGTGGTGTTCAGACGCAAGGAGCTGAGTTTGATCCAGACTGAAGTTGGCAGGATATTGAGGTCCAACACATTTAATCCAGCCCTCAGGGTGAAAAACGTCCCAGAAGATACCGGCAAAAACCTTTCTGTGCTGGAAAAAAAACTGAAGAAAACCGCAACCTATGTACCGAACAGGTAAAGCCTTGATAGCACAACTGCTGCATGGTGCCAAGTGGGGACCAGCAGCTTGCATCAAGGCCCATGTGAGAATAATGAAATCACAGTGAGAGAGGGGCTTGTCAGCCCCATGAGCGGCTTCGGCCTATAATGTAGGTCAGTGGTTCTCAATCACGTTCAAGTACCCATAACAGAACAGGTTTTAAGGACTGAATCCTTCAATTACTGAGCAGTACATCATATCACCTGTGCTGTGCTTCAGATATCTGCAAACCTGGCCTGTTTCGGGGACTTGAAGACCACAGTTGGGAACCACTGTTGTAGATTGAGGAAAGAACCAAACGTTCTCTTTCCTTTTGAAATATGGACAAAATGCAGATCTGGCCGTAGGATGTCCTCACGCAAATACCCTTCCCAACAACATATAAGGGCATTCTGGTGGATTTCGATCCAAAAAAATGGCCCCCTGCTCTTGGAAGCACATGTCGGATGCATGACATGTTCATGTTTTTATTAATTGGTGCTCTTAATTTACCATGAATAGGAAGGAAAACGCTAAACGTCCGGCAATCAAGAGTATCCTTACTCAACGCTCGCCACTTCTTACGTCTTTGATGCCAACGATGAAGGAGCAGTCACAGTATCTTTACCACCAACATGGCCTCCACCCAAAGGTCTCCCATGAGGTTTCGGATATGTCCCTAAACCTGATTGTGTCTCAGTAAGTAATGATTGTAGAGTTTCTTTTAAAACGTATCGCTCTCATCCGTGAACCAACCACCATCGTGTAGTGATTGGATCCGTCTAATCGATATTCGTCCCTCAATTTTTCACTCGGCCTCTCTCAAATGAAGCCTGCATTCATTTTGCAACACTGAAAGGTTTGTTGATTTTATGACCGAGCTGATGGCTGGGCCATTGGACTTCAGTACCCTGACGGGGGTAGCGTCGGGAATGTAATATGGATAGCATGCGTTAAACACACTTATCCTGGCGCCAACACTGACATATAGAGACGGTAACGTTGGCGCCAACAATGGAACAGAGCCCGTATAGTTTATTGTTTAAAATTTACACAATTTAACTGGATTCTTCTATTTATTCTCCTGCAGAGTCGGGATCCTGGGGGAGCCCCGGAAACATTTCAAACCATACACCCTGACCCCCTTAGGTACAGAGGAAGACGAAGAGCCTGAAATCGGTTGTCACAAAAGCACAATGTCTTTCTATTCCCAAGGTCGATCTTCTCGTCACTCGAACATCCGTCCGGGAACGGGTCGCCAAAGCACGGTCATCTCGAGAGCTACCACCGAGGCTGCTTATTCGGACATGGACGATGATCCACCCGTGTTATAAGGGATGCTGATAATACCGTTGCCAGCATTGTGTCCCGTTGACACCCAAATTCACGGCATACAGCCCGTTAAACGGTGCGACTTGTTTACAGATTTATCAATGCAGTTTTTCATTGAGAGCAGTTGAGATGTATGTTATAGCCAAATGCATTTGTCAGAGATGGTCCTAGAGTTTGAGGTCTTTGGCGAGGGTCGAATAAATGCCAAAATATACCAAATAAATATTAGTTAATAAAATTCCCCTTTTGTAGATGGGAATATGTCACTGTAGGGGTGTATTTGTATGTCGATAGAAATATGCAAATGAAGGTTGTTTGAAAACCAATATTTCACATACATTCCACAATGTGAGGCCACTGTTCGAGTGAGGCCTTGGACGACTGCCTGTCTCGCCTAATTATAGAGCTGCCTCTGGCCGATGCCATGGCGGATTCTGTCGATATACTGAAACAGTTTATCTGCTTATGTCCAGCATATGCTACACAAGTACACATAGGTATAAACAATTAATTTAGACATTTAACCCCTTGGATGCAGAAGACGTGTGGGGATAGTCATGGGGATTCCTCAATATATGCGGAGGACATTCCCCACACGTCATCTGCTAACGGGGGTATCCCTACCTATACTCGCCTCTCTCTCTGGGGTGTCTGATTGTCCCTGGGTGACCCTGCTTTTAACCCCCCTCCCGGTGCACTGACGTCATTCTCAAGCGCACCCCGGCACTGCAGGAAGAGAGCCTGAAAGGGAGGGTTAGGGTCCTTCAGACCCCTCTCTCTCCTGATCGGCTGGTATTTTGCAAAAAAGGCAGATACCGCTGGAAAGTGCATAGTCTGCAGTTCCCAGCGATGCCAGTCTTTAACCCCATAGGTGCCGGATCCCGATTTGGTGCTGGATCGCAGTCCTCTCCTGGAGGAGGCTGACATCTTGGATGTCAGCCAAGTCTCCAGGGCTGCCCACCGATGTCATTGCAATATGTGCCCAGTGGAGATAGTTTGGTCCTTTGGACCCCCGTGTCTCCCGATCGGTGGCAGCTAGAGGGTCATATTTGGTATTATTGGAAGGGCCAGAGCATGGCCTTTCCAATGATACCAAATATGACGAACGACAATTAAATTTTTTTTTTTTTTTACTAATGCAGCAATATTGTTCACATTTCAATTATGTGAGCAATGATGCTGCACACATTTTTTTTTTTCGTTTTTTTGCTAAAATCCCGTAATTTCTCAGAGTAAAGTAATGAGTCCCCATCTCTAATTTTTTTTTTAACATTCGTACCCCATAGAAAATATAACCGCAAAGGCTCGGATGATAAAATGTGAAAGAAATTCTTTTACACGCTGTTGATGCTTGAAATTTTAATTGAAATTCACTTTTTTTTTAAATTTACATTTCTTTGTTATAGCATTCTGGCAGGGCATGACGTATACATATAATAATGATATATTATGAATCTGCCGAAAAAAAGGATATATAATATGTCTGGGTTGTATAATAATAAAACGTGACTTCACATTGTGTTTAAAGGCGATTTGAACGAACGGTAAGAACGCGCTCAGCACACGGGCTTAATGGAAAGGTCAGGCTGAGTGTTGGTGAATTTATGAATTAAAGAACATGCTGAATTGGACTTGGTTGTATAATCACTTGGTACAGGAGTCAGCAGATGCCGAAGACAATTACAAATCATATATTTAAAATAATATCTCACAGAACCTTATGAATTATATGGGGAGAGGCAAAGAAGGAGATCAAACAGCGCTGCTGCAGGAAAAGGTGCACTAGTGCCACCTCATTTATTTGAAAAAGGAACACATATATAGTATAGTTGACGAATTATATGGGGACGCACATATAAATGAAAACGAGTTAAACTGAGTTTTCTGGTAAAACTGAATTACTGTGTCTACGGCACAAAGTTTGGAAAGCTCTGAGGCTAGGGTCAGACGAACGCATTTTCACGTTGTCTGTGAAAAAGTGCGTTCGAACGAATGGACGTATTTTTTCACGGAGTACGCGATAGCGGTCATACGATGCGCATTTATCGTCCGTGATTTTGTACGGATCATCAATAAAACACTGTGCATCTGGACGTTATGTTGGCCGGACATTAGTAGCATCTGACATCTCCAATTCACGCACACACGCCGCTAGTGGACGCAGCGCACTCTGTACGTCTGTACTAGCGGTTTTACGTTCTCGAAAAAATGCGTTCATTTTCCACTTGCGTTGCGCAGCCGGACTTTCGTGCGACCGTACATCGTATATTGGCCGTCATTGCCCGGCATTTGCTGCTAGTGCGGCCGTGATTAAGTGCGCCTGCACGCGCGTTCGCACTGCCTCAGTCTGACCCTAGCCTGATACAGGGGCTGCTGTACGTTCCGCTGGTATTTGGGGAAGTTGTTACTCCAACAAACGCCAGCGTTACCCAAAAAAACTATTTAGAGCGCGGGAGGAGTTTCACTGCTCTTTGGATTTAATTTTTGGGAGATGCCGGTGTTTGCTGGAGTGGCAACTTCGCCAAACACTGGCAGAAGCTGAATAAAGCCCATAGAATTGACATTTTGTCAGCCAACAATATGGCCGCCTTTCATGTGAGCGGCGACATGTTTTGTGATCCACTTGTTGGAGCACAGACGTAAATGGGCGTGGCGGCATCTAGCGACGAACACAGGTATTGCACCACACGGATGTTCCTCCCTCCTCGTTCTACGGGGAAGCAGGTGATAAAGCGCCCTCTCGCGGCTGGCCCGCGCCTCTCGCGAGACTTGCGGGGTGGGTGTGCAGCGCCGCCGTGTGTAGGCCTGGCCGGAGCCGGGCGCTGGGCTGCAGTCTCGAGCCGCTGTGTGTCGGAGCAGGGCGGGCAAGATGAGCAGCCGCGTGTGCAAGAACTGTGGCTGCACGGAGATCGATGTGGACGCGGCCCGCGGGGATGCCGTGTGTACCGGCTGCGGCTCCGTGCTGGAGGACAACATCATCGTGTCCGAGGTGCAGTTTGTGGACACCGGAGGGGGATCCTCAGCCGTGGGACAGTTCGTGTCCTCAGAGTGTGAGTTAACCACGGCGGCCAGAGGGGTGCAGCAGCCCCGTGTGCGGGGAGCCGGAGGGGTGCAGCAGCCCCGTGTGCGGGGAGCCGGAGGGGTGCAGCAGCCCCGTGTGCGGGGAGCCGGAGGGTGCAGCAGCCCCGTGTGCGGGGAGCCGGAGGGGTGCAGCAGCCCCGTGTGCGGGGAGCCGGAGGGGTGCAGCAGCCCCGTGTGCGGGGAGCCGGAGGGGTGCAGCAGCCCCGTGTGCGGGGAGCCGGAGGGGTGCAGCAGCCCCGTGTGCGGGGAGCCGGAGGGGTGCAGCAGCCCCGTGTGCGGGGAGTCGGAGGGGTGCAGCAGCCCCGTGTGCGGGGAGCCGGAGGGGTGCAGCAGCCCCGTGTGCGGGGAGCCGGAGGGGTGCAGCAGCCCCGTGTGCGGGGAGCCGGAGGGGTGCAGCAGCCCCGTGTGCGGGGAGTCGGAGGGGTGCAGCAGCCCCGTGTGCGGGGAGCCGGAGGGGTGCAGCAGCCCCGTGTGCGGGGAGCCGGAGGGGTGCAGCAGCCCCGTGTGCGGGGAGCCGGAGGGGTGCAGCAGCCCCGTGTGCGGGGAGCCGGAGGGGTGCAGCAGCCCCGTGTGTGCGGGGAGCCGGAGGGGTGCAGCAGCCCCGTGTGCGGGGAGCCGGAGGGGTGCAGCAGCCCCGTGTGCGGGGAGCCGGAGGGGTGCAGCAGCCCCGTGTGCGGGGAGCCGGAGGGGTGCGCAGCAGCCCCGTGTGCGGGGAGCCGGAGGGTGCAGCAGCCCCGTGTGCGGGGAGCCGGAGGGGTGCAGCAGCCCCGTGTGCGGGGAGCCGGAGGGGTGCAGCAGCCCCGTGTGCGGGGAGCCGGAGGGGTGCAGCAGCCCCGTGTGCGGGGAGCCGGAGGGGTGCAGCAGCCCCGTGTGCGGGGAGCCGGAGGGGTGCAGCAGCCCCGTGTGCGGGGAGCCGGAGGGGTGCAGCAGCCCCGTGTGCGGGGAGCCGGAGGGGTGCAGCAGCCCCGTGTGCGGGGAGTCGGAGGGGTGCAGCAGCCCCGTGTGCGGGGAGTCGGAGGGGTGCAGCAGCCCCGTGTGCGGGGAGCCGGAGGGTGCAGCAGCCCCGGGAGCCGGAGGGTGCAGCAGCCCCGGGAGCCGGAGGGGTGCAGCAGCCCCGGGAGCCGGAGGGGTGCAGCAGCCCCGGGAGCCGTGGCGCCAACCGGTCCACGGATCTGCAGGATGGTGGGCAGCCTTGGCTGGTGGTGGGTGATTTCTAGGCAGCCTGGGCACAGATTAATGGGGTGGGTAGTCTGTACAGGGTGGGCAGCATGGGCATAGAGGGTGGGAAGTCTGGGCGTGGGGTGAAAGCTGTGGGCAGCATGCTCGGGTGTCAGGAATGCCTTTTCCTGACTCTCAATATGTGCATTATATGGCGGGTGTTAGTTTATACATGGTATGTGGGGCTTTGCTCATTGATGTGCAGTGTGTGTGACGGGCCCTGCTGCATGGATAATTCATACACAGCTGGCAGTAAATCCATTTGTCAGGAATTGCATTGGGTGTATTACTTGCCTTTGTGTATGTCCGGGATTCTTTGTGATTGTTTCAGATATATTTTTGTGTGTAGCAGCGGCGTTTGTGAATGCAGGGATTGGCATGTAGAATCAGTGGTGTTTGTGAATGCAGGGATTGGCGTGTAGTAGCAGCGGCGTTTGTGAATGCAGGGATTGGCGTGTAGAATCAGTGGTGTTTGTGAATGCAGGGATTGGCGTGTAGTAGCAGCGGCGTTTGTGAATGCAGGGATTGGCGTGTAGAATCAGTGGTGTTTGTGAATGCAGGGATTGGCGTGTAGTAGCAGCGGCGTTTGTGAATGCAGGGATTGGCGTGTAGAATCAGTGGTGTTTGTGAATGCAGGGATTGGCGTGTAGTAGCAGTGGTGTTTGTGAATGCAGGGATTGGCGTGTAGTAGCAGCGGTGTTTGTGAATGCAGGGATTGGCGTGTAGTAGCAGCGGCGTTTGTGAATGCAGGGATTGGCGTGTGTAGTGGCGTTTGTGAATGTAGGGATTGGCGTGTGTAGTAGCAGTGTTTGTGATTGCAGGGATTGGCGTGTGTAGTAGCGGCGTTTGTGAATGCAGGGATTGGCGTGTGTAGTAGCGGCGTTTGTGAATGCAGGGATTGGCGTGTGTAGTAGCGGCGTTTGTGAATGCAGGGATTGGCGTGTGTAGTAGCGGCGTTTGTGAATGCAGGGATTGGCGTGTAGTAGCAGCGTTTGTGAATGCAGGAATTGGCATGTGTAGTAGCGGGGGTTGAATGCAGGAATTGGCATGTGTAGTAGCAGCGTTTGTGAATGCAGGGACTGGCGTGTGTAGCGGCGTTTGTGGATGCAGGGATTGGCGTGTGTAGTAGCGGAGTTTGTGGATGCAGGGATTGGCGTGTAGTAGCGGCGTTTGAATGCAGGGATTGGCGTGTAGTAGCGGCGTTTGAATGCAGGGATTGGCATGTAGTAGCGGCGTTTGTGAATGCAGGGATTGGCGTGTATAGCAGCGGCGTTTGTGAATGCAGGGATTGGCGTGTGTAGCAGCGGCGTTTGTGGATGCAGGGATTGGCGTGTGTAGAAGCGGCGTTTGTGGATGCAGGGATTGGCGTGTGTAGGATTGGCGTGTGTAGTAGCAGCGTTTGTGAATGCAGGGATTGGCGTGTGTAGTAGTGGCGTTTGTGAATGCAGGGATTGGCGTGTAGTAGTGGCGTTTGTGAATGCAGGGATTGGCGTGTGTAGTAGCGGCGTTTGTGAATGCAGGGATTGGCGTGTGTAGTAGCGGCGTTTGTGAATGCAGGGATTGGCGTGTAGTAGCAGCGTTTGTGAATGCAGGGTTTGGCGTGTAGTAGCGGCGTTTGTGAATGCAGGGTTTGGCGTGTGTAGTGGCGTTTGTGAATGCAGGGTTTGGCGTGTGTAGTGGCGGTTGTGAATGCAGGGATTGGCGTGTGTAGTAGCGGCGTTTGTGGATGCAGGGATTGGCGTGTGTAGTAGCGGTGTTTGTGAATGCAGGGATTGGCGTGTAGTAGCAGCGGTGTTTGTGAATGCAGGGATTGGCGTGTGTAGTAGCGGTGTTTGTGAATGCAGGGATTGGCGTGTAGTAGCAGCGGTGTTTGTGAATGCAGGGATTGGCGTGTAGTAGCAGCGGTGTTTGTGAATGCAGGGATTGGCGTGTAGTAGCAGCGGTGTTTGTGAATGCAGGGATTGGCGTGTAGTAGCAGCGGTGTTTGTGAATGCAGGGATTGGCGTGTAGTAGCAGCGGTGTTTGTGAATGCAGGGATTGGCGTGTAGTAGTAGCGGCGTTTGTGAATGCAGGGTTTGGCGTGTGTAGTGGCGGTTGTGAATGCAGGGTTTGGCGTGTGTAGTGGCGGTGTTTGTGGATGCAGGGATTGGCGTGTGTAGTAGCGGTGTTTGTGAATGCAGGGATTGGCGTGTAGTAGCAGCAGTGTTTGTGAATGCAGGGATTGGCGTGTAGTAGCAGCGGTGTTTGTGAATGCAGGATTGGCGTGTGTAGTAGCGGTGTTTGTGAATGCAGGGATTGGCGTGTAGTAGCAGCGGTGTTTGTGAATGCAGGGATTGGCGTGTAGTAGCAGCGGTGTTTGTGAATGCAGGGATTGGCGTGTAGTAGCAGCGGTGTTTGTGAATGCAGGGATTGGCGTGTAGTAGCAGCGGTGTTTGTGAATGCAGGGATTGGCGTGTAGTAGCAGCGGTGTTTGTGAATGCAGGGATTGGCGTGTAGTAGTAGCGGCGTTTGTGAATGCAGGGATGTTCTTGTGTGGTGTCTCGGTTATATAAAGCTACAGGGTTAATAATTTAATGTATAGAAATTGGCACCAGTAAAGTTTTTATCACGCACGAGCCGAACTGTTTCGCGGTGTTGCATATTGAAATAAAACGCACACTCCCCAAAGTGCCCCCCCCCATTTAATAACACTGAACACCTGAAAGTGACGTGTTGCACCTCCTGAGTGCAGAAGAAAACTATATCTTGGCAACACTGTAAACAGTATCCCCTGCTGTGATAGGAGGGTAAAATAGAAGGATAAAGGAAGCTAAAAGGTTAAAATCCACAGCGAGCGTCTATAGATGTAACTCCCCTAAACAACATGAAAAATCTATAATCAACATGACATGAATTCCCTACACCGGTGATGCAGGTGTCTATTGGTCCCCTGTATTTTTGGTGCCTGTTTTCTACAGCAGAGGTCAGCAACTGGAACTACACTTCCCATGAGGCTGTATGAACATCGGGGCAGATATAGTTCCAAAACGTCTGTAGGGCCAAGGACCGGTTACTGATCACTTACGTATAGGATCATAAGAGGTGTCATTGCAAAAGCCAGAGTCTAGACACGTCAGTGTCAGGTGCCTCCCCTGGGAGAACCTGAAAGGGGGAGGTGGGGTCGTTGGGACCCCTTTCCATCCTAAACAGCTTAAGCTAGAAAAAAAGAGGCACCACTGGAAAGGGCAGAGTCTGTTCTTTCCAGCGGTGCCTCTCTTTAACCCCTTAGGTAATGGATCGCGACTTCGGCAACATGGCAGTCCGCTCCTGGAGGGAGGCTGACATCTTGGATGTCAGCCAATGCTCCGTGGCCAAGCTCTGCCCACTGATGTCATCGCCATATGCGAGATGACGTCAGTTGGCCAGTTACCCACTAGCTGCCAAGTGGAGATAGGTGGGCAATTTAGGCCAGGTCTTGACAAATTTGCTTTGAATCTAGAAGCCAGCTACAAAAGTTAGGAGCCAACATTTTGGCGACGATTCGCCGTTACCAAGGTATACCTTGATAAGGGTGAATCTTCGCCGAAACGTTGGGAAACCTGCCTCTGGATCTGGGAGTTGGTTTGTTCTGACCCAAGTTATGATTTTGGCTGCTTCTATTTATTTATCACTTTATCGGGTGCTTTTTGCTGTTAGGTATGTTTTGTGCATGTGGTCTTTTGGCTACTGTTTTTTTCAGCCTAGAAGTGTAGACTGTTGCTTCTAATATCAGTTTGGCCGCTCTGAATATATATATACGGTATATATTTAACATCTGTTCCTTGTGACATTGGACGCCCTAATTACCCACTGCAGACACAGACCCCCCCCCCCCACACACACACACAACAGACCTCACATATAAATACATACACCAGGGCTGGATATATTTACATTCAATGTAGGAGACAGGAAGAAAACATTGATGCCAAAGACTGCTTTTAGATTGGTGTAAAATAAACTGGAAATTTAGGAGCCAGGAGTAAAATTCTAGGAGCCAGTGGCTACCAGGCCCCTGGCTTTGTCAAGCCCTGATTTAGGCCCCCATATCTCTCAATCCGTGGCAGCTAGAGGGTCATATTTGGTATCCTTGAAAAGGCCGGGGTCTTTTTTGGCTATTATTTATTAAGCGCCAGCACATTCCACAGCGCTGTACAAGGTGCAATGGGTAAAGACAGGACAATTCTACAATACATACAGGAGACAGGTCAGTATTCCTGCCAGCAGGTACAGGAGGATATGAAGACCCTTTTCCCGTAGGAAGTTACAATCTAGGTGGTGAGGGGATTAGAAACAGGAGGGGGGACTTCAGTGATGAGTTAATGCAGGGAGAGGTGAGGACTGGTTTTGCGTCGGTCGGATGTCTTGTTACGGAGTCAGGTGTTCAGTTTCCCTAAACAGAAGGGTCTTTAGGGAGCGTTTAAATGAAGCCAGATTTGGGGACAGTCTGATATCGCGAGGAAGCGTGTTCCATAGGGTCGGCGCCACGCAAGAAAAGTCCTGCAGTCTGGCATGTGAAGAGGTAATGATGGGGGATGCCAGGCGCAGGTCATTGTTGGATCATAGGGGACGGGCTGGGGTGTATTTGGTGATTAGTGAGGACAGGCAGTTGTAGATTTTGCGGGTCAGAGTACGAAAAAGTGTGTTGTTTTTTACCCATTTTTTTTCATCATATTACCTAAGGCGTTTTTTATAGTTAATTGTACGATATGGGAACAATGGTACACTATATTGCCAAAAGTATACGCTCACCCATCCAAATAATCAGAATCTGGTGTTCCAATCACTTCCATGGCAACAGGTTTATAAAATCAAGCACCTAGGCATGCAGACTGTTTTTACAAACATTTGTGAAAGAATGGGTCGCTCTCAGGAGCTCAGTGAATTCCAGCATGGAACTGTGATAGGATGCCACCTGTGCAACAAATCCAGACGTGAAATTTCCTCGCTCCTAAATATTCCACAGTCAGCTGTATTATAAGAACGTGGAAGTGTTTGGGAACGACAGCAACTCAGCCACGAAGTGGTAGGCCACGTAAACTGACGGAGCGGGGTCAGCGGATGCTGAGGCGCATAGTGTGAAGAGGTCACCAACTTTCTGCAGAGTCAATCGCTACAGACCTCCAAACTTTATGTGGCCTTCAGATTAGCTCAAGAACAGTGCGCAGAGAGCTTCATGGAATGGGTTTCCATGGCCGAGCAGCTGCATCCAAGCCATACATCACCAAGTGCAATGCAAAGCGTGGGATGCAGTGGTGTAAAGCACGCCACCACTAGACTCTAGAGCAGTGGAGACGCTTTCTCTGGAGTGACGAATCGTGCTTCTCCATCTGGCAATCTGACGGACGAGTCTGGGTTTGGCGGTTGCCAGGAGAACGTTACTTGTCTGACTGCATTGTGCCAAGTGTAAAGTTTGGTGGGGGGGGGGGGGTTATGGTGTGGGGTTATGGTGTGGGGTTGTGTTTTAGGAGCTGGGCTTGGCCCCTTAGTTCCAGTGAAAGGAACTCTGAATGCTTCAGCATACCAAGACATTTTGGACAATTCCATGCTCCCAACTTTGTGGGAACAGTTTGGAGCTGGCCCCTTCCTCTTCCAACATGACTGTGCACCAGTGCACAAAGCAAGGTCCATAAAGACATGGATGACAGAGACTGGTGTGGATGAACTTGACTGGCCTGCACAGAGTCCTGACCTCAACCCGATAGAACACATTTGGGATGAATTCGAGCAGAGACTGAGAGCCAGGCCTTCTCGTCCAACATCAGTGTGTGACCTCACAAATGCGCTTCTGGAAGAATGGTCAAAAATTCCCATAAACACACTCCTAAACCTTGTGGACAGCCTTCCCAGGAGAGTTATAGCTGCAAAGGGTGGACCAACGTCATATTGAACCGTATGGATTAGGAATGGGATGTCACTTAAATTCATATGCGAGTCAAGGTAGGTGAGCGAATACTTTTGGCAATGTAGTGTAGCTTCAGAAAGTCCATTCAATGGCAAGAAAAACGGTATATAATATGTGTGGGTTTCATAAACGAGTAAGAGGAAAATTAGACCTAAACACAAACAGTGCAGAAACGTAAAACCGCAGCGGGCACTTTAATTTTCGATGAGAATTACGGTAGAGACTATTTAAACCATCGAGCATATGCACACACTTACTGAAGAAGCGACATTATCACAAAACGCGTTGGGGTGTTTGTTTCTGCCCTCTCTTTTATTCATTTTATTTATTTAATAAAATAGCATTTGTTTTAACCCATCGCGTCCTGGTTACTGCGGAGTGGAGAGGGATATCAACGGCTGCATGGCAGATCCGGTGCCCCCCACAATATCACTGGCTGCAAATACATCTGGTGTCTGACTTTAGACACCTAAAAATGTGTGTGTACCCCTACCATTTTTTTTAATCCATATGTTTCTATATGCTACACCATGGTGACTTTTGTTTTATTTGAGGCACGCATGAGCATATGGTGAAAGGAGATAACGGGGACCTCCATTGAAGGAAGCGCTGATCTTACCACATTTTCTGATATAGTGTACTTTCTGTGGGTGGGTTTGGCTATACCACCCAGTGGAGGAAAACGGCTGCTGATTCATCGCAAAGTACCATTTTCATCCATAGCACAATCAATTGGCAACGGTCTATTAAGACTTATTTTAAAATAACTTTATAATCTTACTGTTGAACGCTGCTTGCTTTAATTCATATATACAGACTTTTTTATTACCATTTGGGTTGCAAAAAACACCGCTAGGTGGTGCCAGAGATGCAGCCTTACACCACATGGAGTGCTAAGGTTTGCCATCCCTGCTCCTGATTGTTGATTGGGGTCGTGGCAGTTGAGGAGGAATTTGGTTTGATGTTGTAGTGCTAATCCCTGCATCACAAAGTGCGAGGCTCGATTCTACGGCGTTCTCAGCTGACATGCAATTCTGAATTGGCCAGCAGGGGGCATCTCATACCTACGGACGCACAAGAGCTGTTAATGTTACAAATCAGGAATTGGCAAATTGTAGCATTAGTATGAACTTACAGGTATGTGACCTAGGCGTGTGAGCGAGAGGAGGGGTTTGTTAATGTTGGAGTCTAGGAGACCTTCAATTGGGGACCACGAGGATGAGAAATAAAGGTTCTTAAGCAAGAATATATATATCCAGATTGTAAATTGGATGCGCTCAGGGACTTTAACACAAAACCAGCTTTATTATATACAATTAAAAATATCCGTGTGCAAATTGGAAGTTTCAGCTTGTGCCGAGCCTTTGTCAAGTGATCGATTGCATGTATCACGATCAAATATATACAGTGTGTATAACTCGCCAATGATGTCACATGCCGCTGGCAGGTACGCCGAACCGAAACAGGAAGTGATGCATCAGCAAGGTGCTGTCAGTCAATTCATAAGCGACCATACTCCGGTCAGCAGTTTTTTGGTTCGTTTGGTTACAAACAGAGCTTTTGGTATTGAATCCCTAATAACACAGTGCTGGTGCCTCACTCCCAGTTTCAGTTCGGTGTACCAGCCGGTGGCGTGTGACATACTTAGTCTTATATTTTTTGGTATTATTTGATGGTGATACATGTAATCTGTTCCTTGATGAAGGCTCAGCACAAGCTGAAATGCTGCACTTGCATATGGATATTTTTAATGTTCTATAATAAAGTTTTTAAGGTTCTGAGTGAGTCCGGTTGACAATTTTTGGACATTGGTACCTGGGCCGTTTTCTCTATGTGGCATTTATTACGCAAGGGAGTGCTAGACATTAAGGAGAGATCTCGCTCATCTATATATATATATATGTGTGTATGTATCTCCTCTCCAGTCCCACTTTAATTTTGTGAAACCTGTATCCTCGTCTGTGTCAAGGAGATGGGGCACAGAGAGAGACTGGCATCCTGCCCCCACACAACCTGCTTACAAGTGCTGAATCCTGCACCTCATCCTCCTCCTTGTCCTTGGGACTCCTGGCTTTCCCCCACCAGACTGGAACTAGGCTTGTCCACAGGGCCAAAAAGTGAGGAGAGTAAAAAATACACAAAAATGTTCCTGCTGGGTTCCCTAGACCAGGGGTTAAAATTTCCACTCGCCCTCTCGCAGTTTGTGAAAATCGGTTTGTAATCCCTTTCAGGTGCTAGTGTCGGCTCCATGCTGACACCAGCACTAATCAGGGCTTTTTTCCTGCCGGCTAGTCATTGTCTGCTGGAGGAGGGATTCATATCCCTTCCTTTCAGCCTTTGAAAATAAATACTGTGTCTGCACTCTGCCTTGTGCGGGTCCTCCATGATGCTGTCCAGTGGCCCCCCATTGATGATGTCACAACAGAGACCATGTGACATCTCCTCTCTTCCTGTACTCTCCGGCAGCGTGTCAGGCAGGGGCAGGTCACACCCTCACAGAGTGGAATCTGGATGGAAGGCAAGAACAGGCAATGGTGCCTCCTCAAGGCAGCATGTTGGAAAGTGCCTGTGCAAGAAACAATCTCCACCTGAGGTATGATCACCTGACACCCACCCCCCCTCGGAAGAAGGGGGAAATGACTTTATTTGCCAAACAAGAAACATATTTTCTTAATATAAACCCCAGAAAAAAATACTTTCTTATTGCCCTTTATTTTGTGTGATGTGTGCTGTTTAAATTGGCAGTGGGAGCCAGGAAGGAGTTAAATGTAAAAATGTGTGCAGCCCATTGTTTGCAATGTAGTGCTCCCTCACCTCAGCTGTGATCAGGTGATTCCACTTAAACAGAAACTAGGAAATCACAGAGCTGTCTGGTCCACTGGCCCCTCTGTCACTGCTCCCAAGAGGAGAGGACTTTCTGCCACTATCTGTAGAGCCACAAACTGGTCACATTCCCTGATCACAGCTGAGGTGAGAGGACACTGCAGGGGGGGCTCAGGGAGGAATGCATGGGAAGTAATCAGCTCCTCTAAATTTTGCAGTTAACTCCTTCCTGGCTCTCCTTGCCATTTTAAACCGTGCACAAATCACAAATGCATCCACACACTGACAGGGTTATTCAGAAAGCGGTGAAAAGCAGGAGAATGACTGGAGAACAGAAAATTCTAGGTTAAAATAGCCAAACCAGAAAAATTCTCCAATTTCTCTCACTTTCAGAATTGGCTATTTTGACCTAGAATTTTCAGTTCTCCAGTAATCCTCCTGCTTTTCACCACTCTCCGAATAACCCTGTGACTCTACAGTGGGGACACAGCCTCCTTAACACAACTTCTATACAGCCCTTCTTGGTCCCCAAATCAACCATACCCTCACAGCACCCACAAATTCATACAGCCCCCATATATATATATATATATATATAAATGCAGCCCTCATGTCACACATTATTACTGTGAGTTTTATTGTTGTGGAGCTCTCTGAGAAGCATGGGTGTGTATTGTGGGAATAGTTTGGGAGTGGGGCAGCAGCATATCATCTTTGGACCCAGGCAACACAATGTCATGGTCTGGCCCTGGCTGTATACATTGGCTGCACGCTGCCCTGCACCCTCCATATATTAGTTCTGCCATAGAAACAAGGGTTTACAGGGCATAGAATGTTCTCATTACACACACGCACGCACACGCACACGCACACACACACGCCCTGGACCATATGAAAAGCCCTACAGGGCTATCTGTAATGTTTAAATGATCACCATCCGTTCTGGATGGTGACAGGTTAATCGGAATCAGCGAGAGTCTCTAATACAGACCCCCTCTGTATAATACCATATATATATTTTACATAGAGCAGTGACTATCCCTGCAAGGAAAATGTACAGTATGGGACTGGGTTAGGGTGGTTAACTGATGGCGAGTAACATAGAAGACCTGGCTAGTAGCTCAGGACCTGAAATTTTGAGCCCTGCCCTAGACTACTTGTCCCGGACTTTGGCTTTGGGAATTCTACATCCCGCTAACCCTTATGCTACCTTCCTGCTCCTGGAGGGATTGAGTACTTGTACAGAAAGGCAAGGGAGTAGTGGACACGGGGCGCATTGGGAAAACTGACCATAGCAAGGGATTGAAGAACAGCTGGAAATCAACAAGGGGGGGGGTTGAGGGGGACAGAGAAGAGCATTGTGTTAACACTCTGGCATCTGAGAGAAGCTGTGCATATTCAGTTTACAGGGAATTTTTCTTGTCCAAAATAGCGAGTTAAGGGCAAGGAAATTCCCTGAAAACGAACACCTGGCTCAGAGTTAGTTTGGTCGATGCCTGTAGAATAGCCATCATGTAGTAAAACCTTTTTTTTTTTTTTTTCAACGAAATTCTGAACTGCTATTTAAAACGTTGGCAAAGAAGGAACTGTACGTGTCCTGCTGGTTCAGTGTGTTGATGGACATGGAATTGGTCCCTTACCCTGAGACGTGTGATGTTAATTCAAGCAGTGGAATAGATCTGCACAAGAAGTGGAGTGTGAAAAGGGAGCGGCAAGCCATAAAAATTATAAATTTTGTAATGTTACTGACTACAACAAATGTACCCTGTCTGTTTGTAGAATCCCCCCCGCCCCCAAAGAATATAGCATTCGGGTAGTTATTGGCACCGGTTTGCTTTGGGTGAAATGCCAGTCTCCCTGACTCTGAAAGCGTAGTCCTCAGACTTTAAAGGGCACATGTCATACTTGGCTATAGGGCGTCGCTATGATGGTGGTACAGCAAACTGAGGTCCAATCAGAGCTGCCGATACTTACCTGTCAGAGGAGATCAGAAGCACCAGCTTATGGAAGAAGGGCAATGGTGGCTCCCAGCCCTGTGTCAGACTGGTGCGCTTTTAACCATGAAAAGAAGCTGGGTGGGTTGAAGAATCTGTCCGCAGTGTATCGTATGGACTCTAGAGGGCACCGTTTCTCTATTCATATCTGCGGTCACATGTAATACTGTTTATGTGAATTCTCTGCTTGTGAACTATTGAACTAAAAAGTTTCATATATATATATATATCTTTTTATTCAGCATGGTATTGGTTAACGGGGTTTCCTTTGTATTTAAAGTGAAAACATTACCATATTGGGTTGCTTTACTGTTGCCCGGTGCGAGGCTGATTTGCACCTCCCTCTCTGCCTGCCCCGTTCTGCAGAATTTTCTGTTTACAGTGGGAATATCATGGAACACTAAATTATTGAACAATATTTGACTTATTCTCATCTAATGTGGGAATGCTGCCAAGAAGCTGCTGGCTAAAGCTCCTGTTTTTGTCACTCACCTCTGTGTCACCCCACTCCTCCTTAGATTGTAAGCTCTTGAGCAGACTTCTCCTGCCCCATCCTTCTTGGTGTGTCGAACTGGTTTGTTTGGCTTGTCTTGTCCTACCTGTTGTACGACGCTGCAGAATCTGTCGGCGCTTTATAAATAATTGTCTCTTTTGTTACAGGTCCAGGCAAAGGCCCATCACTCGGAGGAGGCTTTCACACAAATTTGGGGAAGGAGTCTAGAGCCCAAACACTGCAAAATGGTAATTATTTTCATGTTTTTACCTTGCAGTGTTTTCGACGACGTCGGTTTGTTTTGTTCATGTTTGCATGTTATGCA
This sequence comes from Leptobrachium leishanense, assembly GCA_009667805.1. NCBI lineage: Eukaryota > Metazoa > Chordata > Amphibia > Anura > Megophryidae > Leptobrachium > Leptobrachium leishanense. The sequence continues at coordinate 35,012,470 of CM019075.1, read as the reverse complement.
CGTCACGAAGGTTTTGCGTTAAACAGGATTTGTGATGGAGTGTATGCCTGCGTCACGGGCCCAGCTGTTACGCAGTATATTGATATCCAGGCCAGCGGTCACTTTTTTATAGAACCCTAATGTGATTTTTACGTGGTATTTGCCTCTAGATCTGTGGTTCAGACTGCAACGCTGCTGTATATGGAGATATTGCAGCATTGTTCCACTGAGGGAGCCTTCTATATGGAGTTGCAAGCTGCAATTTGAATGGAAAAATTAAGTTCTGTGTCCTTTTATACACTTGCTACAGTTAAGTTTTTATAGAACGCTAACAATTTCCGTAGCGCTGTACGATGGGAGGCAGAAAACCAAATATACAGGTTCAACACACAGTACAGTAGGAGAAAGGACCCTGCTTAAGAGTTTACAATCTAAACGCTTGACACTAGCATTAAACGGTATACATTAAATGAGATTCAAAACAATAAATAAAATATCCTGGAAAGTTCTGTTACTGTGTACGCGCCCACTTTTCAGGATATTCTATGGTTTTGAATCTCATTTAATGTATACCGTTTAATGCTAGTGTCAAGCGTTTAGATTGTAAGCTCTTAAGCAGGGTCCCTTCTCCTACTGTACTGTGTTGAACCTGTATGTATATTTGGTTTTCTGCCTCCCATTGTACAGCGCTACAGAAATTGACCTGCAAAAGAATAATAGAATGGCACATTCACAAACGATCATGAACAAGAACGTCTATAATCTTTTTATTCAATTATACAAAACGTAAAGTCCTCTAAATAAACCTGTATCTCACTAAAGACCAAAGTGAATATAAATAGAACATGCACGTTTTATAGGAATGCATCACAACGTTTTCAAAATAGGACAGGGCAAACCATAAACGATCAAGCAACTGTACATAAACGATCAAGCAACTGTACATAAACGATCAAGCAACTGTACATAAACTATCAAGCAACTGTACATAAACTATCAAGCAACTGTACATAAACTATCAAGCAACTGTACATAAACTATCAAGCAACTGTACATAAACTATCAAGCAACTGTACATAAACTATCAAGCAACTGTACATAAACTATCAAGCAACTGTACATAAACTATCAAGCAACTGTACATAAACTATCAAGCATGTACATAAACTATCAAGCAACTGTACATAAACTATCAAGCAACTGTACATAAACTATCAAGCAACTGTACATAAACTATCAAGCAACTGTACATAAACTATCAAGCAACTGTACATAAACTATCAAGCAACTGTACATAAACTATCAAGCAACTGTACATAAACTATCAAGCAACTGTACATAAACTATCAAGCAACTGTACATAAACTATCAAGCAACTGTACATAAACTATCAAGCAACTGTACATAAACTATCAAGCAACTGTACATAAACTATCAAGCAACTGTACATAAACTATCAAGCAACTGTACATAAACTATCAAGCAACTGTACATAAACTATCAAGCAACTGTACATAAACTATCAAGCAACTGTACATAAACTATCAAGCAACTGTACATAAACTATCAAGCAACTGTACATAAACTATCAAGCAACTGTACATAAACTATCAAGCAACTGTACATAAACTATCAAGCAACTGTACATAAACTATCAAGCAACTGTACATAAACTATCAAGCAACTGTACATAAACTATCAAGCAACTGTACATAAACTATCAAGCAACTGTACATAAACTATCAAGCAACTGTACATAAACTATCAAGCAACTGTACATAAACTATCAAGCAACTGTACATAAACTATCAAGCAACTGTACATAAACTATCAAGCAACTGTACATAAACTATCAAGCAACTGTACATAAACTATCAAGCAACTGTACATAAACTATCAAGCAACTGTACATAAACTATCATGTCAGAGGACATAGTCTTAGATTAGAGGGGCAAAGGTTTAAAAGGAACATCAGTGTGTATTATTTTACTGAGAATGTGGTGGATACATGGAACAGCCTTCCAGTAGAAGTGGTAGAGGCTAAACCAGTGAGTTTAAGCAGGCATGGGATAGACATAAGGTTATCCGAAATAAAAGCTAAATCCAGGGAAAGTATCCATATAATTGGGCAGACTGGATCCGAGATCTCAAACTCTGCCCCCCCCCCACCCAACAGATACTTATTGCCTACATTTTCCAGAATTCTTAGACTGCAATAAAGAGGCAGAGAATCATGGGAGTTGTAGTTCAGAAACCTCTGGGGGGGCCACCATTTGAGATGCCCGGACTAGATGGACAGAAAGGTTCTCCTCTGCTGACACATTCTATGTTGTATATTATCTATCCATCCCAAAAAAAAGTACATGAAGACACTATAAACATTAAAGATACAAAGAGGTTTAACCCTTTCCCGCCACAGGACGTTCTATGCCGTCCTGGAGGTGGGAGGGCTTTGAAGAGGCAGGGTGTACAGGTATGCCCCGCTGTCTTCAATGGGCCCGCCTCAGCCTCTCCCCGCAGCCGCCGTGTGTCATTGATTGAAGTGGGACGGCTTGAACTCAAGCCATCCCCCTGCAGCCAATGTCACACGTCGGCTGCTGGCTCGGGCCTCAATCAGCGGCATCTGTCAGCGAGGCGTACCTGCATGCCTCATTGGCTAAAGACACCCCTTCAGGGCGCTTCCCGTGCATCTTTAGGCTGGTTTTTGATTGTTTAACCACTTAACGAGGTACCCAACGTTTTGGCGATATTGCTCCTTTTATCACTAAATGAGATCCCACATGGTTTCTGAGTATATACGCTTATCCATGGATGGCCTTGCCGTTTGTACAGTCTTGTTAATGAACAGGTCACCACTCACCAGAGAGCTCCGTACTGTGACCAAGTGTGGATTTGAACATTTCAATCATAATCCCATTTTAGATGAGGAATAAAAACCTTAAATGTCCTTTAAAAAGCGAGAGTGATGTAAGCTGGTGCTGTAAACAATTAAGAAAAGTGCCCTTCAATGGTGTAATGGCCAAAAATATCTCATTCTATTGGCCGGAGCTGCAAAACCGCTCTTGTCACATAGGGGTTTTCATTGTAGGCAGATGCTGTGTTTTCTTAAGATGATGGTATTTTGTTGGCTTTTGCAGCCACTGCCTGGCTCTACTCACTGTCGCAAACGCTATAGGTTTCAGGTATTAGCAGATCTTTCCTGTTCACGGTTTACTGCTTTCTCCAGCCCGGTCGCCTTTACCAAATAAATGGCTGGATTGTTAATGCATGGAGGTCTGTACGGGGCTAGTTGTATAATTGTTCTCCTTCTGAATGAATGCCCTGGAGTCCGTGCAGTGCTGGACCTAATTAAAGTAAGATATATTTTTTTGGCGGTAGCAGTGATTTGATCTTCGCACGAAGGCTTGAGATGGGCAACTGTGTTGGCCCAAAATGTTGCCTAATTCTGTTTGCACACAGCGCTAGTTTAATGGAGTATATTTATTGAGTTGAGTGCTGATTATGTAGTTATTTCTTTAATGGCGGGACTGTCTGCTGTGGCGCAACCAAATTATTCATGTACAGTTGTGTTCAAAATTATTCAATCCCCACTGAAATTGAGTGTTTTGGCCAGTTTGACATTGATTTTGATCATTCAGTCATCTTGCTTACAATTAAATCAAAGAGGCACGTGTAGGTCAGACAAATATAACATAACATTTATAATGAAATAAGCACAAATGTCTTTTCTGTGCTCACATCATTATCAGTTTTATTCAACCCCCAAGTGACATTCAATCTTAGTACTTAGTACAACATCCTTTTACAGTTATAACAGCTTTTAAACGTGAAGCATAGCTTGACACAAGTGTCTTGCAGCGATCTACGGGTATCTTCGCCCATTCGTCATGGGCAAAAGCCTCCAGTTCAGTCACATTCTTAGGCTTGCGCACTGCAACTGCTTTCTTTAAGTCCCACCAGAGGTTCTCAATCGGATTTAAGTCAGGTGACTGCGATGGGCACTCCAAAATGTTCCAGCCTTTAATCTGCAACCATGCTCTAGTGGACTTGGAGATATGCTTGGGATCATTGTCCTGTTGAAAGGTCCAACGTCTCCCAAGCCTCAGGTTTGTGACGGACTGCATCACATTGTCATCCAATATCTCCTGGTACTGAAGAGAATTCACGGTACCTTGCACACGCTGAAGCTTCCCTGTACCTGCAGAAGCAAAACAGCCCCAAAGCATGATTGACCCCCCCGCCATGCTTCACAGTAGGCAAGGTGTTCTTTTCTTCATAGGCCTTGTTCTTCCTCCTCCAAACATAGCGTTGATCCATGGGCCTGAACAGTTCTAATTTTGTTTCATCAGTCCACAGAACACTATCCCAAAACTTCTGTGGTTTGTCCACATGACTTTTGGCATACTGCAGTCGACTCTTCTTATTCTTTGGAGACAGCAAGGGGGATGCGCCTGGGAGTTCTGGCATGGAGGCCTTCATTACGCAGTGTGCGCCATATTGTCTGAGCTGAAACTTCAGTACCCACATCTGACAAATCTTTTCTCAGTTCCTCAGCAGTCACAAGGGGACTTTTCTCCACTCTACGCTTCAGGTAGCGCACAGCAGTCGAAGTCAGCATCTTCTTTCTGCCACGACCAGGTAGCATTTCAACAGTGCCCTTTGCCTTGAATTTGCGAATGATGCTTCCTATGGTCTCTCTTGGTATGTTTAACATCTTTGAAATCTTCTTGTAGCCATTGCCCTTCCTGTGAAGAGTAATCACCTCTTCTCTTGTCTTCCTGGACCATTCTCTTGACTTCACCATGTTTGTAACCACACCAGTAAATGTCTAGAAGGAGCTGAGTATCACAGTCATTTTAAAGCTGCCTAATTGGTGCTTATTATGCTTTATTGCTGCTCCGTGACATCCACAGGTGTTTTCAATACCTGATTGAAAACACTTGAATGAACCTCTGTTCTTCAGAGTGGTAGTCTTTAACCCCTTAATGCCGCAGGACGTACATTTACGTCCTGCATTAGGCGGGCTTTGACGCCGCAGGACGTAAATGTACGTCCTCGGCGTTTAGAGCCCCCCCGGGAGATACTCACCTTCTCCGGTCGCTCCCACGCTGTTCTGACTCCCCCGGAGTCAGATCAGTGTGATCCCTCCTCCGGCATTGTGACGTCATCGCGCCGGTGGCGCGATGACGTCAGTTTCAGGCGGCGTCGTCGTCGTCCCCCCCCCCCCGCCGGAGCAGGGGAAGCGCCTGGAGGGGAGGGGAGGGATCCTTCGGATCCCTCTATCTCCCGATCGCCTGGTCCCCGGCGGCTGTGGCCAGCATCGCTGGAAGGGTCACAGCCTGACCTTTCCAGCGATGTATGGGGGGGTTAACCCCTTAGTTGCCAGGTCGCGACCGGGCACTAATTTGTGCCCGATCGCGGCCTATTTCCGGTGGGGGCCGCCATCTTGGATGGCAGCCCCCACCTCTGGGTCACCCCCGGTCAACTGACTCATCGCGCCATGCGCGATGATGTCAGTTAACCGGGAACCCCCTAGCTGCAAAGGGATTTCCTATGGACCTCTTCCTTTGAACCCCTTTATCTCCTGATCGGTGGCAGCTAGGGGGTCATGGCTGATATTGCTGGAAAGGCCAGAGCATGGCCTTTCCAGTGATATCAAACATGACCATGGTAAAAGTGAAATAAAAGTGTAAAAAAAGTAAAAATAAAAATAATAAAAAAATAATAAATTAAATAATAAAAAAATAATAAATATAATAATAATTTTTTTTTTTGTTTTTTTAATGCAGCACTATTGTTCACATTTCAATTATAATGTGAACAATGATGCTTCACTAATGATTTTTTTTTTTTTTGGGGGGTTTAGCTAAAATCACGCAATTTCTCCCCAAAAAAAAATGGGTTCACCGTTCTAATTTTTTTAACAAATCTACCCAATAGAATATGACCGCAGAGCCTCGGATAATAAAATAATAAAAAAAAAACACTTTACACACTGTGGAAGATTGAAATTTTATTGAAAATTCAATTTTTTTTACATTTTTTGTTATAGCATTTTGGCAGGGCATGACATATACATATAATAATGATATATTATTAATCTGCCGAGTCTGACGGAAAGAACGATATATAATTTGTCTGGGTGGTATAAGAATACGTGACTTAAAAATGGTCAAAATGAGCTCGGCAAACTTCTACTTCCGAAACAGCGCCGAAGTTGTAAAATTACTCCCGTCCTTAAGGGTTTTAAACCTTTTAAACAACATCGTTGACAATTTTCAGCCGATTTTCAATTTCAATTTTCAGCCTTCCCTATTTGGCTCCGACGCAATCATTGTGTATTGAACATTTTGGACCCTCTGTGTTCAAATAGGGATGGGTGTAGATTTTAAGAGATGTTCAGTTCATATGTGATTTTTGGGGTATTTTGTGCTCAAGGTCTGGAGATTTTGCGGTATTTAGGACTTGGTGGCACCTGTCTTCAAGCTATTACAAGTCGTAACACCCCATGATGATGAAACAACAGATGCTAACGACCTTGTTTGAATCGACTCCTGATTGTTCTTTGGCTGACCCGATTACGCAATGCGTTCGTTCTTTTTATTTCACGCTGTTCCTTGGTAATCAAAAAAAATACTCTTATGGAAGACCCTCGCCCCCTCACCCCCGCCATGACAAGTTTTGGCAACATAATGTTCCATTACAAATCTCCCACGAGACTCCGCAGAAACCATCCACGCCTGAAAAGTTTCAAAGCGAGAAGAGGCGTACGTCATCCACCCAGAACACAAATGTCCCAATAATTCCAGGTCCGCAGTAGGTGGACAGAGCTCACAAAGGGCTGTAAAGCAGAAGGAATGCATTGTCCCGCACCGGCCAGCTCACTCTCCCGCGCTTGGCAGCATCGGCTCGTTATACTCGGAATGTGAAGTTCTCTGCAGTTGTTTGGGCTTAAAAATAGACTCTTTTAAAATTAGATTCTTTTATTCACGCTGCTAGCGGTCGCCCTGGTATTTTCTTACAAATCATCGTTCCTCCACCTCCCTCTTCGGGATTGTTGATTTGGAAATTTCTTTCTCAAATTAAAGGAAAAGCACATTTTACTGCGACAAATCTACGCACCCCAGCTGCGGTTTAAAGAAAAAAGGGGGTGACTTTTTGGTACCTTACCCCCTCAACCCTCGCCTTCCCCCTTTAAAAAAAAAAATCAAAGTCTTACAGATGAGAATAATGTAAAAAAATCAGTTTATTGTAAATCTTTTTTTAATCTCCTTATACTTTACGTGCCCGAAACGGGAAACCCTTTCCATGTGGCCTTGTAGCTGGTCCGCTTGGACCTTTTTGTGTTTTCTCAACTGATTAACCTGATGTACACCAGGGAGTCAAGGCTCAGAAACCAACACTCTGACTCCTGCCTATTTTTAAGTGTTTTATGTCCTGGGTCGAAGGGTTGCTGTGTAAATCAGTGGTCAGTGAGACATCATTTAAGTGCCATCTTGTTTTCTTGGTGCCAGCAGTAATATTTACGGCTTTCTGGATTTGCCGGGTCACAGTTGATGTCACGTAGGGCTAACCGTCCTTCTCCGGGTTGTCCTATCCATACCCGAACACGTGGGAAATTTATATTTCATCAAACTGAAGATTCGGTTTTTCAATTTTTTTTTTATTAATTTTTTTGTACTTCTTCATAGCGTTTCGACAGGGACCAAGTTGTAATTATGTAAAATAACCCTAATTAAAATGATCTATGCTCAATTCCAAAATTACATTTCATGACCATTCATACCCTGCTGCGTTTTAAGCTGCATTTTAAAGCATTTGATCTTGCTGGTCATTTCAGCCCGACAGCTTTCAGACAAGCTTATACGTAGACTCCTGCTCCGAAGCCAAAATGGCAACTTTGGTTTTTGTGTGTTTTTAAAATACAAATAATTGCCCCCCCCACCCCACCATTTTTTAAAAAATGTTCTTTAGGATTTTTTAGTTTATGCTCTTGCTGCTTCAACATGGTTTGAAATCTTAAGTCTCTGAGGTCCAAGAGGTCGTTTCAGCGAGTCCTAAAGTGTTCCTGACTAAGTCTGGTGTCAGACGAGCGCATTATGTGAGCCCGTACTGATGTGCCTCCCGGCGTCCGTTGTAACGTTTTGGTGGGGCTGGTCACACGCTGTAGCTTGAACACGAATTGCGTGCTCTACAAGCGCACGTACTGAAAGCCTCCCCGTCGAAACGGTAGACGTGCGTTGGACTGGGCTGCAAAGTGCGATCCTCCATAGGAGGATAGAGCCTTGCAGCGTTGATTGCACTAACCGCGGTCAGCGATGTGGCCAGACAGGTGTCAGAATGGTAGGAACGTCCACTCTCACGGACGTTCCTTCCGCTCTGCGAAACGCTTGTCAGATCCCGACCTAAGCTAGCTATAAAACATATGGTCAGTGAATTGAAAGGCACAAAGTAGAAAGTTTCATACCCTGTTGTAAAACTAGAGGTTAGATCAGCTGAGTGCAGCCGGGGAGCCGGTGGCCGGCAGCCCCATACTGGTTCCAGAGGGATTGATGTGCGGATCTGTGCAGTGTTTTCCTCTTGAGGCAGTGAGCTATGAACATTATTATTGCATGCTTGTGAAAAATTTAAATTATCAGGTCCACGGGACAAGTGGGCAGCGTTAGCTCTGGATCCCACCTTTTGTAAGCATTCTCTGCACATTTACATATACACCTTTTATCAGGATCGTCGTTTTTGCTGCTGGCTGCTACATTTGAACACTTGTCAAGCCTGAAAGTGATCGTGAGTTCTAGTTCACAGCTGGCCCCAAGATAACATCTAATATCTAGTTATCCTTACACTTACACAAGGTGGAAAGCCTGCCCAGAGGGCAGTCTATTGTGGATATACTGCCCCCCAGCTCGTGGATACTGCCCCCCAGCTCGTGGATACTGCCCCCCCAGCTCGTGGATACTGCCCCCCCAGCTCGTGGATACTGCCCCCCCAGCTCGTGGATACTGCCCCCCCAGCTCGTGGATACTGCCCCCCCCAGCTCGTGGATACTGCCCCCCAGCTCGTGGATACTGCCCCCCCCAGCTCGTGGATACTGCCCCCCCCAGCTCGTGGATACTGCCTCCCCAGCTCGTGGATACTGCCCCCCCAGCTCGTGGATACTGCCCCCCCAGCTCGTGGATACTGCCCCCCAGCTCGTGGATACTGCCCCCCCAGCTCGTGGATACTGCCCCCCAGCTCGTGGATACTGCCCCCCAGCTCGTGGATACTGCCCCCCCAGCTCGTGGATACTGCCCCCCAGCCCGTGGATACTGCCCCCCAGCTCGTGGATACTGCCCCCCAGCTCGTGGATACTGCCCCCCCCAGCTCGTGGATACTGCCCCCCCCAGCTCGTGGATACTGCCCCCCCAGCTCGTGGATACTGCCCCCCCAGCTCGTGGATACTGCCCCCCCCAGCTCGTGGATATTGCCCCCCCAGCTCGTGGATATTGCCGCCCCAGCTCGTGGATATTGCCGCCCCAGCTCGTGGATATTGCCGCCCCAGCTCGTGGATATTGCCCCCCCAGCTCGTGGATATTGCCCCCCCAGCTCGTGGATATTGCCCCCCCAGCTCGTGGATATTGCCCCCCCAAGCTCTCATGGATATATGCCCCAGCTCAGACCAGACATGGGGCGGCTGTTTGAATGCTCTATCGGCATTCGGACATGCCGTCCCATGAGCTCCGGCATACGTACCTTTCCGAGCGGCGCCGGGGAAGTGAAAGTTTCCCCGCTTCCGCTCGTTGAAGGACCCAAGCTGCGGTCACGTGGGACTCCCACGTGACCGGGGCTTGGGTCCTTCAAAGAGCGAAAGCGAGGTAAGTTTCCCTTCGCCGCTCAGGGGTTGGATGCGCGTGGCAGCCGGGTAGAGGCTGCGAGCGCAGCCTCTACCCGGCTGCCGCGTGCATCCAACCCCCGAGCGGCGGAGGGACCTTTCCCTTCGCCGCTCGGGGGTTGGATGCGCGCGGCAGCCGGGTAGAGGCTGCGAGCGCAGCCTCTACCCGGCTGCTGTGTGCATCTTGTAACCGCCGCGGCGAGCGCACAGCCGGCTCGTGCCGCGGCGGTTGCATGCGCGCGCAACCAACCGCCGCTGGTTGCGCGCGCATGCGCAGAGTAAGGCTTGGCGACGGACACGCCAAGCCTTACTCAATTATAGTATAGAATAGGTTGGCTGGACTCTTTCATTGGAGGCTTATCCAGACTTGGGGAAACTGTAGAAGACCATATGAAATGCCCAACAAGCCATCATTGACCTCCATGGATGACTTTTGGACAGGGCATGGAGGACTCTATGTATACATGTATCAGCCTGGTACGAAGGATGTAGAACCACTTATAAAGCTGGATCGGCATATTTAGGTCTTGTATAGAGAAGACGGCAAGTAGTTTAGTCCGGCATGATACCAATCTTTGGAAGGGGGCTGATGTTGTCCAGGGATGGTTTATGTTGTTGTGGACATAGATTCTAAAACATTGCTGTATGCACCAACCCCTGAAATATCAAAGTGGGATAAATATTAACACCTGTTGACCTACACCCCATTTTTTTTTCTATCTCTTCTGTTAGTGGTTTTTCAATGCCCAAGCATGGAGAGACATTGAGTCAGTGGGTTGAACAGCTATTCGACCTTTTAATGGGGTCATGCCTTGTGGATTGTATCTTTCCCTTTCAGCATTTCAATGAATTTAAATTTTGTTCTTGATTTTACAAGCCGATCAGACATTGTGTTTTTTTACCTTCTACGCAACGCACCTAGACCTATAATTTAATCGACACGGTGATGATGTGGTTTCCATATTGGTTGTTGAGGGCATCTGTAGGCATATTTCTTTTCTAATATACACATTTTTTGGTAAAATCCTTTTCTTCATACAATTTGGTTCACTTCATATTTCTAGAGTCTAAGCGTCTGGTAAATTAAATCCTGAATGTTAAACTGTTGTTGTACGCCGTACTCCAAGAGACCATTTTTTTTGTCTATGCAAGAAAGATTTGTATTTGCGGCGTTTGGCGACCTCTCTGGCTTGATTCGTTGTGTAGGTTTTTGGCGGATACATACTAGATAAATAAGAGCATCTTAATACGTTCACACCATATGTTGTGCTGCTAATCTGAATGATTTGGTTGGATGCCTTTTGGGAAAAATAGAATCTACAGGGATACACTGGTTGAAATGTGTGATAGCAGCTTGTAGATGAAAGGATAAGTTGGATCGCAATTTTTGCAGCAGAGAATTGATTAGATTTTTTTTTAACGTGGCACAATCGTAAATTGCTTCAAATTGGTATTTTCACACTTTATTTGAATCTCCAGCAATAGCTAAATGGGAAAGGTGGAACTTGATGATGTGGAGTCTTTTCAACTTCTATAACTATCATGTGATCAAGTCAGGAACGTTCTCTTAAAATGTTAACATTTGTTGTGTAATGCTACGATTGTTGAAGATGATCTTCCAAAATGGTTTCTCCTGCTCCTGTCACCAGCGGTGGTCTGTATCTAGCTGCTTTGGTATTACAGCACAATCCACGAGTGCATCTGGCCTCCGATTGCGACTGTGTGGACGATCACTTGTACATTTTAGGTGAACTTGTCATGGTTGGCAAAACTTAATATTATTTGATGGAGATTTCAAGTTTGTCTAAATGGTTGGCTGTCGTGTTGGTTTTGAGGAAATCGGCACCCCAGCAGAACTGTTAATGTGGGTGGAGGAGAGTCGGCCTCGGAGCTGTTTTCCCGTTCTCTGCCACGGATCCATGACTGCTGATGTAATGAAAGAATCGGCATTTCAGCATCACTATCGAGGGCCTTTTCTGTGCAATAGGTGGGGTTGTGCATGTTATCGTCCTTTCTATAGAAGTGTTTGTGAACTATGGCCATGTAGGCAGTCTGGTGCTGGAATGAAGCAAAGGACTAGGGATTTCTCATCCGGTGAACCATCCACTCAAACTGGGCAGCTGGTAGTTTGGCTAAATAAAGTTTGGTATTGGTATGATATGAGCAAATAATGGAACCCAGCTGTGCAGATCCATCAGCTGTGCTGTTGTAGGCACCGTAGCCCATTGGAGCCACCATGTGGCAGCTCGGACTTGGACCAGGTAAGGGTGAACCAGACAGCACTGCGAGACCACAGAGGTGATTCTTGATCTCCACCCTTTGGGTACAATAAAGGGTAAAATAATGGTCCACATTACATTAACTCCTTTTTCTGGACCTTCAGCTTACAACTTGGGATTTTGAGCCCTGTCTGATATCCATCACTTGATGCAATATGATCAGCCATTTGATGTCAAGTTCCCTTTTCCAAATCACTGTCCCGCTCCATGTCTGATCTTCCATTCATGGAATACTGGTTTAACAGGCCTTTCACGTAACCAAGGTAATTAAGATGGTGGTATGAATATCAGACATGTCTTTGGTCCTCAAGCGCTCTATGCTGCTTTAAATGATTCCAGCTCATGGTGACCAACGTGTACAGCACCGCTGTTAGGATATTGCTTTATTAATAGGCCTGTCACGCACGGTATGCAAATGTGATGTGCTTCACACTTGTGATGTGGTGTAGATTTGCTTTTCTCGGGTACATGAGCTCTTTGCTTTACTAATAATACACATGATGTGGGGGCGGCACAGACCTAGTGTTGTTGGTCCCGCTCTGATCTGGTTCTTTGCTCTTTAGATATTTAAAAATGAATGAATCAAACGTATCGAATCGTTTCTTTTTGGTTTTACAGGAAAGCGGCAGATTCATAATCTGGGAGTCCAGCTGCAACTTAACAAACACTGCTTGGATACTGCATTCAACTTCTTCAAAATGGCCGTCAGCAAGCATCTCACCCGCGGTAGGAAGATGAGTCATGTTATTGCAGCTTGCCTCTATTTGGTCTGTAGGACAGAGGGAACTCCACGTATCCTTTCATGTAACCATGCGATCTGTTTTAAGTATTTAAATTTGCTTTTAATTTTTAGATATTTATGTATAGAGGTTTATTCTTTTATCTTCATTTCTTTAGACCATTGACCTTTGCTTTTCGAAAACTCCTTTTTACACTGTTGCCTTTTATAGAATTTCGAGACGTGCTGGGGGTACAGCAACTTTATCCCACCTACAATGATGCGTCGATTGATTTTGATTGAAGTCCCTGAAGCATTTACACGAAATTTGCGCTACTGCCACAAATTGCACACTGCAACATGACTTGCGCACTTTACTTGTGCAAGTTCCATGGCGCCTGTGCAGAACAATGGATTGGAGCTGCGAGCCCCTGCACAGATCTGATCCAGCTCTGCCTCTTTGAGAACACCTGCCAGCGTCACTAGTAACCGACAGCAAGGAAATTACAATATCCCGACTGATGCTGAGTGCAGCGGCGTAGCGTGGGTTGTAATTGCCTGGGGCAAGGTAAGAATTGTGCGCCCCCCAACCTGTGGACACGGTAACACACTGTGATTCCCTTCTACCAGTAGAGTATTGACCCCCTTACCCCACAAGCACATGTGTTGTTTATTAACAAAATACCGATATATAAGTAAAAAAAAATTAAACACACATACCCCCCACGCTACGTCACTGCTACCAGTCACCCTGTCCCCGTATAACCTAGCATAGTTCCACTCACACTATACCCAGTCACTCTCTCCCAGTACCCCCTAGACACTTTCTCTCCCAGTACCCCTAGACACTTTCTCTCCCAGTACCCCTAGACACTTTCTCTCCCAGTACCCCCTAGACACTTTCTCTCCCAGTACCCCCTAGACACTTTCTCTCCCAGTACCCCCTAGACACTTTCTCTCCCAGTACCCCCTAGACACTCTCTCCCAGTACCCCCACTTTCTCCCAGTACCCCAGTCACTCTTTCTCTCCCAAAGTACACCCAGTCAATCTCTCCCTGAACCTCCAGTCACCCTCTCCCCGTACCCCTCACTGTGTGTTGGTCACGCTGCTCTGGTGTCACACAGTTTTGCCTACCTGCATGGAGTTGCTGGTGGCCCGGGCGGGGAGAGCCGTCCAGGGGCTTAATGGAGACTGATTTTAAATGTGCTGCAGGGCAGGCACCTCCCTCCATCCTTTCTGTTCAGCGGCTGCAGGACTGCCAGTAATGGGGGCTGTCACAGGGCTTCAAGGGGGCTGATAAGTGTGGTACAGGGCGTTCTGTCAGGTAATGCTGCACTGCTTCGTTAAGGGGGGAGTCAGGACAGGACCAGAATTTGCTGTCCTGGTCCTCCCTTCCGGACGCTGAGTGCCAAGTCATTGCCGGCGCCACAAAACTGGCGACTGCCCGTGCAAGGGCCTCTCATGGACACCAGTGTCCGTGAGTGGACACTTTGTTGATCCCTCCTGGAAAATATTAGTTCAAATCTCTTTTGAAATTTTGCGCCCCTAAGAAAATTGCCCCCGGGGCAACCGCCCCTGATGCCCCCCCCCCGCTACGCCACTGGCTGGGTGGGGTAGAGGAAACTCCACCCTGCTTTTTAGCCAGATGGGGTGTTGTGCACTCATCACATCTTGGCCATTTTATAAATGTAAAGTGGTCAGGAGTCGTCGGGTGTCCCTTTAACACTGCTCCTCTGCGTCTGCTCCTAGTTTTGTGGATCACCACACTCCTATTTTCCTTTTGTACTGATGAAACCTTTTATGTAATTGTGTGGTGTTCAGTGTCGAGCAGACAGGAAGTAGTCATGGGGTGTGTTGGCCAATGACTGGTTTTGTGACATTGTGTCCTGCTTGGCTGTTTGTGCCACCTGCTGTGTACAACATTGTGACCAGAGCTGTGTCATAACAGTTTATTTTCTTTTTCTGTTTAACAAAAACACAAGTTTGTTTTTTATATTTTAATCTGGATTGCTTTTGTAATTTAAAGGGATACTCTAGGCAACATGACCACGTAAGGTTTTTTTTTTTTTTTTTTTTAGGTGGTCATGATGCCCTGAGTATTCCCCTGCCTGTCCCCCCCTTCCTCCGCTCCGCTGAAAACAGCTGAGAGACGCGGAGGACTTTACTCCGCCCTCCCAGCTGTCAGTCAGCAGAGCGGCATTCATATTTCCCGCTTCTGCCGACTATTGCCTGGTAGGGGACGTCATCGCGCTTTCCAACTCGCCGCAGTAGCTGGTGGCAGCCTGAGGATTAGTGTGGCGCGCATCCTCTTCCTCAGCAGATGGAGCCGGGAGGAAGCCTGCCGATTGGCTGGCTTACGTGAGAGGCGCGCATGCACGCTTCTCACGTAAACCATAAGCCAAGTGAAAGCAAGGACGGGAGCGGAAGAGGGAGGGGAGTATTAAAAAAAAAAACGCCGTTGGAAACAAGTGGATTTTAGGGTAAGTATTACAGTTAAAAAAAAAAAAAAAATCCCTAATTTATTGAGGGAATAGGGATAGTTTATTGTAAAAAAACAGGGGGGGGGGATTTTTGATTAGAGTGTCCCTTTTTAAGTTACATTTAATACTGTGTCTCAAAGCCTTTACGTGGTTTTCTTATTTAATTCTAGTGTGTATTTTCCAAAACTTTAAAAGTTTTATTTTGTGTTTCTAAAAATCTTCCTAAACAGAGATACAGACTTTGGTTTCTTTTCTTCGGAGTGTTTTTAGGGTGCCATAATATTTTGAGATCGAGATGATGTAAATAAATTCAACATTTACCCCTTTGTTATTCTAAGGAGTTGAGTTTCTCTGTTGCTGAGTTGCCTTTTCTACCCACATTAAATATTATGGTTTATTAAAATCGTTTCAAATTTTGGATCTCTTTATAAAGTTATAATTGACCCTATTAGGTATGTGTAGAAGGGGTGCCTGCTGGGTAAAATGTTTAAAAAAAATAAATAATTTTTTTTTAATTATTAAAAAAAATATTAAGATTTATAGTTTTATAGATAACAAAGTATATAACATTAGGAACGCTGCTTTAGCATGCCTACTATGCATGAATGGACATTTATAATAGTACATCTCCATTCTGTTGCTGCCCCCATTTTATTTTATAATTCTCTTTACTTATATTAAAGTAAAAAATAAGTAAAAATAAGTAAAAATAAATTTTTACTCCGTGACCCATCTTTCAGGCCTTTTCTTTTTTTTTTTTCTTTCACATTTATTTTTACATATTTATAATTTTTATTTTCTCCCCTGATCTTTTGATGGTACAAACATTATTTTTCTTCTCACTCAGACCGATGCAACTTTCCCTTTTTTAATCTGCAGCCGCCTTGATGTGGCGCCTCCCAGCAGTGAATCGCTAATCCCCCGCGCTGCGCGGCGTTCAGAACACGCTGGTCATACATGAATAATTTTCAGCGTATCCCTAGGAGAACCCCAGACATCAGACTCGTTCTGGTTGCACAATCCAGAGATAATTGAATTTGCGGGCACCTTCTTATGACACTGGTGTTACAGCATGGAGGCCGCTTCATGGCAGTGCTAGCCGTGAGAGGAGTGTATCTGGTTTCTGACATCTTGATGCCTAGTTCTCCCCGTCGATTCACTATGGATTTAATTAAAATGGCTGACATTTCCTAACCTGATGGCAGCACCTGGCTGTGGGCAGAGGTTTCCTGCAATTCACAATGTCTAATAAAGCTATAAAATAACAATTGATGCGACCTACAACGTGCATAGGCACATCCTAATGTTAGGTGCAGTGTTAATTTCGTTGACTAAATACTATTACATGTTTTTGACTAAAATTAAAATAATTCAGATGACTAAAATTAAATGGCATTTTACTCAAAAGACTAAATCAACTTGCTGTCAAAATGGAAACTGGATTTCAAGATAAATGTTATTTAGAACGTAACCGTTATATCTGCGCCTGTATTGCATGTTCAGACCATAACACCATAAATAACAGGTTAATAGATGTTTACGCCGGGAGTATAGACTGAGAAATGCTGAAATAATGCATTAATTACTCTTTAACTAAACCCTTTAGATTTTAGTCGACTAAAATTAAAACCAGATGACTAAAATTAAATGCTATTTTTAGTCAAGACTACGACCTAAGACTAAATCAAAATTAACACTGGTTGGGTGAAGAGGTCCTCTTTCTCTGAATTGACTTTTTTTTCTCTGTCTGAATAATGGAAAGTGATTTTTCTATAGAACATTGGGTCCTGTCAGTGGTTTGATAGAAAATCGTTTGCTCCTTCTCAGCCCCTTCATAGCCAGAATCCTTTGCCTCCAAGATATTTTACATTGAGGGACATCGGATTGGTTGTGCATACGATTATTCACGAATGTGTGGACGGTCGGTGGGCCAGCGTCATCCTGCTTCCTGGACAAAGATGTCTGCCAGCAGGAAGCCCTCAGAGGGTGGCTGCGGCATCGAAGACCAGGAGCGTTTAAAAGCTCTAGGCAAATTACCGTGAAAGACAGGGCAGTGCAGAGTCCCTTTAAATCTGTTATGTTAAATGGGTCAGAGGGAATGTTTCTTTTTTCAGTTCTTTTGTACTTTTTATTTGCTTTGGGCGGGGCATCCATCGCTTCCTGTGACACCATAGTAATGGAGGGCAGCAATGCATGTGTGACTGAATGGGGAGCATTTAAAGCTCACTCCTGTTTTGATGTTCCGCGCTTACCAATATATATATATATTTTTTTAGGGATTGTGCTTGGATTTATGCATTGGACTAGTAGTATCCGATCTTGGTTTTTTCCATTTCTCCTGTCAGAGGTTTAATAAAAGCTGTTTCAATGCAACCAAGGCGTATTGCATGCTCGTAATGCCCTTTGAAAGGCATTCCTAGCCAATCAGCATGTGAGTTGACCATTTCATACTGCCAGCATACTGCAGATGCATGCACTGATTGGTTGGGTGCTGCCACAGAGTGTTTTGTTGGGGTTTTTTGTTTTGCCTTTTCCCTTTCTTGGTCTATTCTCGTCAAAATAATATGCTGAAATTCATATATCCCTTTTAATTCCATTTGCACTTGCACTGCAGCTAAACCATATAGCAAACCAGTTGTGTGTCTTGCTGTGTTTATTATTAGTCTGCATACTTTGTGTGTGTGTTGAAGCTGAGCATTGCTGGACTGGGAGCAGGGGAATGTTCAGCTGTACGCCGGGCGCGCTGCATGAATCGGTGGCATTGTTGCCTGATATAGCAAAGCACAGCATGGCATAGTTTAGAAGGGCGTACAGTTAGCTCGGCCTTTTGTTACATTCATTTCATCATATTGCTGCACTATTAGAATTTGAAATTGTTCTCATTGTGTTTATTTTTTGCACAGTCGGCGTTTCTGGTGGTATTTTTCTCTAACCCCCCTCGGTGGAATTCCCTTCTAGTATTTCAGCCCTGTAAAAGATCCACAAACATGATGGACCCTAAAACGTGTCCTAACCATATTGGGTCTTCATCTGGGTCACCTTTTTGTACAGTCTTCCTGTGGCACGGCTAAACCATTATTTGCCGAGGTGGCCTCTGATTAAGTGGGGTGTTGGCGATCCTGCGAATGTTAGGTGAAGCACAGTTGTCTTGCAGACGGATATATTACTGGTGTTTTCCTTTTCAATGTTAAAAGTAACCTGTTGTGTCCAAAGCAAGTGGACCTTTTTGGAAAGCCATTTCGCCAACTCTGGTGGTTATTCAGATGAGTGCCGGGGTTTCCCAAAACGTGAAGCTTCTGCCGGTGTCTTGATTATAATTCTGAAACACTCATAGGGGGGTTGTTACCTTTTGCAATTTTGGCACCTTCTGCAAACACTGGCGCTCTTTGAGTAACCACCTATGTGTGGAGAAATGGAGCAGTTCCATCTTGTGTGCAATGATGGCTGAGTGTGGAACTGTTGTAGGATGACCCTCCCGCTCACTCCTTGCAGTCAATTGCTTGTGCTCTTGTTTAGCATGCCACCAACACAGCAGAGGGTCAGTCTGGCATGATGGGCTTCATCTTGCCTTGTCCATGAATGAGGTTGATTGTGGCATCAGGTGCTGGAGTCCAGCTTGTGTCGCGACTTGAAAAATGTCATTAGTGCTATATCCATGGCTTGGTTGGACATTGCAGAGAAAGTCTGTCTCTCCTCTCTTCCTTTGTCTTGACCTTCACAATATGGCCGCCCTGCAGTGCATAGACCCATCAGGCTTTATTTTTCACATCTTCTTGTTCTACCAGTTGTGATGACTACGGTTTACTATCAACAATCGTTAATTTGTGACACCGCTGGAATCTTTCAATTCAAAAGTAGTAATGTCCATGTTGTTCGATACGGTGAGGAAATGGCAATCTAACCTGTCCTTACTGGTTTTAATGGTGCTGGATCTGCCTGTCACTTTGACAGCCATTTACGTGACCGGCTGAAGATCCTTTGACTATTTTGGGCTGTTTTGTTCACATTGATGACCTCGTGTGTTTCCGCTTGTGTTTTAGGACTGTGCATGTTTCTGTGCCTCCTCGTCGGACTGTGTTTTCCCTTGTTTGATTGCGCTGTAATTAAATAACGTTTTAATCTGGATGCCGTGAAGCAGTAATGGAGCAGTATTCTCTGTGTACGCAGCAGATGTTGCCTTTACCCTCTTTCGTTCTTTCGTCTTTACGTAGGTGGAGTGGTCGTCATGACATGACTTGTTCTTTCCTTAGTCTTTAGCTGGTGTTTTTTACGTGCACGATGATAGGGAAGACGAAACGGGAGTTTACTGAAATGGAAATACATAGCTTGCTGGCCACGGGGCAACTGATGGGGTAGCAAAGGAGCCAATCCACTGGTTTTTATTGGCCAGCATCGTTCAGGGTTTAAATCGGTGGCTAGTTGTACATTTTGAGGTTAAATAGTAGAGCGGAGGTAATGCTGAGGCTGGAAAATTCTTAATATTCAGTTTTGTTCTCAATTTTGGAAATCCTCCGATTCATCGCCTGGTTAATAACCCATACCTTCTCCTTCAGGTATACAGCTTGGGTGGGCTCCTGTCGGCGACACAATGACTGGTCCAGTGTGCGATGCATCTCGGCCAGCGCTCTGTGTACCACAGGAAACTGCGGTTAAATGCTTATTTAAGGACTAACTTGCTCGTCAAATACGGATTCTGAAATGAATGCATTTATTGTGGCAGAAATACACTGCCTTCCTTCACTAATCTGCAATTTTGTTGTTAGGAAATATTTGCTTTTCCTTCTGTCGCAACCTCCCTATTGGGACTACTTATGTTTTTTTAAGATGCCAGGGCTACCTACAAAATTAATTTCCATCTTTTTAAACCTATTTGTTTGGGGTGAGGACTAGTAGAGCTTCCTCCTTCTCGCTTTACAGAGTGCCAGTGTCTGCATTTCATATTAATGTATGTCCTTTGTATATTGGGTATCCTCAACGTAGGCCCTCCAGATGCTTCAGAAGTTATGTTTCCCGTAAGTCACTGTTGACCTGTTGAGTAGCTGAGTCATGGTAGATGTTACGAAACATCTGGAGAACCAAGGTTGAGCACGTCTGGTGTTTGCAGAGCGGGTATATATGTATAGAGATAGATTTAGCACAGGATTTGCTGTACTAACCGAGAAATGTGGGAGCCAAATGTATAATTCTAGGAGTAATTGGCTTCATACTGGCACCTAGAATTTTACATCTCCTTCTCGTTTTTGGTTAATTCCATAAAAATATATGCACAGAATGGAGCCTGGCTCCTAAAACTTAGTAGTGGACACCCAGGTTTACTTACTAGCTTGCTTATTGACCATCGAGTCCTGTTTTTGTGAAACACCACTGGAGGGGAACCTGCACCAGCCAACGTCTTGCAGGTTGCCTTCACCAGTCCTTAGATACCAGACTTCAAGCCCACCAAGGCAAATGTTGTTGAAAGGATACTAAACTAAAAGCTAGTTCTATCGTGCCAAATTTTACAGTTTGGTGTGGTGTTCTCATGAGACCTTGTGACATGCTTCATTTCGTCCATTCTGTTCTCGGGCGTCATGGCGCACCGTTATGAGCCGGCCAATAAGGGAACACTTGATATTCTAAAATTGTATTTTCTGGTGGGGGGGGGGGGGTGGTAGATGGCCATTGTGACAAAATCCTATAGGCTACTCAAAGTCGGCCATTGAGAGGTCTTATTTTTTGGTGCGAACTCCTCACTTCATGGATGTAGGCAATGGCATGATGTTATATCTCCTTGCTTAAAGAGCTAATGGTGACTGCTGCTTGCACTGGCTCCAGTATTGGGCGCCACCAGTGTGGTCCACAACTTCAAGCCTGCTGCCTAATGTTCCTATGTTGGAACATGACCTCATGAAGGGTGCACATTCTTAATAAAGCTGTCTATAGTGGCATGTGCGGATCGCGGCATAGAGTAGAACCTCTCCATGGCAGACTATCTAAGGCCAGCTCTCCTAACTCTTGTAGTTGGCTCAATGGCCAACTCAACCCATTGGTGCCTACGACTTGATTGCCAGGTGGGAGGACACTCGCTTACAGCAATTCTACACATTTGCTAGCTTTGCGTAGAAGGCACAACGTAGAAGTATAATTTAAGACCCTATGAAATAAAGCAAGTAGAAGCTATTTGCTACAGGCCAGCATTAATAAAAGGCTGTGATTAACTGTTCATTGATGGCTATATCGAGCGCCTCGCTCCCATCCTCCTGAACACAGGGCGTCTTTCTATGCAGACATTGGAAACCGTAAAGCCAAATCCACCTTTTAAAAACGCTTTCAGTCTTTTTTGGCCGAGGCTGTGCGGTTCCGCAGTCTGCGATGCTGGGTTTAATGAACCGATGCGGCTGACACGAAGGTAAAAATCTACAATAAAAGCTCTGTGCATTTTTCTTGGCCAGGTGTTACGGCTCACATGCGTGCCAATACTACATCTTTTGTGACTTTTGAAGAGAGGGGGGTGGAGGCAAAAACCACTCGATCTGGTTCTTGATCTTCGCCTGCTTAGCTCTGAACATTTTAGCCGAGGGTCATGTTTATTTCCTTTCTCTCCCAGCGGTGCGCACTCTGGAGAGCGTGAACATTGTTCTTTGTACTTCACTCCGATCCCCACCCGTCTTGTGCTTTCCTGTTGACACCGATCACTGAACGCCGCTTTGTTATGCTTTTATTTTGCAATCTACCATGCCAGGTGTCAGTGTTTTGGATTGTAATGATTTTGATTTCCCGTTACCATAGAGTATGTGTTCATCTCTTATCTGTTGGCGCCGGATGCCGAGCTCTAGACTTACTCCACTGACGAGGCTCGCCCTCCCGGTTTTGTTTCTTGTATGATTCGTTAATCTCACAGGCATTGGGCTTAGTCGCTTTATATGAACAGGGCCATCATTTAAGGCAGGGTCAGCGACCTTGGCCCTCCAGATATTTTGGACATACATTTCCCATGAGGCTCAGCCAAGCTAAAGAGTGGTAGAGCGTTGTGGGAGATACAGTTCTAAACATCTGGAGGACGAAGGCTGCAGACCCTGATTTAAGGGGTGAGGACCCCAACACCTAATACCATGGAGGTCCATTCTGATTGCAGTTTTAAGAGGTGGGGGATTGGATACCCTGGTGCGCACCCCCTAGTAAAACATTTGACTCCCTGGCACTTTCGACGTGCGAAGCCCATGTTATGTTTATAGCCTAGAAACTGTTAGTCTGGTTCTCGATGAAGAAAATTAAATTTAACAAACAGGAGAAAACCCAAACAGTGCAAATGGTAATGTAAAATGTTTAGAAGGTTTAGCTATTCAGGACCGACTCGCCTATGACTGTCACACGTCCCTTGGGGTCCGGGCATTCAGTCCCCATGACAGCTATGGCTCTTACAGGTGTTTGTTCTCAACAGTTTTGGGACTTTGGCCATGCTCGGCCCTCTTTAGGGAAGGCCATGATGTATATAACATCTGTCGATCAATTCACTTCGGGGAATCAAATTTCCCCACCCTGCGGTGAATACACCATTCACCGCAGGGTCCCCGAAGTGCAGCAAATCAGCTGCCGCCGCATATTTGTTGCCGCTAGTCATTATGCCTTATATTTTTTTTCCTCCCTCGTGTCTTCTCTTCGCCCATTTGGAAATACAAAACTCACAACCGTTCAATAATTCTTCCTTCCATTGTCTCTAATCTTGGTCCATCTGGTGTTTGGGTCCACGCAGCCTGCAGTTTACCAAGGGAATCCTTAAAATCTGTCCTGTTAGGGGGACCAGGCTTGAGAACCACTGGTCTAGGCTGCTGAATGAGATCTGATAGTGGGCTAACAGCACAGAATGGTACCCCCTGGTGTCATATTTATTTTTTATACACCCCACACAATTCAAGTAAATAGGTTGGCTTTCTGTGCTTTTGAGCCTTCGAGCCCATTCTTTGCCAAGTGCCACACAGTGATGAGCAAGTGATGGACAGATACGGGGTGCGCAGTTTAGAACACCAAAGATCACACAATGGATGCACCCAGTGACACATATAGGAAAATGTTTTCTTAATTAAATGTACAAGAGAAAAACAAAGCACATGTAAGATATCAGCAACATAAAATAAACACCGCAAGGACATTTAATTTTTTGGTGGTGGTGGCCCTTTAGTCTTACAGGCACATGGTGTAATCTTTACAGAATCGGCAGCATCTTTTTGTATGTAATGTTTTTGTTTATTATGCCATGATTGTAACAGTCGATTCACCCTTGGCATCTTCAGGCTTATCCTTGCATTGTGGAAATGGTCCTCTTGAATTCCCCATTGATTCACAGCACCAGTATTTCCCCTGGTCAGGAGCACTACAGCATGAAACCTTCCGATTTGTAGATTGTTGATTGAAAAAGTATTGCATATCCTGGGAGTTTGAGTACAAAGTGCAGTAAGGACAAGGAGTCTTTCTTCTCAGACTCATGATCCGTGGCAAATGTTTCACTTGTGCGCCTACATTTCCTTTAAGTCTTGCCAGGAAGTCTCTTGAAGGGACGTTCTGGACTAACTCTGGAAACTGCGTTTGGAACGTTTTCGATTTTACAATTTAATTTTTTACTTTGAGGAACCTGGAGAGTCAGACGGTCATGAAGTGCCACCAGGAAATTACCTTGGAGATCACCCGTGTCGGAAATTGTAAGCAATGTTTCAGAAAGAACACGAAAAATTAGAAGCTGTAAACTATCCGTTGGCGCATTTCTCCATGTAAAAGCTTTGCTTGGCAAGAGAACAAACCAACCGCACCATTTAATGTTGAGAGAAGCCGCTTCACGTCTACCTACGTACGTGGCTGGAGCCAAACAAAGGCTCATTTTAAAGCACTGGGCTATTCTCCAGAGATATCTGGGAAAGAATAAAATATTGTATTGCATGATTATTATTAATGCGTGTGATTTCACTTTGACCCAACAGGTCAACCAAATGAATGAGCGCGTGTGTGATATCAGGTAATATCCACTATTCGGTTTACACAAAGCACAGACACATCTGAAGCTTCAAATGTTACTGGCTTGGAAAGTTTTCTCAATTTATTTCCTTAGCTCTTTCATCTCACGGTCCAATCTTGTGGTCTCTTGTCTTTTCCCACCGACTGTGCAATGATGGAAGCAGAGAAAAGCAAATCATAAGAGGCTTTCGATAAACGATGAGTTGGACAATTTTAGACCTAAATAGTTGAATATGAAGAATTGGGTTTCGCCCAACTGGTTTGTCTAAAATTTGTCAATTCCCATGTGATTCTCCAGCACTTCAATTTCAAAAATTATTATCCTTTATTTATATAGCGACACTAATTCCGCAGCGCTTTACAAGCGCAGCCTACAAGGGGTTGTTGCATTGGAATACCACACATGGATGATGACCTGATTCAGGGTGACCATGGTCCCAATGGAATTACAATCTATGAGAAGTACAAGTATTTTTGAGGTAGGCGCATCCATATCGTTGGGTGTCTTTCCGAAGGACACTCGCTGGTGGCCTCTTCCGAGTGTGATCAAGTCGGCTTTCCATGATTGTAGATCAGCGACCTGGTGGTTAGGTTGAACCCGCTTCTCGTAAAGTCGAGACGTGCTTCTCCACAGTTTTATTGGAGGGATGTACTGAACTGGATTTTGATTTGGTTCTCCACGGTCAAAGGGTGAAGACGTTACCACTGGGCTCCACAGCCAATATTGTGTGGTAGGCAAGTATGTACGGTTAGGTGTCTTGCCCAAGGACACTTACTGCCAGTGGTGTATCTTGGCCTAGGGTGGCAGTTTCCAGGGGGCGGCGCCCTGCCGCTGAGTGTGATCCGGGGGGGGGGGGGGCGCAACGGGGCAATTGCGCCCCCCCCCCGAGAGGGAAAATACTGCCAGCCGCCACGTTATTTTCCTTCAACGAGCGGCCGCCGGCATGAAGCTCGGCTGCTCGCCTGGGATCCAACAGCCAGCCGCGATCTCGTGTACTCCACGATCTCGCAAGATCGCGGCTGGCTGGTGGATAGATCCCAGGCGAGCGGCAGAGCTTTATGCTGGCAGCCGCTCGTAGGAGTTAAAGCACGTGGCCGCCGGCGATGACTCGGAGGGGCCTAGCAGAGCAGACCAAACAGAGGTGAGCTGGGGGTATGTATCCATGCTCCATGCAGCAAATAATCCAATAAGGAAATGTTCAGTTTGAAGGTTTGGTGGAGCAAAACACCAAATATTTATTGGAACATGGTAAACATTAACACTAACGTGGTAATAAAATGGACAAAAGTGGATTTTGCAGAAACGGCACCTTTCATTATGCAATCCTCTGGCCTTTCGCTTCCATATCCACAGCCAAAGCGTTCAGTGAGACGGCTGCAGCCAACTGAACAGCTGCAATGAGCTGCTGAGGAACTGAACGTGCATCTGGTGACCAGCTGCTGAGGAACTGAACGCACCTCTGGTGACAGCAGCTGGAAAGTTCAAAATCCCCAGGTGTTGGTGACGATGGGTGGGGTGGAGGAAACTCCTCTGCTTCACCCAGCAATTTAATCCAGATCAGGGCAGCAAGGAGGGGGGGGGGGCACTTCTCACATCCCGACCACTTTAAAATAAAGTGCTCAGTACGAGCAGGAGGTCTCTTTAAATGAATCGAATTTCTAGCCGCTGTGTATGGATTATAAATCCTGCGCGGCAACCGTTTTCACACACCGAGATTTCGCATCTACAGATTTTATATGTCCAGCAATACATCTGGAAAGCCTGCTAACTCCACACAACATGCACGCTTTCCTTAAAAACACACATTTCCCAGACCCTCACATAATCGAGCAATAAGCAAAATTCCATTAAACTTGAGTAACTGATTGCTTTCCTGGAAGTGTCTGCTGGTTTCTGTTACAATGACCTCAGCGAGCCTTTATGGAGCGAGAGCCTGGAAATGTTATTGCCTGGTATTTTGACTTACAGGGCTTCTGAATGGAGTCACAAGCTGCATCTGAACTTTTTTGTGTAAATTTAAAAAAATAGGTTATTCTTAAAATGGAGGGCAGGTATTCTGCATCATCACCTCAAAAGCAAAGTTTGTTTTGTGCCTAATGTTCATTTAATACTTATTGATTTATCTGTATTTTTACTGCGTTAGGTACTCAAAGCTGATTCCCAGGTCCTGGTAGTCAGACTCTTAGAATAATACCTCTGGCTCTAAATCATTTGGATTATTTTACACAAGACAGGATCTCTGGCCTTGAAAGACTGCGGTTGACTATTTAACCCTTTCATCACTCTAAAAATGTGTTTTTCTAATGTGCTCTGCAATTTTACAGGTTTTTCAAGCCCTATACCAATTGAAGTTTATGGTTTGTCAGACATTTCACCTAATTTCTGCCAAATGGTGCTTACAATGCACCTGTACTACAGGGCGTCGGACATCTTGGTAAAGGCAATGGCACAGCATTGGTCCAGCGCGCTGAGGTCCAATCATAGAGGCTGATGTTCATCTGTCAGGTGTGATCAGATGAGCTGGCCAATAGGAGGCAGGTAATGGCAGCACCCAGCAGTGACTATTTGGACCATAGAAACGCAGATCATGTTTCTCTGGACAGATTTAGGCCTGTAACACGCACGGAAGAAGCAGTGTTACACGGCGCTCTTTCCCCTGGCATACAAAGAATAATACATCAATTTATTTTTTTTAAAAAAAAATTCTGGTACGCCTTTATCGGATTGTGCGTTGTCCTATCTTCTGTGGTATTGACGGGGACAATTGTGTCAGGCTGGATTGATAACTGAACTTGCCTTAGTAAATGAGACTTTTGTGCATCCAGAGCTTTATATATGCATTGTTAGAACAGATATGCCTTGACAGCTCAATAGATTAAATATTTTTCTGACTGAGTTTAAAAAAACCCTAAAAATAATGGTAAAGGAAATGAAGTAGGCCTGCCTCGACTGTGAGGGATGAAGGGAAGAGAGGGAGATCAAAGGAATTGCTCCCCCCCCCCCATTCCCTGTATTTATTCATTATTATCGAAACCTGTTTCTAACATCTAGTTTCTTAAAATGTATACGTCTTGGTGGTACGAGCAATAATTTAACAGGTTCGTGCCGAAGATGGGGGTTCATGTATTCCAGTGTAAAATAGCTCCACACCCAATCCTCAATTTGTGTTTTTTTTTTTTTTTTTTTGCCCGTTCCCCCTCTGGCAGTATCTAGCGAGTTTACCTCATAGTAAAAAAAATAAAAACAAAAATGTCTTTAAAAAAGAAAACCCAACCTATTCTTTAAAAAAAAAGTAATACGTTTTACAATAAATGGTAAGCCTAAACGGTCTTTTAAGTAAAACATCTTTTTTAATATAGATTTTTTTTTTTTTTATCGCATTGAAACCTATGGGATTCTCCGGTTTAAACCTGTCGAACTGATACACTGAAAATCAAGGCATTTTGGTGCAATTCGGCGTCCTGTGTATAGACCCAATAGCCTTCTATGGGGCAATTTCGGTACTTCCGAACTGCACCGTATATTGCTGTCAATTCGTCAGTATTTGGTGAATTTACTGCTTAGTGAATTGAGAGTTGGCCCAAAATTACGCCGACCTGTGAAATTCAACGTCTGGTACAATTCGGGACCAATTCCAAGGTTAGTGAATATCCTCTTTTTGTTATTGAAGGTGTTTTTAGGTCGATTGTCGTGTTCCCAAGGAGCCGCATGCAAAGCTTCCTAAATGATGGTGACTGGTGCTTGGCGTGTGATTTTTCAACGAACCGTGATTCAAGACGATTTAAGGCTGGGGTCAGACGAGTGTTTTTGAGAGCGGAAGTAACGACTGTGAGCGTGGACGTTCCTTCCTCTCTGACGCCGGTCTGGCCACCTCGCTGAGCAGTTGGTGCCCTCAGCACTGCAAGGCTCGATCCTCCTATGGAGGATCACACTTTGCAGCCTCGTTGAACGAGCATTGTAGCGCTTCGATGGTGAGGCTTTCAGAACGTCTGCAGCTCGCCCGCTGTAGTGCGCTCAATTCATGCGCACGCTACAGTGTGTGGCCGGCCCCATCGAAGCGTCACAACGCTGCAACGAACGCCAGGAGGCACGTCCGTACGGGCGCACACAGTGCACTCGTCTGACCCCGGCCTAAACGGATTTTGTTTCACCTTGAAGTGTTGGTCCTCCGCATGGCTTGGTACTGCTGTAATGACAATCCGGAGTCATTATCTGTTTGACTTTTACCTCTGTCTTTGTGGTCTCTGGATTACCCTATGCAAATCGATACGCACGGGTGCGCCTGGCTCTTACCATATAGTGGTGGCTCCGGAGCTTTCTGACCGACCCCTGAGTTTGGCATTAATTGCCTGTAGAATTAATACACCTTATTAACATTTGTTTTGGGATCAAAAAAATGTTTGACAGATCCTCCAGGGTAACGAATATAAATAAATTTTGGTGAAGGACAGTGTAGCCGGAGGTTGAGTATTGAAGAGGTTGACTTCATATGTGAAGGGCGAGCATGAGAAGGCTCGTATGAGATTTCCCGTATTAAAGTCACGGTTCTGTACAATTTGCCAGGAATAGGAAGGACGGCAACGCCCGTATTGACTTCCTGCAGGCCAGCCTGAAACAGCACTGATAAACCTGCTAATTTCATCAATTTGTGCATCGAGCAATGTCTAGTGGCATAAATAGGCCCGATTTAGGCATGATGTCAGAGGGGCCCATGGGCCGTCCGTACCCTGCCGTCTCTTCATATAGATTGCACTCGCTTAACGTCTTCCTATTCAGATAGCAAAACGCTTGATGTGCCGTGATTTTAATCCCTTTGATGTTAATGCCCTTTTTCCAAACAATACACTATATTTTCCCTTGCTGTAACTTTAATTTTGTGGATTTCTTCAGCTACAGATGAAAAATGACTACATATTCAAAGGTACAGGAAATGCAATAGAATATATTTGTCAATAAACTACACATTAAAAAACCCACAATTATTATTGCTGGGTGGCTGAATTAACAAATCACAGGCAACCAATATAGAGCGGATTCTGGCTCTTTAATATGTGAGGGGGAGCATTTAGAGTCATTTAATGTATTGCATGTTTTTGGTAACACTGGGTACACTCCATTATTTGTAGTTTATTTACACTTTTTGGGTTATCAGGTGGTGAAGGAAACACACCTGGAGTGATACAGCAACTTTTTCCATCTTTTACCTTGTAAGGCAGTGGTTCCCAACTACGGTCCTCAACAGGACAGGTTTTAAGAATTGCCTTTGGGAAATGCAGACCGAATCCTGTTATCATTGAGCAGCAAATCATATCACTTGTGCTGTACTTCGGATATCTGGAAAACCTGGCCTGTTGGGGTACCTGAGGACCGCGGTTGGGAACCACTGCTGTAAGGTATTAGCACTGCACAACTGCACTGTCGATTTTTTTTTTTTATTTTTTTTTTTTTTAATATATTTAAATTACAGCCCATTAGGGGAAGAGAAATGATCAAGGATCTTGTTGCCGGTTTCGAGGTTGTCCATCCTTCAGTGATGAGGTTCTAGAAACTTCAGGGAAGAACGTTTGTGGACAGAATTTAACATGAAGTCGTTTGTCTTGATGGATGAATGACTAGTCTTTTGCGTCCTGTCTTTTGCGTCCTGTCTTGTGTCCATTCTGTCATTCTTTTGTATGTTTTTACTTAAAATCATCTTGCCTATCTTTTTGGCAACACCGTTAAACTCAAACATAACCAGCTTAATCCCTTTTAAAGGGTTATTGAGTAGAACATTGATTTAAACACAAACTTGTCATAATCTAACAATCATATCTCTGGTCTCTGGCTCCCAGCCTGCCTGAACTTTCCTTGGAAAAGTATTAGCCTTTATCAGTGGAAAAAAAAAATTGTTTCCCCGTCTATTAAAAATTTACATTCCTAAATCTTAAGTTTTATATGCATATTTACTCTGAATTTAACTATGGGCAATAATGTAAGTGACAGGCATGTACAAAGAGTATTTACATCATTTCCCATGTATTAATGTTCCCATATTTATTTGCTGGCCCCCCCTTTCTCGGTCGAGTATTCTTGTATGGGTTTCCTCTACTCTTTAGTGATGTAACCCTTCACTGCGTGCCAGTAATACGACTCAACCAATTCAAGACTATGAATAATTCATGCAAGGTTGAATATTTTATGTAGTATTAGTGTTGTGCTCAGTCTTTTTCCTCTATGAGCTTATTTGTGAAGATCTAGCAGTGACACGGTGAAAATCTCTAAATCCCAACTCCCTGCAGTTTACATCAAATAATTATTTTCCCATAAAGGGATCCGGATATCTTTACTGGTTTAAAGTCGAACGTGTATATGCCCTTGTGTGTCCTTCGGTGCGATCTGTGTGGGGAGGGCGGGGTTAATTTATTTTGAAATGTTAATAAACCTGCTCAAAATCTTCGCAGAAGAAATACAGAATTAAAAACTGCTACCTTTTTTCCCTTCTTTCCCCGCTTCGGTAACTAGAAACATTGGTCCAGGTGCAGGAATCCATGATGCCCCACCCTAGGCAAAAAAACTATTTTGTCCCTCCAGGTCTATATTGTGGACTCCAGTTTCCCATCCCCCGCACGTTTTTGACCCTTTCACCCCTAATATTGAATTAACTCCTTTTTGCATTGTAATGCATCGAGAAGCACTCATTAGCAGATCAAAAGACCATTTTCACACCCTTTTTTTAAAAGCAAGAATAGTGTCCCCTGTGAAGAAATGAAATACTTTGTTTTATATCTCTCCAAGCATCCCGGAGAGCGATAACACCATTTGCAAATGGCAGCCCTAAACCTCACTGTAACAAGTTCAAATAGATTACTGCTGCAGTACAGCACCCAGGGACAGGACAGAATACAGGGAGAGCTGTGGGGTCACTCACTGCTGTACAGGGATACGATTCAGAGTGTTGAGTGAAAATCCCTGTACAGTGCAGATACAAGATGTACTGTAATCTTAATATACAGGCATTATGTCACAGATATTCTTATATTCTGTTGGTAGTTTTGGAAGCTGTAATGCTGATCTCCTGATCACTAATCCCCTTATCAAGATCTGACAGTTTTTATTATTTATCTCTATTAGTTACTGTAGCTAACCAAAAGGTCTTCTGTCTGTATGATGATAATGCAGACCTCATTTGAAATTGTGTAAGATAAGGGACACCACCTGGAGTACAGAATCTTACATTTCAACAATATTTCCGTAAAAGGATAAACAAATGCATGGAAAATTTAAAATGGGCAAATTAACATTATTTAAATTTTATAACTAGCTCAGAATAGCAGTCGCTGTGCGAAACGTTTATTTTACCACATATTTGTTAACTTCGCATCCTAGGTTTCAAATGTTCTAACATTTATTTCAACAAAAATTGCATGACGGTGAAGGGGTTAAAGTAATAATGCTCTATGTATATCTCAAAGATAATCCCAGCAATAAAACACACGCTAATGTGCAGTGGGTGTGAGCGAATCACAGGGCTCCAAAGTAAAATAGACAAATGTATAAAGTAATTTTTTTTTTATTATTTTTTTTACGTAGATGCAATTAATATATATATTTTTACATAGTCTCCCTGTAGAGTAGTGCATGACCCCACAACTCTCCCTGGCTGTTGTAATGCAGCAGTAAAGTTTGTTGACCTTTTTGTTACAGTGAGGGTGGGAGCTGCGCCTTGTAGCTTCTTTACAGGGTGTTAGTAGTGAGATGTCAGACTTCATTTCTCTCCAGGTGACAAACTAATCTTGAACTGAAAGGTGTGCAAAAATGTGTTTTTATATGATAATTTCAGTTTTTCATTGTATTACAATGCAAGTTGAGTATACACCTTTTTAGTGGTGAAAGGGTTAATTGACCGAATCCTATTTTATTCTGGCTGGTTTCCCGCTTTCATTTTCTCGTCTCGCTTCTGTGCAAGAATGCATCTTCCTTATTATCCCCATTAGACTTCGGGCTGGCTGGATGTGCCCGATTGTTCCTGTGGAGTCCTGCCATGAGTACCGCGTGTGCCGTAATTGAACCTGATTATACAGGAGAGCGGCTGCCGTCTCTTCCCTGCGTGTTCAGCGTTTCGGAGCGCTTCACACTGCTCCCTTGTATTAACAGAAGCCGGTGAGAAATTGTATCTTGATTCCTTGTGCCGCACGGAGAAGAAGCAGAGGATTTAGAATTGAGCCATTGTCGATGGTTTAATAGAGCCCAGATGGAGAAAAGGTTACATCCGACTGCGCATAAAAACCTCATTGTTGAAATTCAAAGACAAAAAGCTTCACTTTTTTTGAGGGTTTAACCGACCTTCATCTTCACGACTCCCACTCTTCCCTGTTTAGGTGGAACAATCTCAATTTTGTATCTCCACCCACTGGATTTCTACCCTTGTGTCCCACTTCTGGGGTCTTAAAGTAACCCATAATTCATTGTGTGCGCATTATAATGCTTTCACTGGTCCATGCCTGATCCAGGGCCTCTCTGCTCATATGAGAATATCCATTAAAAGGGGACTCTGGGGTGAAGAGTCACCACCTCCATGACCGCCACAGGATACGACGAGTGAAGGTCATGGTTTTAAAAATGTGTTCTAAAATTAGGATGCTGGGGGGAGGGAGTTGAATTTGACGCAAAAATAATCACACTTACGGACGCTTAACACCATGCTAGCACCATTTTATTGGTGCCAGTAAAATGGAATAATTGCCAGATTAGAGTTGGTATTTGTGCTTGTTTTAGGGTTAACCTTAACCTAGCCCAGTGGTCAGCAACCCGCGGCTCTGGAGCCGCGTGCGGCTCTTTCATCGCCATGCTGCGGACCCCGGGATGGTGCTCATGCTAGGGCGCAGACAACCCCGACCTGGAGCTTCCCCACACTCCGCCGGCCACTGTCACTGGGATCTATCACCATCACCACGCTGTGTGCTTGCTCTTGGCACAGCGTAATGGAAGATGTTGGCTCGTGGTGGTTGTTCAATAGTATGCTAATACTAATACATGGGGGGCTGAGGGTTATAAATTTATACATGGGGGCCTGGGGGTTATTAATTTATACATAGGGAGACACTTGAGGAGTATTATACATGGTGGGGCTGGGGGTTATTCATTTATACATGGGTACTGGGGGTTATTATATATGGGGAACCTGGGTGAGTATTATATATATGTGGGAACCTGGGGATTATTATATATGTGGGGCCTGGTGGGGTTAATATTTATGGGGAGAAGAAATTTAATAATTATAAATAAATGGCATCATTCATGGCATGGCTGCATTAAGCTCTCGAGCAGAGTCCTCCCTCCTACTGTTCTGTGTGTTTTGTGTGTGGATATACAGGTGCATCTCAATAAATTAGAACGTCATGGAAAAGTTAATTTATTTCATTAATTCAACTCAAATTGTGAAGTTTGTGTATTATGTAAATTCAATGCAGTAGATTAAAGTCTTTGGTTCTTTTAGTTGTGATGATTTGGCTCATATTTAACAAAAACCCACCTCAAAAAATTAGAATACTTCAGAAGACCAATAAAAAAAGCATTTTTAGTGAATTGTTGGCCTTCTGGAAAGTGTGTTAATTTACTGTAAATGTACTCAATACTTGGGGCTCCTTTTTGCTTTAATTACTGCCTCAATTTGGCGTGGCATGGAGGTGATCAGTCTGTGGCACTGCTGAGGTGCTATGGAAGCCCAACTTTCTTTGACAGCGGCCTTCAGCTCATCTGCGTTTTTTTGGTCTCTTGTTTCTCATTTCCCCCTTGACAATATCCCATAGATTCTCTATGGGGTTCAGGTCCGGTGAGTTTGCTGGCCAGTCAAGCAAACCAACACCATGGTCATTTAACCAACTTTTGGTGCTTTTGGCAGTGTGGACGGGTGCCAAATCCTGTTGGAAAATGAAATCTTCATCTTTAAAAAGCAGGGCAGCAGAAGAAAGCATGAAGTGCTCTAAAATCTCTCGTTAAACGGGTGAAGTGACTTTGGTTTTCAAAAAAACACAGTGGACCAACACCAGCAGATGACCTTGCACCCCAAATCATCACAGACTGTGGAAACCGAACACTGGACTTCAAGCAACTTGGGCTATGAGCTTCTCCATCCTTTCTCCAGACTCTAGGACCTTGGTTTCCAAATGAAATACAAAACTTGCTCTCATCTGAAAAGAGGACTTTGGACCACTGAGCAACAGTCCAGTTCTTCTTCTCCTTAGCCCAGGTAAGACGGCTCCAATGTTGTCTGTGGTTCAGGAGTGGCATAACAAGAGGAATATGACAATTGTAGCCAAATTCTTTGACAAGTCTGTGTGTGGTGGCTCATGATACCTTTACCCCAGCCCCAGTCCATTCCTTGAAGTTCACCCAAATTCATGAATTGATTTTGCTTGGCAAGTCTTTGGAGGCTGCGGTTCTCTCGGTTGGTTGTGCATCTTTTTCTTCCACTCAACTTTCTGTTAACATGCTTGGATACAGCACTCTGAACAGCCAGCTTCTTTGGCAATGAATGTTTGTGGCTTACCCTCCTTGTGAAGGGCGTCAATGATTGTCTTCTGGACAGCTGTCAGATCAGCAGTCTTCCCCACGATTGTGTAGCCCAGTGAACCAAACTGAGAGACCATTTTGAAGGCTCAGGAAACCTTTGCAGGTGTTTTGAGTTGATTAGCTGATTGACATGTCAACATATTCTAATTTGTTGAGATAGTGAATAGGTGGGTTTTTGTTAAATGTGAGCAAAATCATCACAATTAAAAAGACCCAAAGACTTAAACTACTTCAGTCTGTGTGCATTGAATTTATTTAATACACAAGTTTCACAATTTGAGTTGGATTAATAAAATAAATGAACTTTTCCGCGACATTCAAATTTATTGAGATGCACCTGTAGGTTTGGTCTCTCCCATTGTACAGCGCTACATAATTTGTTGCCGCTTTATAAATACTTGTACCTGTAATTAATTGAAATATATATTTTTTTTATACTAATGACATGGAGATTGATTTTTAAAAAAAAAAATATTATTAAAAGTTTTAGTTTAAAGTACCCCTCCCCACCCATAGCATAAAGGTAAAAAACGATATATGCAGTGTTATCTTCATTTTAGATGTCAAAAGGGGTTTGCAGCTCCCAGTGTTTTCTTTTTTGCGGGAAATGGGTCCAAATGGCTCTTTGAGTGTTTAAGGTTGCAGACCCCTGACCTAGCCCAAATTCTAAACAGATTCTGCTTCATTTTTAACCAACAGATTCTGCTCCTTTGGGAAGGAGTAGAATCTGTTACACAGAAAATACTGCTCCACATTTTGGTAAGGTTAGTGATGGGGTTATCCCTAAAACTAGCATCAGTAAGATGCCATTATTGAACCAAGTTTGAATGAAATGGTGCAATTGTGAAGATTTTTTTTGCGCTGAGTACTATTTCTCCCCCAATGTCCTAATGTTGGAAAGCTTTTTAAAACGAGCCTTTATAGGGTCCTTATCCAACATGTTCGCAAGGTGGCGGCAATGTAATATTAAACCGTAAAGAAGCCCACTCGCGAGCAGGGAAGCAGGAAGTATGACGTTGTGATTGTCCGTGGGAACCGTGAGAGAGCGCAGGGCCAGGTAAATTACAGGTAATGTATGCAGCCAAAGTGTGGCTCCGGGTTAACGCTTTCTGCAATGCCTAAATAGAGCCACACTCTATTTACCACCAGGGCCAAATGAGGCTGGGATCAGACGAACGCAGTGTTAACGTCCATGTAGCTGCACTTTAGTATGTCCGTGGTAGCAGATAATCCTGACCAATGAAGGCCCACACACGAAGTACGTCCGCACGGAAGTGCGAACGTGGCAAACGGACGCAGGCTAGCAAGAACGTCGACCCACTAGGACGGATGTGCGGAGTGCGCCATGTCCATGTAGCTTTGTGTGTGACTGATGGAACGTGGTCAGACGGACTGCATTTATGCATCCAGCATTTTTGACGGACAAAATGGTTTTTCATTTTAATTTATTTTCCCTCCTACATCCGTCAAAAATAACGTTGGTCACGAAAACAGACTGTGTGGCCACTACTGCGTCTTCCGTCAAAAAGTGCGTCCGTACTGCACGGGTGCACCGTCCATAGAAAACACTCTCGTCTGACCCTAGCCTAAATCGTTACGATTCTGGCATATAAAATGTCAGAATCATAACGCCAGGGAGGTTAAGCACATAACCGATTTTTTTTCTTCGTACATGTACCGGGTTGGCTGCTGGAGTTGTGTAGCTCCTCCCTGATGGGAGTTGAGCACGCAACATTTTTTTCTTGCTGTTGTAGATTTTTAGTTACCTGTAGCATTCTACTGCTAAATACAGAAATTAAATACAGAAATTAATTTTTGTGTGTTTTTAAATGGCACGCGGCGGTGTGCAGATTAGTATTGGTACACTATGTCCCTGTGTAGCCATGTTCAGATCCCTGCCGCCGCTTGTGCATTTGTTTTTGTGACATGGCTTTCATCGGGCCTTCAAAGCCTTCAGTTTGCGCATACAGATCAAAGATTAATTTGTGAACACTAAAGACCGGCTCAAGTTGCATGCTCCAAGTAATTACGCATGAAGGGTACCGAGGCTGGGATGCGGAGAAGGTACAGGGACCGCCGCCTGAAATCCACCGTGCGACCGCTTATTATACTCTGGAGCTCATCCAGCTGAGCAAGCGCGTGTAATGGTTTAAGATATCTGCCCCTCTGTATCCTTTCATGAATCGGAAAAAGATGGCGGCCGGTTGATTCGGTTGTTTCAGCTCAGCTTTTGTTGTTTCGAGTTGTGTGAACAATTTCTCCTGATCTGCTGGAGAGGAGGCGTCGAAGAAGTTGAGTTTTTATCATCCACATCACATCATCAAAGGCTCAACTACAGAGGAACTACAAGTCGTTAAGCTAGTGTTGTGGAGCTGCAAAGACTTAAAGACTTAATTTAGGCTGGTTGTACAACCAACAGGTAGTTCGTAGGTGGACAACTAATCTTCGAAACACGGGAAAAGGTTGAATGTCGTCCATTGCATCAGAATGCAGTTGCACAACTTGAGCAGATTACATCCAACTAGTGACTGCTTCCACTAGATAGAGAATGGTTGCTTGAGGTTGGACAACCTGGGCCAGTTTTCACTAGTGTGTGTGTGTGTGTGTGTGTGTGTGTGTGTGTGTGTGTGTGTTATAATTTGGCATCTGGACTAACGCAGTTTATCGAAATTCAATAATAAAGCGCCAAGCAGAAGTGTGGATGGGGTGACTTCAATACTAATAGTGGAATAGTATGATCAAGAAAGGTAAACAGATCATACGCTCATAAAACAACAGAGTTAAGAATGGTGATGCCTGAAGAGGAAAAAGTCAAGGAGACCACTTCAAAAAACAAACACATGAACCAGGTACATTGCTGAATGTTCTGTGAAATGATAGCAAGTTTAAAGGCCAGAATCTACATCGAGTCCCTCCTTTTATAGTGTTAAAAGACTTGAATTTTTATTTCAAATGTCCTACGTTTGTGAGGTGTGTGTGTGTATATATATATATATATATATATATATCTCTCCGCAGAGTATATACAGTATATCCCCAGAGTAGTAGTGATAGCTTTTTTTTATTGGACTAACGTTACATTTAAAAGACAAGCTTTCGAGAGAGTGACTCCCTTCAGGTCTGGAAGCTATACTGAGCAAAATCATAGAATTGCACAATAAAGGGCCAACACCAGGGTTGGGGGGGGGTTTAGGATGGGTGTCGTAACCTGCTAGGCTCTTTATTATTCATTTCTATTTTTGCTCAGTATAGCTTAAAGACCTGAAGAAGAGAGGGTTACTCTCAGAGCTTGTCTATTAAATGTCACTTTAGTCCAATAAAATAAGTCATCACTACGCACTGCTTTACTCTGGATTGGCCAGGTTAGTCCAGATGTCAAAATCAGATATAGATGTATGTTCCACTGGATAGATATACAGTTGTGTTCAAAATTATTCAACCCCCACTGAAATTGAGTGTTTTGGCCAGTTTGACATTGATTTTGATCATTCAGTCATCTTGCTTACAATTAAATCAAAGAGGCACGTGTAGGTCAGACAAATATAACATAACATTTATAATGAAATAACCACAAATGTCTTTTCTGTGCTCACATCATTATCAGTTTTATTCACCCCCCAAGTGACATTCAATCTTAGTACTTAGTACAACATCCTTTTACAGTTATAACAGCTTTTAAACGTGAAGCATAGCTTGACACAAGTGTCTTGCAGGGATCTACGGATATCTTCGCCCATTCGTCATGGGCTAAAGCCTCCAGTTCAGTCACATTCTTAGGCTTGCGCACTGCAACTGCTTTCTTTAAGTCCCACCAGAGGTTCTCAATCGGATTTAAGTCAGGTGACTGCGATGGCCACTCCAAAATGTTCCAGCCTTTAATCTGCAACCTTGCTCTAGTGGATTTGGAGGTATGCTTGGGATCATTGTGCTGTTGAAAGGTCCAACGTCTCCCAAGCCTCAGGTTTGTGACGGACTGCATCACATTGTCATCCAATATCTCCTGGTACTGAAGAGAATTCATGGTACCTTGCACATGCTGAAGCTTCCCTGTACCTGCAGAAGCAAAACAGCCCCAAAGCATGATTGACCCCCCGCCATGCTTCACAGTAGGCAAGGTGTTCTTTTCTTCATAGGCCTTGTTCTTCCTCCTCCAAACATAGCGTTGATCCATGGGCCCAAACCGTTCTAATTTTGTTTCATCAGTCCACAGAACACTATCCCAAAACTTCTGTGGTTTGTCCACATGACTTTTGGCATACTGCAGTCGACTCTTCTTATTCTTTGGAGACAGCAAGGGGGTGCGCCTGGGAGTTCGGGCATGGAGGCCTTCATTACGCAGTGTGCGCCGTATTGTCTGAGCTGAAACTTCAGTACCCACATCTGACAAATCTTTTCTCAGTTCCTCAGCAGTCACACGGGGACTTTTCTCCACTCTACGCTTCAGGTAGCGCACAGCAGTCGAAGTCAGCATCTTCTTTCTGCCACGACCAGGTAGCGTTTCAACAGTGCCCTTTGCCTTGAATTTGCGAATGATGCTTCCTATGGTCTCTCTTGGTATGTTTAACATCTTTACAATCTTCTTATAGCCATTGCCCTTCCTGTGAAGAGTAATCACCTCTTCTCTTGTCTTCCTGGACCATTCTCTTGACTTCACCATGTTTGTAACCACACCAGTAAATGTCTAGAAGGAGCTGAGTATGTCATTTTAAAGCTGCCTAATTGGTGCTTATTATGCTTTATTGCTGCTCCGTGACATCCACAGGTGTTTTCAATACCTGATTGAAAACACTTGAATGAACCCCTGTTCTTCAGAGTGGTAGTCTTTAAGGGGTTGAATAATTGTGTCAATGAAGAATTCACAAAAGAAACATTTACTACTGTATTACAAAACCAATTAATGTAATTTTAGTTGCATATGGTTCTTTAAAAAGTCCTTGTAGGATTTCATTCTGAATACAATTACAAATGTACACTAAATTCCCTAAAACCCTTTACAGCATTGGGGGTTGAATAATTTTGAACACAACTGTATGTATAATGTGTCTGATTAAATCCCATCCAGAGGTCTACACTGTTCGTACGACCTTGGTCGTCCATAGTCTGACAACCAAGTCATTCGACAATGGATCCATTGGAGGATCAGTTTAAGAGCCATACACTTTATTAGTGGCTGAACTCCGTAATTGTCCTGAACCACAGTTTACAAACCGTGACACTGTATTACTTTCCTGGCATCCATGGGACACCATCTAGCCTTGCACTTTATGGTGGAAGGACACAGCTGAACTAGTCGTCCTGCGTCCCTTGCTTTAGGATGAGAGTGGGCGCCGGAGTTAGTTATATATGCGTGAACGCACAGACCTGTATGCAGATAAGTGGGTGTGTGTGTATACATGAATACAGGGGCGTAACTACCGGGGTGCAGTGGGTGCCACGATATCTGGGCCCTTGAGTCCAGGGGTCCTCACAATCGCAGCTGGGGCAGGGGCCTTGCTTTGGCTTTTCCACTGGATGAAGAGCCCCTTCCCAGCAAATGTTCGGAAAGTTAAGTTTAATTTTAATAAAATGTAAAAATTTTTTTTTTACAATTATCGTAATTGTATTTATTATTTTAATATTTAATACTTATTTCTGCGTTTTACTTTGGCGCTCTTTGATACTCTCATACGCACCACACATTACTGTGCGTTATTGCTGTGGAGTTCTTTGAGAAACGCATAGTGCACATTAAATTAAAAATTGAATGGACTGAAGTGGTCATGGTGGACCTGGAAAAAAACTGGACACTGATAGGAGTGGACATGGTGGACTTAGGTCCCGTTCACACTGTGCGATTTGAAAATCGCACGACTTTAATATTCACGACATGGTGCGATAATGTTGCGCGACATCGCTGTTTTGTGCGATTTTTGGAAAGCACCACCAATACAAATCGCAAAAAAGGTTCATGTACCAGCGACCTGCTTCTGCGACGTCTCGCGGCAAGATGTGAACAGCTCCATTGAAATGCATTGGAGAAGCTACACAGCGCGGCGTCGCGGCAAAATCCGCGTGTTAAATCGCACATTGTGAACGGGGCCTTAGAGGGGTCCAGTGCATGGGGGGGGGGGCGCATCATGGATTCCTGTACCTGGGCACTGAGGTCTCTAGTTAGGCCTCTGCATAAATACATGTTATATTGTGATGTGATGAGAATCGAGTGCTTTTCCGTTCATTAAAATGCATAGATCTGTGTATATATATATATATATATATAATTTTTTTTAAAGGGCGAGTCTGCCCCACATATTAAAAAGATTCACAAGGAGAAGAGATATGACTTGTGTTTTCAGGGTTGCGTGCGTGGAGATGGGAAGGCACAGAAAGAAGATGGCTTGCATATTTATAAAGCGAAGCCGGAATAATAATTTCTGATTTACTGCATTTAATTTTTGTTTTCAGCCTGTGGCAGCGAAAAAGATTATAGATGACCTGTTACTGGGGGCATCTCCGGTGATTCATTATTTCCACCAGGCACCTGCGCTCCCGGTGGAAGTTTAATTTGTGAGATGCGGTGATTTATGCCACCTGTTTGCTGTCTCCACTCATCGGGGGGGGGGGGGGGGGTCTGGAGTCCGGTCCCCCAATTCTCCGGTACACGGCGACTCTTGTGTAATTTCTCTGTAAACTAAAGGGAGTGACTGTGATTCATTTCCTGGGATCTCTCCCGAGTAATTTCAGATTTTATGTTTTTTTTTTTTTCGTGTCTCCCGTGAATGTGGTCTGTCGCGTTTTAAAAGTCCCTGTTTTACAGAGCACCATAAAAGCTTTACTTTTATGGCTGGTTATTGCTTGCTACCGCGTTAAAGGCAGCGTCGTTTGCCGACTGCCGATAAATCCCAGACTGGCGCATGGGGAGTGTTACGGTGTGCAGCAAATGGGTTTAACTCTACTGGTGCCATTGGGATGTGCTGCCCAAGGGATAACCATCCAGTTGCCAGGTCGGTCATATTTTCCTTGACCCGCACACCATCTACTTGTAAATGGGCAATGCCAACAAAGGTGCTGTATACTGTAGCGGAGCCCTTTCACGGCATCTATTATATGTAGTGGAAAATGTCTCACTGTGGGCAAACCCTATACTACCGGTCGGTCACTTCAATCCAAATACTGGCATGTGTGGTTTTGTTAGGCATCATCACTTTCCATTGGAGTGGCCAATGCTTGTCTTCTATATTCAGATCTCACCTGGCAGGTACACAGTGGTAGCTCTGATTGGACCAGAATTGGCACCTCCAATTTAGGTCCCATCGCCAAGATGGCCGTGTCAGTGGGCTTGACTGGTGTACTTTATCAAAGCAATGTTTTGATGGGTAGTTACATGGGAATTGTACATTTAAGGCCGAGGTCAGATGAACGCACTATGTGCGCTCGTACTGACGTGCCTCCCCTTGCAGAGTTGTGACGCTTTGACCGGGCCGGCCACACGCTGTGGTGCTCTCAAGAATTGCATCAAACCACTACGTGCGCGTTCGACGCGGCTACAAAGAGCGATCCTCCATAGGAGGGATCGAACCTTGCAGCACTTGGCGCACTAACTGCGCTCAGCGATGTAGCCAGACTGGCGTCAGAGTAGAAGGAACGTCTACTCTCACGGGCGTTCTCTCTGCTCCGTAAAAGCTCGTCTGACCCTGGCATAAGAGCATAATGGTCTAGATCCAGTGGCTTCCAACCCATGTTTGGGAACCCTGGCATAGATGTATGGAATTCTGGAGTTACTAAAACATGCAAATATGCTCCGTGAGGAACCCCTACCGCAGGGGTGCTCTACCTTTTTAGACCTCCAGATGTTTTGGGTTTACATTTCCCTTTGAGCGTTTACCAACCTAATGAGCAGCTGGACATCGTGGGAGATGTAGTTCCAAAACGTCTGGACGGCCAAGGTTGCCGACGCCTG
Source organism: Leptobrachium leishanense (assembly GCA_009667805.1). Taxonomy (NCBI): domain Eukaryota; kingdom Metazoa; phylum Chordata; class Amphibia; order Anura; family Megophryidae; genus Leptobrachium; species Leptobrachium leishanense. The sequence goes on along the minus strand of CM019075.1, from coordinate 34,969,672 downwards.
ATTTTAAAGGACCCAAACATCCTTCTGGGCTCACTGAAATAAAGTAGAAGAGCTTCCCTACCCTAGTCCCAAAAGGATGTCCAGCTTCCCCAGTGGTGATGATTGGCATGTTTTGCATTGATCTGGGCTCCGTTAAAAATACTCGTCCTCTTCCGCCTTATAAATCCTGCCACAAAACGTATAAGTGTGAAATCTGGTCATGTTGCCTCGTTACCTTTCTTCTGTAGAGGCTCTCGGTGTTTTTTTGTTTAATTCTCCCGCATGCTTCCATTCTTTTGATAAAGCGTTTAATTGTCTAATCTGTGATTACTTGCGCCCGCCGAGACTGAGGTTTCGGATTAAAATGTGATTCTCCACTCGTGCATCATCTAGAAGACGATATTGGGTCCAGCCCTGTTCGCTGGGCGACTGCTGGCAACGCAGGTTGGTCCGATGCGCCGGCACTCGCCCTGCGTCCCATCACAAGCTGCTTCCTATGGAGTCTCCTGGACGGGGCCTGTTATTACTCGGAGCCGCTGGGCTTTTATAGCTTTGAAATCTAGTGATGTTTTCATTTAATTGTAGGCCTGGCTAGCAGGTGTGCCAATTTTTTTTTTTTTTTAATTTCGGCTCAACTAATGTTTAGCATTGGCCTCTTTAATCTCTTGGCACGTATGAACCCTGCCCTTCCCGTTCCTTTTGGCACCGCAATTGCTCCACCCCCCCCCCCCCCGAGCTTGTAAGATTTCTGCACTACAGTGGTTTTTATTAAAGATCTCGTTTGACACCAAGTTATGAAGCGCGTCTGGCCTCGGTACCCGCTACTGGTTGTCCTTATTCACTTATTTGTATTGGGCCTAGGGTTGCCAGATCGGCCATGGTTTTCCTGGATATCTATAATCCATGCTGATGGAAAGTGCAACCCTGCAGCGTGTAGAATCCATGTGCCGCAGCTAAAGGATCAGAGGAATCCAAGGTGACCTGCCTTGATTTCCTTCCTGCAGCGTATGAATTATACATGTTGCAGGGCAGCACTTTTCCTAGTGCTCTACCTCTGCATGAAATAGGGTGTCCAGGAAAATATGGCCTTATTGCACCTACGTAATCCATGGCATGGTACAGGTGGGTGTTACAATATAGTGAGGCCAGACATCGATGGAGGGAAACGTGAGCTAAAGAGGGCCCTGCTCCCCAAGGAGTTTGCGTTCTCACCGATAACTACAGCACCTTGTACAAATTCTCCCTTTTTGCAGTGCATTATTCAGTGTGGAGGTACAGAGCGTAAAGAGTGTCCCCAAGAGTCGCACGAATAGAGGGACCCACAAAATGTTTTCCACCATGCAGATCTCCTCGCCTTTTTTCCTAAAGCTCCTGATTTGTATATATTGCTATATCTGGTTGCTTGAGGCAAGCTCTAGCCCCATGGCCGCTACATCTTCGTGTAGTTGCTGTAATGTCAGGGTCTGGATCCCCTGTGTTTCCCTCACTCTTGATTTTTGCTTTAGTTGGTTTCTTGAATCAGACATATAAGATTGAAACTCCACCCTGAAGCCATGTCAATCCGAGTACCAGAAACTAAACTTCCCGGCCGTCGTTAAATAAAATTACCTGTAATATCCATGTCGGTGGTGTTGAAATCGGGAATTGGCTATATGCTTTAATAGGAGGTGGATGCTTGTAACAGGGAGCACTACTGTCACGCGTTCCCCAATTGTGCTATAGTGAACATGTAGGGCAGTGTTTCCCAAATCATGTCCTCAGGGCCCCCTAACAGGCCAGATTTTGCAGATCACCTTGGGGAAATGCAGACTGAATCCTGCAATCACTGAGCAGCAAATCCTATCACCTGTGCTGTGCTTCACATATCTCGCAAATCAGGCCTGTCAGTGGGCCCTGAGGACAGGTTTGAGAACCAGTGATGTAAAGGTATGTCTTAAGACAGTGGTTCCCAACTCTGGTCCTCAGGGTCCCCTAACAGGCCAGGTTTGCCAGATACCTGACACACAGCACAGGTGATAGTATTTGCCGCTCAGTGTTTGCAGGATTCAGTCTCAGTCCTTAAAAACTGGCCTTTTAGGTGGGACCTCAGGACAGGGTTGGGAAACACTACATTAGGAGATGACATCGCTGACCTGGGTGACATGCCCATGGTAGAGCTGCCATGCCTTGTTGGCAGTCTTAGGGCATCATGGCGTGGGAGTTGTAGTTCGTTTTGGCCAGTCATCAGGTAGGGCTTTATTCATTGCATTTGTATCTCCATGGGGGCACTTAAGGTAAGTGGGCCTTGCCGGGACTAATAATCATGGCCGCTCAGCAGGCAGGCGCATCTTTGACGAGCATCCCTTTTACAGATGGGCAGATTGGACACTTTTGCCGCGGCGTCTGCTCAAGGAATCATTTTTTTTTTTTTTAAGTACCATCAGAGGTCTATATCAAGTATTCACAGCTGGCAGCTGCGGCTCCCGCGGCTAGAAACTTTAGAAAAGCGAGATTTTGCTGGCAGATAAAAGCTTACCGACCCAGGTACTCTCAGCCTTGAGTTTCGGGTCTGAAATCAACGGCCATTATGCTGGATTTGTGCGTCCTGCAACGGATCTCTTTTAAGCCACCTTCAAGTACTTTGTATTTCTCTATCCCCGTTGCTGCGAGGCTGTGCTTCCAATACCTGGCGTAAAAAATAAGTTATATATATGTGAAAAAGGGGGACCAGGCACTCGGCTCCAGTGCGTTTCTGTGTGGGTCAGGGATCCCACAGTTAATGTTGGTGCCTGGGTGCTGTACTTGCTGAATGAATATAGAGAGAATAGACAATGGTGGGAGGCACTCCGGGACTACGTAAATAAACTTTATTCCTTACATAAAAATCAGTTTCGGCCCAACATAACGGGCCTTTTTCAAGGTATAAAAAAGTTTTTCATACCTTGAAAAAGGCCCGTTATGTTGGGCCGAAACAGATTTTTATGTAAGGAATAAAGTTTATTTACTTAGTCCCGGAGTGCTTCCCACCATATATATAATATGAAAAGTGTACGCCACAACTAGTGCTTGGAAAAGCCTCAAATTCCACTGTTTTGGCCTAAAAATTTGCAAAATTCTCCAAATTGCCTCTCAACGCACAAGCCCTCTTTATTGCATGTAGTGTGTTGGATTAAGTGTTATGGTTTGTTTATGCCAACATATTCCGTGGCGCAGGGGTTACATCACATTGGGGTGATACATAGTTGGACACAGGCTGTTACAGCGGTAATCCTCATGGAGTCCCTGGGTCGCGCCCTCACTCCCGCACAGCCGGGAAAGTTCTTCCCTGGTGGGTTTTTACCTGAGAAATGAAGGCCTGCGTGTTGCCATGGCTTTTTAGCGCATCGGGGAGGCTGTGGCGTCACGCGCTGTGTAGGTTTTAACACGTATCTCTCATGCCAGGTCTTAGTCACCAGAGACGGGATTGTGACTCGAAGCTGAATATTAAAACCACAAGCCAAAGTTGTGATTAATTAGTGATTCCTGTTGTGTGTGGGAGACTCGGCTTTGGGAGATGCAGAAAACCTTTGGCAGAGACTGATGTGAACCTTGTTTTCTCTGGAAACACATGTTGAGGCTGCACACAATATCATGCCATTTACAGCAGTGCTTTTTTCTTCTTGCAACACAAGCTGGATTAATTAGTGTCGGTGTGTCTCTCTCTGGGTGTATCTGTGTGTCTCTCTCTGGGTGTATCTGTGTGCGTCTCTCTCTGGGTGTATCTGTGTGTGTCTCTCTCTGGGTGTATCTGTGTGTGTCTCTCTCTGGGTGTATCTGTGTGCGTCTCTCTCTGGGTGTATCTGTGTGTGTCTCTCTCTGGGTGTATCTTGTGTGTCTCTGGTGTATCTGTGTGTGTCTCTCTCTGTGTCTCTGGGTGTATCTGTGTGTGGTCTCTGGGTGTATCTGTGTGTGTCTCCCTCTGGGTGTATCTGTGTGTCTCTCTCTGGGTGTATCTGTGTGTGTCTCTCTGGGTGTATCTGTGTGTGTCTCTCTCTGGGTGTATCTGTGTGTGTCTCTCTCTGGGTGTATCTGTGTGTGTGTCTCTCTCTGGTGTATCTGTGTGCGTCTCTCTCTGGGTGTATCTGTGTGTGTCTCTCTCTGGGTGTATCTGTGTGTGTCTCTGGGTGTATCTGTGTGTGTCTCTCTCTGGGTGTCTCTGGGTGTATCTGTGTGTGTCTCTGGGTGTATCTGTGTGTGTCTCCCTCTGGGTGTATCTGTGTGTCTCTCTCTGGGTGTATCTGTGTGTGTCTCTCTCTGGGTGTATCTGTGTGTGTCTCTCTCTGGGTGTATCTGTGTGTGTCTCTCTCTGGGTGTATCTGTGTGTGTCTCTCTCTGGGTGTATCTGTGTGTGTCTCTCTTCTGGGTGTATCTGTGTGTGTGTCTCTCTCTGGGTGTATCTGTGTGTGTCTCTCTCTGGGTGTATCTGTGTGTGTCTCTCTCTGGGTGTATCTGTGTGTGTCTCTCTCTGGGTGTATCTGTGTGTGTCTCTCTCTGGGTGTATCTGTGTGTGTCTCTCTCTGGGTGTATCTGTGTGTGTCTCTCTCTGGGTGTATCTGTGTGTCTCTCTCTGGGTGTATCTGTGTGTGTCTCTCTCTGGGTGTATCTGGGTGTATCTGTGTGTCTCTCTCTGGGTGTATCTGTGTGTCTCTCTCTGGGTGTATCTGTGTGTCTCTCTCTGGGTGTATCTGTGTGTCTCTCTCTGGGTGTATCTGTGTGTCTCTCTCTGGGTGTATCTGTGTGCGTCTCTCTCTGGGTGTGTCTGTGCGTCTCTCTCTCTGGGTGTGTGTGGGTGCGTCCTCTCTGGTGTGTGTGGGTGCGTCTCTCGTGGTGTATCTGGGTGCGTCTCTCTCTGGGTGTATCTGGGTGCGTCTCTCTCTGGGTGTATCTGGGTGCGTCTCTCTCTGGGTGTATCTGGGTGCGTCTCTCTCTGGGTGTATCTGGGTGTCTCTGTGTGCGTCTCTGGGTGTCTCTGTGTGCGTCTCTGGGTGTATCTGTGTGCGTCTCTCGGGTGTATGTGTGTGGCGTCTCTCGGGTGTATCTGTGCGTCTCTCGGGGGTGTATGTGTGTGCGTCCTCTGGGTGTATCTGTGTGCGTCTCTGGGTGTATCTGTGTGCGTCTCTGGGTGTATCTGTGTGCGTCTCTCTCGGGTGTGTCTGTGGTGTGCGTCTCTGGGTGTATCTGTGTGCGTCTCTGGGTGTATCTGTGTGCGTCTCTGGGTGTATCTGTGTGCGTCTCTGGGTGTATCTGTGTGCGTCTCTGGGTGTATCTGTGTGCGTCTCTGGGTGTATCTGTGTGCGTCTCTGGGTGTATCTGTGCGCGTGCGTCTCTGGCTGTATCTGTGCGCGTGCGTCTCTGGCTGTATCTGTGCGCGTGCGTCTCTGGCTGTATCTGTGCGCGTGCGTCTCTGGCTGTATCTGTGCGCGTGCCCCTCTCTCGGGGTGTGTGTGCGTGCCCCTCTCTCGGGGTGTGTGTGCGTGCCCCTCTCTCGGGGTGTGTGTGTGTGTGTGTGCCCCTCTCTCGGGGTGTGTGTGTGTGTGTGTGCCCCCTCTTTCGTGGTGTGTGTGTGTGGTGTGCGCCCTCTCTCGGGTGTGTGTGTGTGCCCCTCTCTCGTGGTGTGTGTGTGTGTGTGTGCCCCTCTCTCTCGGGGGTGTGTGTGTGTGTGTGTGCCCCCTCTCTCGGGGTCGGGGTGTGTGTGTGTGGTGTGCCCCTCTCTGGGGGTGTGTGTGTGTGTGCCCCTCTCTCGGGGGGTGTGTGTGTGTGTGCCCCTCTCTCGGGGGGTGTGTGTGTGTGCGCCCCTCTCTCGGGGTGTGTGTGTGTGTGTGCCCCTCTCTCGGGGTGTGTGTGTGTGTGCGCACTCTCTCTCGGGGTGTGTGTGTGTGTTGCCCCTCTCTCGGGGGTGTGTGTGTGTGCGCCCCTCTCTCGGGGTGTGTGTGTGTGTGCGCCCCTCTCTCGGGGGTGTGTGTGTGTGTGTGCCCCTCTCTCGGGGTGTGTGTGTGTGTGTGTGCCCCTCTCTCGGGGTGTGTGTGTGTGTGTGTGCCCTCTCTCGGGGTGTGTGTGTGTGTGTGTGCCCCTCTCTCGGGGTGTGTGTGTGTGTGTGTGCCCCTCTCTCGGGGTGTGTGTGTGTGTGTGTGCCCCTCTCTCGGGGTGTGTGTGTGTGTGTGTGCCCCTCTCTCGGGGTGTGTGTGTGTGTGTGCCCCTCTCTCGGTGTTTGTGTGTGTGTGTGCCCCTATCTCGGGGTGTGTGTGTGTGTGTGCCCCTCTCTCGGGGTGTGTGGTGTGCCCCCTCTCTCGGGGGGTGTGTGTGTGTGTGTGCCCCTCTCTCGGGGTGTGTGTGTGTGTGTGCCCCTCTCTCGGGGTGTGTGTGTGTGTGTGCCCCTCTCTCGGGGTGTGTGTGTGTGTGCCCTCTCTCGGGGTGTGTGTGTGCCCCTCTCTCGGGGTGTGTGTGTGTGCCCCTCTCTCGGGCGTCATGGAACGTGTAGCTTCATAACAGGTGGGGGTGCCGAGGTTAACCATCACAGGTTTAAACACACTCTTTCTCTCTAGACCAGGGGTCTCAAACTCTGGCTTTCCAGATGTTCATCTCCTACGGTTCCCAGAATTATTCGAACACCGTAGATGGCTGGAGGATCATGTGAGTTGTAGTTCAGAAATATCTGGTGTGCCAGAGTTTGAGACCACTGCTCTGGACGCTTTGTCCTCCCTTCATTTTCCATCCTTCTGTCTGTCCATACATCTGCCATGCTTTGTGTGTATGCGTGTATATGCCCTCTTTTAAACGTTTATCGTGTATATATACGCACACCTCTAACTCCCCTTGTATATCAATTTTGTACATTTAGTGACCATGTCCTCCCACCCCCTTATTTCCATGGCATTTGCGCATCTTAATATACCCATCGGTACAGCGATGCTCACATTCACATATGCCATTAGCATCCAGCTTCTGAAGCCGGAGATGCACTGAACTCGATGGAACGCGCTCTGTGCCAAGACACGCTCCCTGTAAAGCCCCATCTTCTCTGCGCGCTCAGACGGCGTCGGGCTGCGTGAATGAGCGCCCAGAGTTGAAAATGGCCAGCTTTGGCCACTATGCGACAAGGCACAAAGCAACCACTTTTGCATCGCAGTCATTGCATCTCCAGCGTCATTGTCACCTTGTTCTCGGTATAGGGAGGCATCGCTTCAGATTTAAAGCGGAGTCTGTTCCGATGAACACTGCCTCGTGTATGCGGATTTATGTCTACGCAGTGGGTGTATTTAGTAATAAAATGCAGTCGCTCTGTGCATTGATCTGACCTGTCCATTTATGTATGGTGATATGTATCCCACCAATATAAACCGTCGAAAGGTATGCACTGCCGCGTCACAAACCGTCGTGCCTTAATTGTGTCGTTTAAGTTGGGTCTGGTTCCTGCTCCCTCTGCGACCAGATGGAAAAATGCTGTTGAGCTGCAGTCGTCCCCACCACATGGCGTGCAAAGAATGCTGAGACATGGGAAAAGCTGTCTTTCCCAGCCCGTGGAGCAACAACAAATTCCATTGACTTCATTTCTTACAGAAACTGCTAAAACGAAGCCTCGTCTATTTATTTTCCTCCCACAGGTCTCTCAATATCATGCGATTTGTCGTGGGAACGTGCGAGCGCATTTAGTGTTCCGATACAGCAAATAATAAACGTGTATAGCCAAACCATGAATTTCCCTTTTTTTGATTGAACAGATTCCTCCTTGACTCCTTCCCAGATATGTTACTTGATCTCAGTGACCTTCTCCAGGTACGTACGTGCTTTTAATCTCCTCCTCAGCGCTTTTTATTGTGTGCGAGTTGCCCGTTTTGACACGTGTAGGATGTGGCACCTGCAGATGTTTGGCTCCAGATTACAGCTCGGTTTAATTGACGAAACCTCTCGCAAACCTGTACGTTCGCGTGGTATGTAGACCCACGGCAGAAGAACTATATGGAGCCAGATCAGACTTGCAGGATTCCTTTTCTGCCGTTTACTTTTTTTCCTTGTTTGGAGTCCTCCAATATGACTCTTCAAAGGTCAAGTGTGGTGGGATTTGCGTCCACTAACCAAACAAGTCAAACCCTTGGAGTAGATATGGCTGCAAGAACGGCAGAGAGGATGGGGCAATGGTGTGAGAGGTGTGGGTAATGGACAAACAAAATCTTCACTTCCAGGCCCATAAAGCTCTCGGTAAAGGACAGAATTGTGGTAGAGCTGGTCCTCATTTTGTACATCCATGATGTGGGCATAATGTGGAGGGTCAACAATATGAATTCATACCAGAACCACTTTTGCGTCTTGCCAGGTATCAAAGTGTGGACCTCCTGAATGCTTGGAACAGTGTTTCTGGTCTGGTTGATAGGCTCAGGTCCTTCAGTTCCCCATGTCTTTGAAAGGCTCTGTGCAAGAGCTGGTGGATTAACGAGGTCCGTTACTCCAGCTCTCGCACAGCACAGCTCCTGTAATGAGCCCAGGGGTGGTTGCATGTTTACTTGAAAACAAACCAAAATAACCTTCACCTGAGGGTCACAGGTAGCAGATCCACCAATGACTAAATTTGAAAGGGATCTCCAACACAACACGGATGAAACTAAACTACAACTTCTCTGACTTACTGGATATTTTCCATAGTCAATGAATTTTGGGTATTATAGGCCATGATCGTCTAGAGGGGCTGGAGCTTGAGATCCCGGCTACAGTGTGCGTAACTTCCACATTATTTGGAGCCCACGTAGTAACGAGGCGTATGTAAATAGACGGGCAGTGTCTCTTGGTCCTGTCGCTCCCGTTTCAATGCAAAAACTAGAGTACACAGTTTTGGTAAGAAGCGTTGGGATGTATGACTTTTTAGAAGGCATCACTTTGGAAAGGTTTAGGCGTTTTGTACATAAGCGGCAAAGTGCCTTTTCTAAGAACTTGAAAACTTTCCAGACATGAAGTTGACAAAGTTCATTGATACTTGACCTGTCCACCCCAAGGCCCGATAACATTTCCTTGAGCGACGGCTGTCCATTTAGATTTGTTAAAGCTTGAATGGAACAGAATAAAGATACTTAATAACTAGGCCTTGCTACAGGACTGCTCAGACATTTGCCCAGAAACTTGCTGGAGGAGCTGTGAGGTCTACAGGAAATGCTTGGCGAGGTTGCCCAGTCCTCTTCGTCTTCTCGTAATGGAGCTTGGGATGAAGTGCTTTTCTTAAGACTAGGATAGTTCCCAAACACATCCGTCTGCAAATCTAAAAGGCGTTCGACATAACACTGTAATCTCTCAGCATGGAATACTGGAGAACATTAGGCAGATGGAAAGATTTCTTGCCTCTCAATAACAGGAGGAAGGTGTTAACTCAAAGCTATTGTGTGACTTTGTCTTCCAATACCTGGGAGAGTGGTTGGTATGGATGGATTCCTAAATTTGGAAATGCACTCAAGCCATACTCTAATTGTATATTAATTTGCCGCTCTTAGGGTGCTATTACGTGACCGCTAGCGTTGGCGGCGCTCATATAGGTGAGCGTCAGCACTAGGTTAAGTGACTGTAACATGTGACCCCTTATTACATTCCCGAATGCTGAGGAGTTAAAAAAAGTTTGCGTATCGGTGATTGCGCTCGCTTGCACGAGCTTACTGTACTTTGCGCATCCTACACTTAATGAAGGGTGTGCAAAGTACTAACATTAATTACTGCACTGATGTGGTAGCTAAAAAGTTGGCCTCGGCTCTATGCTGGTGCCAAGTGATTCCGTTTCTGCATCATCCGGTATCACCAGCTGAAACCCCACCCAAAAAACCCTCAGATACTCCCCTCTCATCCCGCGGCGTGACCAGTGGCCCGATCTACCGGGAGCAGAGGGAGACTGGGGACAACTAGTCCACTAGTCACTCCGCGGCCCTGCACGATCTCTAGGTCCGGCAGCACAAGCCTCCATGGAGTCCTATGGATCTCAGGAGGTGATGGTCGCAGCGGCGCGCAACAACAATCCTTGGTGAACCTGAGAAGGAAATTCAAACAGGTATCCGTTTTATTGGGGGGAGGGGGGTGTTTAGGGGGTGCAACATGACTTTGCAAATGCAAAGCGTTTAGGTATTGCTCAAATGTCAGTCTGTGTCCCTGCTATAATTAGGGCTAGCACTATGCAATACCGTACTCATACGAAACGCTAATGTACGTTTGCGCTCCCCATGTTAGGATGTGCAAAGTACAGTAAGCTCGCAGCAGCTAGCGCATGGATTTTTGCCCTAAGCTGATTACTAACAGGGGTAGTGTCAGGAATGTAGTATGGGGGGAGGGGGCATGCGTTAAACTCCCTTATCCTGGTGCTAACGCTTACAAATCGAGGCGCTAACGTTGGCGCAAACAATGGAATAGAGCCTAAAAATGGTCAGTATGAGTAGTGTCCCTTTTTAAAGTCCTAATGTGGCCCCCCCTTTGGGCCCTATTACATTCCTCGCGCATTGATTTTGCGCGTACGCAAATGTGCATTTGCGCGAGGACAAAACCATTTGCGCAGAACGTCGTATTCCAACGTTCGTGCGAACGATGCGCGTTATCGTTTAACGTGGATGGACCTGCGCGAGCGTGATGAACTGTCCTATACTTACCATCCGCTTAACGCATTTGCGCTCACAATGTTATTTCAATAGATGCGCAAATGCGTTAAGCGGATGGTACTTCAATAGATGCGCAACTTCCTACGAACGACGTTTGCGCGCATAATTTTAACGTCTTTGAAAACCTGGTGTTAACTGCAAATCTGAATGTTCTGGCCGAAACAAAATACACCAGCACGAAAAAAAAAAATACAGCACAGTATAGTTACACATTCTACACATACCCAAACAAAAATATTGTGAATTCGTGCGTTTTTTTTTTTTTATTGCTGCAGCAGGTATACTCAGATTTACTTTGACAGGCGCAAAAACGTTAGTGAGTCTATTAAGGTGAATTGATGTCAATTAAGGTTCTTAATTCTGATTGGCTGAATCCCACGAAAAAAACAGTCCGCGCACTGATTTACATGCGCAACGTTACTGTGCGCGTATTACACTTCGTTTTGCGCTTTTTTTTTTCCACTAACGTTATTTTTTGACGGATGTGAAAATGCGTTCGGATCCGAATATCACGTTAATTTTCGCGCCATAACGCTGGACAATGAGCGCAAAAAAATTGCGCAAGCGCATTTGCGCAGAGTGTGTAATAAGGGGCCTTTAAATGTTTTGTGATTGTGTGTTGATGACTGTGCATCCAGGTGCTCTGTAAGCTTATCGGTCAGGAAGTGATAAAGTCATCAGGAAGCTTGATTCATGCTCCGATCAGGAGGTGCACTCATCGCTGCAGACTTTGTGGCTTTTCTTGCAAGACTTTATTACGTGTTTTGAGCACCAGGCAGTTGTGCAATGATTGTTAAATAAACAATATCTCCTGTAACACATCCACCCTGTAACACATCCACGTACCTTTTTTATCATTTGTTATAAACAGGCAGGGCTGCCAGATTGCCATATTTTCCGTGTAGGGAAAGCACAGGGAAGGAACTGCCCTGCTACATGTAGAATTCATATGATGAAAGTTGGAAATAAGTTTCATAATCAAGACGGGGAACCCTGGAATTCCTGATTCCTCACCCTCAGTGTATGGTTACTACATGCTGCAGGGTTGCATCTTTCATGGAATGCCCATCTGCATGATTAAACTATACAAGCATGGGATAGGCATAAGGCTATCCTAAACAAAAGATAAATCCAGGTAAAGTATCCATGTAATTGGGCAGACTAGATGGGCCGAAAGGTTCTTATCTGCCGACATTTTCTATGTTACTATCTGGCAACTGTATACACAAGGCAGGCAACCCACAAGATGCAGTTCGCCGTGACAGGTGGGCCCTGTTGAAGTTTCTTTTGACCTTTTCTGAAAGCGAATTTTCCATCTATTTTTAGTGATGATCCTGTATGTTTAAGCTAATTTAACCTCCCAATAGACACCGTATGAAGTTCTGGATAATTTATAGGGATTTTCAGCACCTACTGGCATGTGCAGCCTGGGTGCTACATTTCTACCTGTCCGGGTCAGCCATCGGGGATGACAGCCCATGACATGTTCAGAGGCCCAGTTGATCCAGGGGGGCCCTGCCCAAACCCTATGTGTACCTTAGTCGTCAAATGGGTAAGGGCCCCCTCAATGCCACCCAGGACTGGTCAACCAAAATACCAGCAATTTTCCCAGTGGGCTGTGGTTTCTAGGGGCCGGTCAGCGCACTCTGGCTCATAACGGAGGGATTGATCAGTATGATTTGCACCTGGGAACTTTTTTTATCCCCTTGCTGGTCCACCAGGGATTTAGCCCATTGCCAGTAAAATAAGATTTGCAGAAAGAGGCAAAATGTTATATATTTTTTTTTTAATTCGCTTATTGAAATGTGCAGCTGACGGAAGGGGGCCCTGACGAGTGCAGGGTTATTCGAAGAGAATCAAAAAGTCACCGCACGTTCGGTGACTTTTCGTTCTCTTCAATTCGGGGCAAATAGACAATCCCATTCCGGTGACCCGGTGGTGTATTCAAGCACCACAGGGCCTTCGAAGTGCAGGGAAAAGCCGACGAAAACTCACCGCAAAATGAGGGCGAATGCACGCCGAAACCTGCAAAAACATCTGGATTAACTCGCCGAAAACGCCAGAAAAACCCGAGCAGGAGCCGATCACACGCAGCGCAGCTGCTGGAAAAAGCCGACACCGCAGACAAATGCAGTGAATAAATTAAAAAAACAGTTTGTGTGAATGTTTGAAAAGTGAAACGCTGTTTGCAAAGAAACTACTGAGTGAAAAATGTCTGAAATTTACATATGAGGTTAAGGGAATGATAATAAAGAGGGCTGTTACAGAAAAAATAAGTAAACTTAAAAAAATCTGATTTTTTAAAAAAAAAATAATATCCAGAAAAATGCTTAAAAAATCTATAAATAGACTTTTTACTGCAGAATATTATAATGAACGGTTTATTAGATAATGAATTAAAACGGGAATATTTTTAACATTGAAGCCTATGGGATTCGCCTGAATAAACCTGCCGAATTAAACCACCGAACGACGAGGCATTTTGGGAACCTTTCACTGCTGCTTTGTGCTCTCTGAATAGACTAAGCATTGCTTCTCTATGGGGATTTCACTGCCCTCGAACAGGCACCGTATGTGCAGGCAATTCGCCAGGATTTGGCGTATTGCCTGCTCTCTGGATAGCCGAATGGACAAGAAAGGTAACCGAATGCTGATTTTCAGCGTTCGGTTCCCCTTCGGCAGCCATTCGGATCTCTTTGAATTACCCTGATAGTTTTGTAAGGGGCCCCCATGATTTCTGATGGCAGCCCTGTACCTGTCCTGATTATATGCTGTGGGGTGGCTTCAGATAAAGGCCGCTGGTATGGCTGATTGTCAGACCCACCACACCTACAGAGTGACCCTATTTAAGAAGCGTCTAGGGTTGGCAGGTCCTCCATGTTTTTAGGACACACCTTTATACATACTGATGGTCCTTGCATAATAACATAACTGTGCTGTGTATGGGATTCATATGTTGCATGTTTTAATTCGGAGGAATCCCAGGTGACCGGCTTTGTGTCGCCCCCCCCCCGACACTGATATATTACGCTTGTTGCAGGGCAGCTCCTTTCCTGTGCTTTATGTCTGCGTGTGTCCAGGAAACATGGCCGATCTGGAAACCCTCTCCTGTCCTACCCCTTTATTCCTCTAACATTCCTCTGTTGAGAGGCTTTACATATCGGCGGTGTTAAGGAGTATAATGGTGCTATAAAGAAACACAACTCCCGTCGCCGAGGATTTGTTACAGTAAATATTGCCCAACATTGCTTGGTGAAAATAAGAGGCTTTGGTCCTCTTGTAGAGTGTTTATTTCCATTAACGGCCATGAATTCACCTACTAAAGCTCAGAATAGCTTAATCGCTGCAACATTCCTTGACTTGCAAGGGTTTCTTTGACCACATGTGGTGTTGAGAGATCACACACCTTCCACAAAAAATACCACTATTTGCGCAATTCTAGGACTCACCTGGAAGCCGTTCTAACTTTCTGAGCTGCCATTCTCATGGAGGAAGATGGAAACTTGGCAGATGGGACATACACATGGATATTTCAAGAGAAACATAGGGTAGGGCAGTGGTTCCCAACCGCAGTCCTCAAGTGCCCCTAACAGGTCAGGTTTTGCAGATCACCTTGGGGAAATGCAGACTGAATCCTGCAGTCACTGAGCAGCAAATCCTATCACCTGTGCTGTGCTTCAGATATCTGACAAACCTGACCTGTTAGGGGGACCTGAGGACCGTGGTTGGGAACCACTGGGGTAAGCGAACTGGGCACGTTCAAGTTATACCTAGGAACGATGTCTATAAAATGGTTTAATAGACAAAACTGATATCCATTACCATGACAGCCTTTGCATTGGAGCCTTTACGGTATCAGTGGCTCTCTGGGTTTTGGTGATCACCCGGCTGCTCTGTTCCTCGTCCCCCTGTTCCGACCAGGAGCGACTGATGAAGCGAAGCTTGACAGGAAGACCTTTTAAGAAACCTATACGTTACGGCGGCGTCTCTGAACCTTATCCATGTGACGGAGCATGTTACACGCTGGTTTCATGAGCATTAAAGGTGGTAGGACGGGCACCGCGTCCACTTTCCCCGCTCTCATCATTTCTTCTCCTCTGTAAACGGTAAATACGCAAACTACCATCTCCTGCTTAGAAAGTCCATCGCAGGCCTATTACCAAGCAGCTGGTACCTTTTTATTTTGGTATTCCCAGCTGTCCTGGTAAATGGCATCCCTCGGCGTGCTATTTATTGCGTTGTGGATAACTTGTGACAAGTGAACAGGAACTGCTGGGGCGACAAACGTTTAATGAATTTCCACATCTAAAATAATTAACATTGTGCCGATTTTCGACCGGGCGGTTTTTGACCGGGATTTTCTCTCGAATTCTCCTGCCCAGGCTTCAGATCTCTGCATATAGGATGATACTGGACATGGGAGTATTTCAAGGCGTGCACCAAAGACACCGGGCCTGATTCCAAATGGCGTGACAGTAGATGAGAAAATCAGTGCGAGCAGATTTCCCTTACCGTCTCGCTGCTTGCGTTGCTATTCCAACCCAAACGTGCCATGTGAGTGTGGGCATGGAATAAATGTGAAACGCGAAGCACTCGTGCAGCCATCTGCTCCTGGAGTCCATAGGACTCCATGGAGACCTGCGCGAGTTCAAACGTGCAGTGGCAGCGCAGGGATATGGGAACTATTTGTTCACAATCTCATGTTGCTCGTGGCGGATCGCTCTGCTCCTCAGGATGCCAGGTGAGTATGGACTTTTTTAGGGGTTTAAATGGAGGTATTTACTTAACACCAGGGTTTAAAAGACGGTATTTATTTACTGAATAGGGGAGGACGCGCTGGGTTGGAATAGCTTGTTCTCAAGGGAAGCACAAATTCACGTCTCCAATACAAAGTATGAGACTTGAATTTACAGGAAGGAAGCGCGACAACCTCGGCAATTTTTACTCCTCCATACATTAACTTACCGTCTCTATTGGAATCGGGCCCTAGATATCCCCCACCAAAAGTCGTGTTTGACATATGCGTATGTTGTAGGATCATGCTTCGCGTTCAGTGCCCTGTTATAGAAGACAATCTAAAGAGATGCCAAACACATGCAGGTGCCTCTGAATTCACGTGCACCGGTGTCTTACTTGCCTACAGGGCACCGCCATCTTTGCAGTGCTTTGGAAGATTGTAAATCAGTATTGATACAGCACTGGCGCAGCAATCTGGGGTCCAATCAGAGTGGACGATTCTTCCATGTGTCAGGTGAGATCAGAAGAGTCTGTCTATTGGAGACAGGCAATGGGAGGCGATGTCCTGCCTACCTATAGAGTGCTGCCATGTTGGCGCCAGCATTGGCACAGCAATCTGAGGTCCAGTCAGAGCTGCTGGTGCGCTTCCCTGATCAGAAGACTTGGCCTATAGGGACAGGCAATGGCGGCATTTAAGCATTGGCAACCTCCAAGTTTATATCTGAATAATTTCAGTCTTTGTGCATTTATTAACGTACCAGAAACGGGAGGTTTAGATGTTCCTTCGGATGAGCATCCTCGAAAGAGCTGGAAGACGGTAGCAATGTATAGTGACTCACATACTTCTCACGAAGGGGACTTGGCTCATGGACAGTACGAAGAGTAAACCAAGCTTTTCATCCTCCATGGGTCTCTCCAGATTACAGAGAGTGCCCCACCATTTGGGGGTTAAGGACGCTTAAATTTATTGTCTCACTAATGATGTTGCGATTACGTATGGAGTTAGAAATTTGGCTCTTGGTAGAAAAATATATTTCAAATGTGTATAAATGCACAAATAAGGCTGGGTGTCCACTGGCACCGTATTTGTGCGATGGTGCGATCATCCGATATAGTCTGAAGTCGTCCGTCCGATCCTACAACATGCAGGTGTATCAGCCCTCTTCCACTGCATCGGATGATTGCAGACGATTTTTTGCGACTACAACAGGCTAGCGATCTAAACGATTTGAAGAGGATTTAGTCAGATGAAATCAGACGATCTGGTACAATTCACATTAAATAAAAAATGAGCATTGTATAGTTAAACCGCTGTGCGCGGGGAAACCTGAAAAAGCATTGTATAGTTAAACCGCTGTGCGCAGGGAAACACGAAAATGAAACATTGTATAGTTAAACCGATGTGCGCAGGGAAACACGAAAATGAAACATCGTATAGTTAAACCGCTGTGTGCAGGGAAACATGAAAATGAAGCATTGTATAGTTAAACTGCCGTGCGCAAAGCCCATCGGATTCAATGTTAAAAATATTTTTGTTTTCTATTAAACCATTTATTTTCTTCATGCGCAGCAAAAAGCCTTTTTTTATTGAATTTTTAGGTATTTTTCTGGAGGTTTTTAAGCAAAAAATTTTGTTCAGATATTTTATTTTTAAAAGACCGGGATTTTTTTTCTTCTTCTCCACTGCGAGCCAGCTGCATTCAACGTTGCTGTCCTTGGTCTGATTCAGCACCAGGGACAGGGGGGTTAATCCCCCCGGCTTCTCGACGGGGGCTGTCCTTGGCCCCGAAAGGCTGTTTCACGACCAAAGACAGTTTTGTTGTGTTTTCCCTCCATGCAGCGGGGGGTTTTTTCTCCTTCATTCGGTGGCCTGTCCATCGGCTGATCTGCGTCGTTCAGACGCTTCCAGTGGATGACCCTGATCTGCCGATGGCGTTGTCCATAGTTGGGTGACCAGGTCGGTCACCCGACTTTGGTGCCAGTGGACGGCAGCCTAAGTCTGTTATTGTTACATGTAACCATGAATATTGTTGGGTGTGTTGTGCTTTCTCTGCGCAGCTGCCCTTATCTATACAGTGAATGCGAGGTAAGGGGTGCACGTTCCGTTTTATTGTTTAAATGAAATGTAAACACGTGAAGCACGTACGTGCTGTTTAATTTATCTTTCCTCCTTTCCTTGACAGGTAAATGTCTACGTGCTTGGAAAAACATTTCTCCTGCTGGCCAGAGAGCTCTGCATCAACGCTCCCGCTATAGGTATTTGTTTTAGACCTTTTTTTTATTATATATATATATATATATATATCTTGCTATGCATAGTGTTAAATGTTGATTCGTAGAAGAGCGTCCTATCGGATAAGAGGACGGTCTCCATGTTTTATCATGTACGATAAAAAGAAATTCCATATGTCAGGCTTTGGACAAGTTGATACAAAGCTGGGGAAACAGTGTCTGGATTGTCCTGCAGATATCTCTATAGAAAAGGTGGCCTGGCATCTCAAAGCGGTTTGGTTCCTGCGCTTCATGCAACGTTGTTGGACCCCGTCTCGCATATAGTTGATCGTCGCAGGTGCATGGTCGATGAGCCTCGGAGACTGACAATGCCAATGAATGTAGCATGGTTCTAAGGGAGTTAACGTTTGGGCAGGTCATTTCTTTCCTATGAACAAATTGGTTTTATTGTACGTTGATTCTGTCGGTTCACATTTTTACCCTGAACCCTGTGCTTATACACCAGGAAACTTCCATTAATACTTGGTGGCGAAACTGGATGTGTGTGACACACGGCCAAAGCGAGCCTCCACGCCACTGGGTTAAGCAACCAGCTCTATCAGGTTGGCATCGATGGGGACAGGTTTGCCTCCTGTTTTGAGGGGTGCTTGGGTCTAGCGTTAACGGAAAGACCAAACTAAAAGGCCTGTGGCTCTGCATGATTCATTTTTGATTGGGGTGAATGCACACCCTTTTAATGATGCTAATAAAAGATCACGCGCGAGTCCTGTCCTGCTTTGTCACACCAGGCTTTGAGTCGCCTAACTGCAAGTGAGAAGCAAATGGCTATTATGTAACTGATGACCTTTGGGGATCACGAAGGATGCTTTTGTATTGATTGGTTTGTGGGGTGAATATTTATGTATGGGGGGGGGGGTTAGCTCTACACCTAGGCGTGCAAACGTAATGACTGAAAGCAGACGGGAGAAGGTCACAGGTCACTCTGCGAAAAAGTTGGAAAGGTCTCTTAAGGTGACTCAATTCCAAAGGATACCATGTATCAAGGGTCTGCAACCTCGGCCCTCCAGATGCTTTGGTTCTACACTTCCCACAATGCTCTGTCAATTGAGCATCATGGGAGATGTAGTTCCAAAACATCCGGAGGGTCGAGTTTGCTGAGCCCTGCCCTATTTACCCAGCCAACATGTTGACCTGAGCAGCCGTGCGTTGCGTTAAAACTATTGTTAGGTTCTTGTTGTGGCACTTTCCAAACTCGCGCTGTCGATCAGGGCCGTTTACAGAAAGGTTCATAACACAGGCATATTGTGTTTTTCTTATTGACGCCCTTTGTTGTAAAATCTCACACGTTTGTTTACTTCTTCGTCCTGCCGTCGTTATGATAGTCCAGATTCACATATAATATTTTGATTTGCCCTTGAGACTCTGTAATGCAGATTTTAGCAGCCATGGCCCTCCGAATCCTTTGGAATTATATTGGCCACGAGGCTAAGCCAGTCTGAGAAGCAGAACATCATGGGAGATGTAGTTTCAATACATCTGGAGGGCCAAGGTTGCTGACACCCCCCCCCTGCTATAAAGGGATGCTGTAATCTGGGAAAGATGAGGGGTTTTCTTATTAATCTTTGATCGCACCTCCAGTGGTTTTCGTTTTGCAAAAGGGACGATCGCCACGGCGAAATTATTTGCCTCTCGATGTTTCTGGATGACCCTGCTTACTCCCTCCATAAATCACACTGGCGAGTGACTGCACTCTGCTGTAATGTGGCTCTTAAGTACCAGAAGGCTGTCCACCGTCCGCTGGTTGAGGCGAGATCTCAGCTTTAAAGATCTGTCACAGCCTGGGAGACGAGGGACACTCAAACCCCCATGGAGGGCTGCCATTGAGACAGGCTGGTGATGGGAGACCTGCGTGGTGCAAATAACCTGCTAGGATGCTCAGAAACTCCATACGTGGCAACGTAGTCCAAAAATGGTTCTCGGTGCCACCATAGTTTGTCTTTATTGTGTTGAAGTGGTTCCTTGGTGGTTCAGATCCATGGTCACAATTTAAGAGTAAATTAACATGGGAATATCTGGTTCTAGGACGCGACACTCCTCCCAGCCATTTCTTATCCCAGACCCACAGGGGAGATGCCTGAATTCTCCTGTATCCTGTCCACTCGGATGTGATTCTAGATGCTCACGAACCAAGGCTTTGGTATCAAATATATAGGAGCAGTCAACACAATCTTGGGCATCTGGGAACTCTTTACATACATTATCTACACAATAAGCCACAAATACAGCCAGTGGACGGACATAACATGAGAAGCCCATGGCTAAGTGGCCCCTGGCATAATCCGCTCCTGGCAAAAAGAGTAGAAAACGGCACGTTTAAATAAAGAGTTCAGCCGAAGAGCACCGCCACTAATGCCTCTCCTGTTCTACGTATGGAAACATTGTGACGGACACGGCACCGAACCTCAGAGCCCTGCGCAGTTTGTCACATCTAGCAAAACGCTCTCTTGCGTGTAGAAATGCAGACGAAAAGTTCATGAAGATTCCGGAAAAATCTAAATCTTAGGACCGTACCACCAGGACCTTCTTTTTTTTTTTGCCCCCACCCCCACACCTGTAGTCATGGAGAAACGCCTTTATAAAAGGACATGATCCTTAACCTCCAACAAGATGTGTTTGCATGTAATCCTACGTACAGTGCTTGACAAGTGGCAAAGCTAGGAGCCAGCTGCAGTTTTAGGAGCCAGCCTAGTTTGCGGTGCCTATGGATTTTCTATAGAATGAAGAAATGTAAGAGCCGGTGGCTGCTCGGCCCCTGGACGTGTCATAATCTAATACGACTTATCAGCGAATTTATCACACGCGGCTTTTTGCTCCCTTTTGGGGGGGGGCTGATTCCTTTTAAATTTAGTCCTAGTGAGCTCCCCATTAATCTCTCCTAGATGTCCTCTATTCAGAGCTTTTCCCGTGGGGCGTTTATCACCCTAATTAGCTCAATGTGCTGATAAAGCCTTGTTGCCTTTGATGTCTCTAGCTTTTAGAAGCCATTTGTAGGCTTGGATTTTCACTCGGCTGCCCTTTGTCGTCCCGTCTCCCCCCTCTTTCTGCTGTTGTTGTATAGAAGGCTGTAATAGGTCTAGTGGCGTCCTCCATCCCTTCCTAAAATACAACTGCAAACCCCTGGAATAGTTCTGTATTCGTATACGCCGGCTGATTGCCCCTTATCCCCAGTTACAAAATCCAAATTGTTTTTGAGCGTTGACATGTCACCAAAAATGGAAAATACCCCATTCCTGATCACATGTGAAGGGGGGTATTATCAAAAATATTGTATAAAATGCCCATCCGGCTGAGCGTATAAGGCGTATGTGACACATTAATTTAGTGTTTAGTCTTCTGTCACATTCAAGATATCGCATTATTACAAGCAAATATTCCAACCCCCCCCCCCAAAGAAACCCTAAACCCTTCTGATCCCAAGCGTCTTGGATAAGGGAGCCTCAACATGTACTTCTATCAGAAAGTCCTTTCCCTTATTCACCTCATGGCAGATCTTTTGTACTCGTGTTCATTGGATGATACTTTTTTTTTTTTTCTATTTAAAAGTATGGCGCTCCTTTGCGGGCAAATATTATTTAGAAAGCCTGTTTGCAGCAGGATGTCTGTGCCGCAACCTGCAGCACATTTGGAGCCTTGTCTATTATGGTACCGTTGTACGAATAAGTCCACCTGCGGCTTTTAATACGTATGGGTCAAACCTTTCCATCAAAACCATCCAGAGAGCCCCCAGGTGACACAACCATCGTGAGATGTGTTAATATTGGGGCTTGGTGAGGAGCTAGATGTCATCTAACCCAGAGTTTCTCAAGCCTGTCCCTGGGGCCCACTAACAGGCCAGGTTTGCAGATATGTGAAGCACAGCACAGGTGACATGATTTGCTGCTCAGTGACTGCAGGATATAGTCTGCATTTCCCCAAGGCGATCCTTAAAACCTGGCCTGGTCGAGGGTCCCAAGGATAGGTTTGAGACACACTGGTCTAACCCAGGCTCGTTGGTGATGTCCAAGATCACCAATTTAGACTAGCCCTTGAAAATGTGTTTCGTGCCACCCACGGGGCGTCTGCCTGGGATTATGGCAACATAAACTTGTTACTTCCTAAATCTTGGACAACAAGAGGAAGGCAGAGACTTCGAATGTGGCGAGTCGTCTCCGGATGAGCCAGAGACCACCCAGCCTGCTGTTTGTGTTGGCCGACACTATTTGGTTCTACAAACAGATTGGGTTTCCTTGTTGACTTTGAGTTACAGCCCAGTCACATGGGAAAAAGACAGGATCCTTCCAACTCTCACTCCTTGACACAGGAGTCTCTCTCCAGCCAGGGTGGGATAAATTAAAGGGTAGCTTGAATCCAGCCTAGGGATTTTAAAGCCCTGTACCATAGCCCAAATGGTCCTCGGGTGGGCTGTGCAATGGCCGATTTTTGAGGAAAATGACACAGGGGTGGGGGGTTATTATGTAATAGACCTTTTAAATAGAAGCTTAATACAATTATTTATTAATTCTATATCCTTAATAACCTGCTGGCGTTCCCTGGAATGGTTAATGTTTTGCTGCATTATCTAGTCCCATCGCCTATTAAAGCTGTTGCCTTTTTTTTTTCTTCTCTCCTCTCGTTTTGCGAGACGTAGTATTTCTAGTAGAACCGGTTTCTACGCGTTGCTGTATACCCGAATTATAAAGTAGTTTGGGCTGATTTTCACTCTTCATTGTGATCTCTTTTTATCCTTCCGTTTCCTGCCTCTCATTCGTAGGCCGTGGCGGTGATACTCGCGAAGCCTTCGCTGGCTTTTTTTTATTTTATATCTTATCCGATCATATCAAACAGATTGGCTTTAAGTGCAGCAATTTGCCAGGTTATAACGCGCGTTATTAAATAAGGCACAGCTCTAAAAGCATTTCCGTGGCGAGCCGACGCTCAGGACTAACCACAGAGCGAAACAGAGATGCAGTCTCTTTTAGCGGCAAGTAGGAGTATACACTCTTGGATTAACCCTTTCAATGCCAGCTGGAGATGGCGACCCCCCCCCTCCCAGAACTTAGGGGAATTTACAGCAGCAACTGGAAGTGCTAAATCTGGACGTCCCAGAGGGGGTCATTCTTTCCCTGCGCTTTACCACAAACCACAAGATACACCAAAAATAGGTCCTAAAAGCAAAATAGGATTCATGTTTCATGTGTTTTTATTAAGCCGCTTTTTTTTTTTTTTTTACCCACAGCGACTGGCGTTTTCCTCCCCCCCCCCCCCCTATATACAAAATAAATGCACGTGGCGTGCTGATTTTTTTTGCACGTCTCCCTGCACGGCGCAGGTTTTAATAATTCAAATAGCTTATAAATAAATAAAATAAGATTAAATCTCTAAAAAGCATTTTTTCCGTTGGAGTCCTAACAGCTCGTTATCGTACACATTCCATATCACTGTACAGTTTGAAAAGTAACAAAGCAGAAAACCAAAAAATACAAATCATTCCCTTCACCCTCTTGTTTTTTTTTTTTCTCTCAGTGCTTTCCAGGCCCTTTGTGTTCGAGACCGTCGGTAAAATAAAAAGATGGGGGTGTCAGGTGTGCTTTAGCAGTAGTGAAATCGGTGGTGAAATCGTGTCATGCGTAGAAGATGAGTTCGGGGATCTGTCCTCCTTGCACCCCGGTCCCGTTTGTACTGTCCGACGAGCACTGAAACTGGAAGGTAACTTTGCCGCATTGTACTTCGGTCATGCCCTCCTGGCCAAAATAACTCAGTTCGTTGCCGTCCAGGATGGCGCTGACATTGTAAAAAGTGTCCTGCTCCACCTGCACAGGGTGCTCGAACCAGACCGAGAACGTGTTGCTGGAGCCGTCGGAAACGAACTTAGTCAGGTTTTGGGCAAGGACCACCCCCTGCCGCTTGAGTTCGATCTTTACGCTGTACTCCGCTTTGCCGCAGCTCGAGCCATAAAGCCCCAGGCCGCCGATAAATATCCTTTTATCCACGGCAAACTGGATGCTGTCGCAGCGGCCCCGGTACCGCCACTGATTGCTGCGGTAGGCAGAAGACTGAAATCTGTGACACCTCTGAGGAGCAAGTCCTTTCCTCTTCACCAGAGGGAATTCCAGCTGCGGTTTGTTGGCCGCCGTGTACCACAGGAAGATGCTGCGCGTCTCCTCCAACGTGAGGATGTCCGACTGGGCAGCTCCATCGGCAAACTCCTCCAGGGTCATGGTGGGAATCCGAACCAAGTACAAGGCCTTGCCCAGCACCTTCCTCTTGTTGGCAGGAGTGACTAGCAGTCCCTGTCTCTTGCACTCAGCCTCTGCCCAGTTCAGAACGGCCTCGAAGACCACGTCCTCCTTTGTGTTCAGTGTCTCCCGCGTGACTATGATCTCAAGTGTCTGCAGGTCTATTTCGCAGAAGCCCTCTGACCTGAGGGCCAGTTCGGCCTGGGCATCTATGACTTCCCAGCACCGCAGCGTGAGCTCAGGCTCCTCGAAGAGACGGCTCTGCGACAGCAGGACGCAAGCATTCTTCGCTTCTAGGCTCGTCTCCAGGAAGTTGACGCAGGCCTTGGCCAAGGCGGGCACGATATACTTCTTGGCTGCGTAAAGCGTGGCGAGAACAGTGTCTGCTTCCAGGTCAATCTCGTCGCTGTACAAGTACCTAGTGGACGAATAAAACCATAACTGAATACAATTTCTACTTGATGATCTCCTAGAGCCAGGGTCTGGAACGTTGGCCCTCCATCTGTTTTGGAACTGCATTTCCCACGAGTCTCTGCCAACCTAATAAAAGGGCTGAGCATCATGGGAGATGTAGTAACAAAACATCTGGAGGGCCACCGTTGCTGATGCCTGCTCTAGAGGAAGAATTATTTTTTTTAAACATGTCCTCAATTTTTTGTACTAACCCCCCCCATGCTTGACAGAAGGTGGCATCCTTGTATTTAAAACAAAAGCCATTGCTCGCATGTTGTCATTAAGGGATGGTGAGGACTCTGTGCACAAGCATGCCCCCTAATGGCCATAAAAAAAACTGCTCCGTGCTTAGAAAGGCCAGCATCACGTCTTGATTGTAAACATAGAGACTGAAGGGGTTAAAAAGCATGAAATAATTTAAAAATACGCACACTGACAGGAAATGTTTGCGTATAAGTTGCCTCGGCATCTTTAAAACCAGTGCACCCCCCCCCCAAAAAAAAATAACAAATTCTAGATTTTGTGTTCATTCCTGGAAATCTTTCGACGTGAATTCCTGACAGCGAAGCAAACAGTGCTTTTTGCGGTTTGTAAGGCCGGGACCTCTCCAGGCATACAGCCATTAGCGCCAGATGCATATTTTATAAGCTTTTCGGCTTGTTTTTTTTCTATTGAAATGCATCTACTCTAATTATTTAATGGCCACTTACTTTAAAAGGATGAGGAAGGCGGCGGGCTCCACGTCTGGGATGTGGATCTCGGATTTTACCTCCGCCAGGTCTCCATAAAACATAGCGTAGAAAACCGAGCTGCCCACTGCCAGGATGTACTGCGGATGGGCAGAGAAAAATTTAATAAAGACAATTTATTTATATATTAATACATAATCATGTCATGCTGTGTTCACGCCACACACCTTGTGAGCTGGCACTTTTTTGGAGGCCCCAGCCGGACCCACAATAAAATGAACGTCCGCCATCAATTCGTTGTTGAACATCAGTGCGTTCCTTAATAAAAACAATAACAATATTAGACAACGGAAACCAACAACTCTCAATGGAAAACAGTAACAAAGTGTAAGGTCTGATGTGAAACGGCACCTGTCATTAAAGCTGCCACCCCTCCCCAATGCTTATAGAAAGCTCCCAAGGCATCATTTCGCCGCGGAACGGATCGGTGCATCGTGGAGGCCTCTGCACCATCCGTGCAATTACTACGATGTTACGCTGATGCGCCGGCTTTGTGATTACTCCGGCCTCGGGGAAAGCTGAGACTGCGAGATGCAGCTTGACAGAGTGGTTACGTTTTATATCCCGCCAAGGATGCCACGCGCTTTTATTTTTTTTGTTAATGCCATTCTGAGTCCGACTGCTCCAAGCCAGGGCTCCCTTGTCTCGTGCCACTGATCCTAATCGGGAGGGGGCAGAGATGGGGATGCAGGATCTGCAGAGAGCATAGCTTGGGCATGAGCAGGAACCAGGCTCCCCCCCCCCCCACAGGACTAAAAAAACAACAACTAGATAACACAAAATACATGAATTAAAAGCACTTTTAAAAATATTTTTATATGATTATCGGCTCGTCTCTAGAAAAGAACAGCCTTCTGCTAGAAAAACCTCCCAGGCATATGGTTTCATTTTTTTTTATAACCCAGGATGTGGCATCTGGTTGGCAGCATACCCACCACACAGCCACCCAGAAAGCAGGAAACCTGGCTTTAACCCCCCTAGAAACCAGGCTTTGGGTACGGGAGAAGGGTTTAAATCACTTCTACCGGAAACATACTGCAGATCATCAGGCATGTCTGCTACTAAAAAACAATGCGCGCAGTCGGTCACCGTGGCCTACGCCATGTGGGCATTATTTAATGGTCTGGCGCAGGTTCAGATCGATCTGGCTCTTAATGAGTTAATGCTAACATGCATCGCCCCTGCAACAAAAAAAATCCAAAACTCGGGGGCTTCCTGCTGTGAGCGCGTCAGGCGTGCTGTCAGCGAGGAAATCCTCCCTCTTAATATTTATTTTGGGATAGAAGAATAATTGCCGGTAAGGGGGGCGCAGCAGGTTTCCTCCGCTCCGAAGCAAACCAAATGGCAACTGTGCCACACGGTGGGGAAGGTCTGTGCGTGCCAGGCGCCTGGCGAGGCTTCCTTGCATGGAGGGAATCCCATGGACTCCTGGCATCCGACCATAGAGCTGGCGAGGGGCAGGATGGCATTAGCTTGGCAACCTCCGATTAAGAGACTCTTTTCACCATCACTGTGGACCCCGCCGCCCCCTGGGAAGCCGTTTTACAAGGGTAAACAATGAATCTGTTGCGGATGAGGTGTCTGATCCAGCCATACAGCCCCGGGGGCTGAGCTCCAGCGCTCTACGTGACGCCAGGCTGCAGGGCGATGCCGCACACAGTGCATGTGTGTTTGTAAACAAGCCACGGCTGCGTCTGCATGCGGTGCCACTCCATGATGCCAGCACGCAACACAGACCATATAACCAGGCACGCCTCGCTCAGGAGTCCCGGTCAACAACCTGGAGGGTACGGCCACCCATATTACAAATGACCCATTGGATATAACAGAGCTGGGCATCCCGCGGTCCAGTGTGACGCCAGGCTTTGTATAGTGCCAGCGTATACTGCAGCACACCGAATTCTTCCATGGTGCCATGTCCTGGCGTTGGCCAACCATTCAAGGGTCCCGGTGTTCCCTTTCAACCAAGCCAAACCTGCTAGGGCAGGTGGGAAGACGACGTGTGGCATGCCGGTGTGCCAGGCGCTCACCTCTCCCGCAGGGTGGGGTGGAAGGACTGCCAGCTGCCGCTCTCTACGTTGTTGTTGTTGAGGTTCTGGATTTGGGGCAGCGGGGGCACGGCTTGCTGGAGCTGCAGGGCGTTCTTCTTGGCGTTGGCGTGGCTGTTGGCGATGTTGGCGCTGGCAGGGTAAAGCTCTGCAGCCATCTTCTTGCGCAGGGCCAGGGGCACAATCTCATAGCATGCCTGCACCTTGCCAGGGGGCCGGGCGCTCTTTTTAGACTTCTTTAAGGTCTCTGGAAGCAGAAGAAAGAAAGTCAAACACTTCATGACCCTGCCATTCAGGCAGCCTGGGTCTGGTGGCATGGGCAGGGGGGAGGAGGTGGGGAGGGCACACTACCAGCAGCTCCTCTGGGCCATCAGTCACCAATCCCAAATCCAAGGCAAGGGCTCCATGTGCTTAAAGCACCAAGAGGTGAGGGGGGAGGCTGCCTGCTAGTCACAGCCTGTGCCAGCCTGGCGGCCTCTGCCCGTCCCGGGCTCCGCTCATTGTGCGCGCTGCCTGTACAATGGAGGCTGAGGGGGCACGGCAGCGGCTTAAGTAGCAGGCAGCGGCCGCGCGCGTCACGCCCCGGGGACCAATCAGCGCACAGTATTGCCATTCCCAGCAGCAGGACCGAGTATCCCTTTGCACCAACGAGACCTAGCGTGTGTGTGTGGAGAGGGGGCGGGCTGCACCAAGTCACACAATATGGCTTTCTCCTGTCCGCACACACAGCGCGGACCCCCCCCGCATTACATAAGGAGCGCCGGGGGGAGGGGCGTGCTGCCCCGTAGCGCAGGGTGCTCCTGCATCACGAGGTCTAGACCTAGGGTACCAGCACGTATATGGGATGGGGGGGGGGGGGGGTCTGTTTAGCTCGAGGTTTTGTCTCCGAACGGGTTAATGCTGCGCGTTGAATAGTAAAAGGCGGCCATCCCCCCATCCAGTGCGCAGAGGTCTTGCTCCCCGCGCGGTGCATGCTGGTCGGTGCCCCCCCCCTCCCCCCTCAGTACCTGGCCGTGGCCGGAGGGGAGTCCTGTGTGCGCGCGGAGACCTGGCAGCCTGGAGCCTCACTGTGTGAGGCGGCCGGGGCAGCTCTGTAACTCCGCCCGGCCGGGGAGCACGGCCGCCTCCAGGGGGCGCTGAGACCTGCCCGTGCGGCCAATGGAAGCCTTTCCCAGGCGGGGGGAACCGGGCTTACAGAGTCATCACACACAGCGTGTCCCACAGCAACCCCCGAGCCTGTAACCTGTGCCTTACCGGACTCCTTCAGCCATTCGTCCGTACAGCCCCCTGTCTGTCCATACAGCCCCCTGTCTGTCCATACAGCCCCCTGTCTGTCCATACAACCCCCTGTCTGTCCATACAACCCCCTGTCTGTCCATACAACCCCCTGTCTGTCCATACAACCCCCTGTCTGTCCATACAACCCCCTGTCTGTCCATACAACCCCCTGTCTGTCCATACAACCCCCTGTCTGTCCATACAACCCCCTGTCTGTCCATACAACCCCCTGTCTGTCCATACAACCCCCTGTCTGTCCATACAACCCCCTGTCTGTCCATACAACCCCCTGTCTGTCCATACAACCCCCTGTCTGTCCATACAACCCCCTGTCTGTCCATACAACCCCCTGTCTGTCTGGCCGTAGGTACAACCCCCTGTCCGTCCGGCCGTAGGTACAACCCCCTGTCCGTCCGGCCGTAGGTACAACCCCCTGTCCGTCCGGCCGTAGGTACAACCCCCTGTCCGTCCGGCCGTAGGTACAACCCCCTGTCCGTCCGGCCGTAGGTACAACCCCCTGTCCGGCCGGCCGTAGGTACAACCCCCTGTCCGGCCGGCCGTAGGTACAACCCCCCCTGTCCGGCGGCCGTAGGTACAACCCCCTGTCCGCCGGCCGTAGGTACAACCCCCCCCCTTGTCCGGCCGGCCGTAGGTACAACCCCCCCCCTTGTCCGGCCGGCCGTAGGTACAACCCCCCCCCTGTCCGGCCGGCCGTAGGTACAACCCCCCCCCTGTCCGGCGGCCGTAGGTACAACCCCCCCTGTCCGGCCGGCCGTAGGTACAACCCCCCCCCTGTCCGGCCGGCCGTAGGTACACCCCCCCCTGTCCAGCCGGCCGTAGGTACAACCCCCCTGTCCGGCCGGCCGTAGGTACAACCCCCCCCCTTGTCCGGCCGGCCGTAGGTACAACCCCCCCTGTCCGGTACAACCCCCTGTCCCTCGGTCCGTCCGTCCCTCGGTCCGTCCCATCCGTCGGTCCGTCCCGTCCCTCGGTCCGTCCCGTCGTCCCTCGGTCCGTCCCATCCGTCGGTCCGTCCGTTGTCCCTCGGTCCGTCCGTTGTCCCTCGGTCCGTCCGTTGTCCCTCGGTCCGTCCGTTGTCCCTCGGTCCGTCCGTCGGCCCTCGGTCCGTCCGTCCGTCGTCCCTCGGTCCGTCCGTCGTCCCTCCCTCGGTCCATCATCCCTCCCTCGGTCTGCCGTCCGTCCCTCCCTCCTTTTTTGTTCTTAGATCTGGGTCCCATCCCCAATATATCTCTTTATATGCAATAAAAGATGCAATGTGTGAGCGCGAGCATTTAATACAAGTGGTGCTGTGATTGTACCCGTGTCTGTCCGACCGACCAATAAACCCTACTTTTATTGCACAAAATGGATTATTTATTGGAAACCGAATGTGTTAAACAAGTTTTTCATTCAACGTAAAAGGACATTGAGTCTGAGGTCTTGATCGTTTTTGTAATAGAATCATAAATATTTATATTCTAATATTAATACTAGAACGGCCAAATAATCCTGTGATGTATCAGAAATATCTTTTATATCGGTTAGTCCTGCTGGATGATGGGTGTTTTAGTTAAACCCCCTCGGCTGTATTGCCCGTTTTCGTTTTGCCGTCCGCTCGTGTTTATGATGCTTAAAGTCCCTTTCACTCCATCACCCCCAGCATTTGGCAAATCCTTGGATATCGTGACGGGTGGCTCTGGAAGCAGTGGACGGCGGGCGCTTGCCAAACGGGAGCCACTGCGCTGTGGATGCCAGTCCTGTATCTTGACAGATCTCTGCTCGGCATGAATATATAAATCGTCGCGAGATCTTCCGCTCATCAGATCCCCGCGGTGTGGTCGCAGTTCAGTAGCTTTGATAACCCTATCATGGTGCGTGATGGCATCAATATTCATCTGCCTGTAAATAGGTCAATTAAAATGAGGAAATATGGCCGCGCCCGATAAGAGCAGGAGATGACTTGGATAACGACACGCGCCGACCATCTTGTGCATCTCCCTACGTTCAACCGACTATAGAAGGGGATGTTGGTCCAGAAAGTCAATTGGTGGATTGAAATATTCAGCATTTTTATGATGCGAGCTGTTCAATCAGCCGTGAAACCATTATATTGTCAGGTTTGTTCTCCTCTACATGAAATAGAGGATAGCAACCCCCCCCCCCCGTCTCATAATCCTAGAAGAAAAACGACAGCACGGTGTGTATGTGTGGGACTATGACTGTTTCTGTGTGCCGGTCTGTATCCTTGCCTGTGTGTATCCTTGCCTGTGTGTATCCTTGCCTGCGTGTATCCTTGCCTGCGTGTATCCTTGCCTGCGTGTATCCTTGCCTGCGTGTATCCTTGCCTGCGTGTATCCTTGCCTGCGTGTATCCTTGCCTGCGTGTATCCTTGCCTGCGTGTATCCTTGCCTGCGTGTATCCTTGCCTGCGTCTATCCTTGCCTGCGTCTATCCTTGCCTGCGTCTATCCTTGCCTGCGTCTATCCTTGCCTGCGTCTATCCTTGCCTGCGTCTATCCTTGCCTGCGTGTATCTTTGCATGCCTGTATCTTTGCCTGCCTGTATCTTTGCATGCCTGTATCTTTGCCTGCCTGTATCTTTGCCTGCCTGTATCCTTGCCTGCCTGTATCCTTGCCTGCCTGTATCCTTGCCTGCCTGTATCCTTGCCTGCCTGTGTATGTGCATATACTTACACATACTTGCAGACTGTCTACAGGTGAACACCCGATTTCAATATCTTACCGCTCACATTCTCTGTGGTAATTCAACAGAAAATACACACTTTTTTTGCGTTGTTATGAAGCATGTATAGGGATGTGCCTCATTTTATGCTCTTCACCTTAAACGAGCTACGGAGCATCCAAAAGGTGTAGGCCGGCATCTAAATGAGACGGGCAGGACCAAAACACCAGACATTAGGGTGTGCATGGGCTCAGCAGGCACACCTTCTCACACACGCCTATGTATCTATATATAAACAACAAAAGGAAAGAGAAGACTCCCTGATGTTCACAAAACAGCTTTTACTGTGCTACAACAACAACATAAGTGCAGGGAATTTATGTAGCTGTAGCACCATAAACCAGCGAGGGTTCTTTTTGTTGTTGCTTTTTTGCTTACCTGTCAGCCATTGAAATCTGTATTTTTTTCCCTTTTTTAAAATTCACGGAGTGCACAACCTCAAAGTGCTTCTATAGAAGTACATATAATGTGTGTCTGTATATGTACACACAGCTGGTATATGTATGTGCTTTTGGCCTGATGAAGACAGGAGGCTTTTGTATTGTTAGTCCGATAAACGTATCGTTACATTCTACAATGCTATGATTGTGTCACAATCTGGATGAACACCACTTCTAAAGGGTGTATTTGTTTTTTTGTTGGGGGGTTCTCTCTTTGCTTGATGGGGGGGGGTGTTCTTCTCTGGGCTAGGCAATTGAGTATTAAAATATATACTTGTTATGAGAGACTCCCATGATTAGAAAGTGCATTTTCCTAAAATAAAATCACTGCCTTACTACGGAGAATTCCCGGCATCCTGTAAACACCATAATCTCGACTACATCTGCCTAAATACCATTTCCTCTGCTCACCCGAACAGCGCCTGACAAAACAAAACCTCGACCTCGCAGGAAACTCCCCGTGCGACACCACCTTTTCGTGGATGCAATATTTAATCACAGTGCTAATGGGGGGGTCACGACCCCACCCCCCACCCCAAAGAGAACATTCACCTCTAATGAAGAGCCATTTCCTACTCCATCAAGCTGTAAAGTTTTTTTTCTTCTTGACTCCATATTTAAACAAATAAAGAAAATACGATTTATGGCCCCCCCCCCGTTGCAAACGTCCCGTCGGATTTGGCCGCCATCTTTCCATGCGTCCGTTTTTCCTGTCAAGTTCCTGTAAGGAAGGCAGCTGCTAATGTTTTGAGCTTTTAATGACCAGGACATGATGTCATGTCCATGGAAATGAGACGCCGCGGGAGACTGTTATCTGGGAAAGTGTTTTTGTTGATGTTCTGCAAACTACACAATCTTTATGCAGTGAAACCTCTAGAACCATTTACGCGCCATCCTTTCCAGCTCAGAGCTGCTTTCACTGGCTCCTTCGAAGGCAAAGAGGCCTCTACTTGTTGTGGCGCACATGTTGGCATGGAGTCCGTGCACAGTACTGCATGGGTCTTCATTTTCGCTCTGAATGTATTATTGCAGTTTCGTTTTAACGTTTTTGTGTGTAGAATCAGGGAGGTTTTAGTTTTTTGTTATATATATATATATCTTTTTTTTACTTTACAATCTGGATGACTGTGCAAATCAACAGTGTGGGATGGGGAGCAGAAAGTATTGCTGGAAATGCCAGTAGGATCCATAGGTGGCGTCCAATGAAGTGCACAATCCGTTTTAGCAATGGTGGACAACACGTCTTCCATGGTGCGGAGGATAAAACATGGTCTCTGTCAGGGCTTTAATGGATGCTCAAGGAATAAATAAATTTTGTCAATGTAGATCTGGTGAAGCTCCCCCAAATATCTGCTTTTGACTCCATCTCCCATTCCTCGAATCTTTGATTTGAAGATGAGTGGACACTTGGTGACACTGTTGCCTTTGAGGGGGGGGGGAGTGTTATTTGGTTTTTATCTTTGGAATTCAATTTTCATAGTTGGAAGACACATGCGATAAAATAAATTTTGTCCCTCTTTGTGTCAGAGTCCCAGATTTTGGCAGATCATGACATTGGGCAGAGATCTGCTGATTAGTCCACTTGTGTAGTTTACCCACGTTCTCATTGACAGTGCTGGCCGACAGGAAAATGGCTTAGCTAGTGTGATGTGCAGTACACACAGTGATCTACAGTGATTCATGGTTGGGTGTTAGAGCATTCATGGTGGATCCTGGATGTTGCTGCATCTTATGCACACCTACAATTTACCTCTGCTGTGGCGTCAACCAACCAGAATTGTATAAAAGAGGGGGATCACAAACAGAGCTTTGGGGAAGGGACTGTTCTTCTATTGGTGCCACCATGGAAGAGCTTGTCAACTTGGGACATCTCTTAAGCTCCTGACACGTGTCAATGCCATTTCATAAACTTCTGAGGAGGCAATATGGACTTTCTTTCAATGCATTTGCAATATCCATGTAGGGTCAACTTGATCTGTAACTATATAGAAGGAAGGCAAGCCAGACTGCTGCCTCTTGGAAGCATCCGTGAAGGAGCTTTGACTAGCAAAGCATTGCTTTATTAGGATTATTTTGGGTGTCATAAGTAGATCTTGTAGTTATAAATGTTCAAATTTCTGACCTACAGACCTCCTCCCTCTATGTGCTTCATTCCGGTCTTTTCGTTTCAGATCCGTGCCTATACATTCCCCGATTTGCTCACATGCTGGAACTTGGAGATAAGAACCATGAAGTGTCTATGACGGCTTTGAGGTTGGTTCAAAGGATGAAAAGGGATTGGATGCACACCGGACGGCGACCGTCGGGTCTCTGCGGGGCTGGTGAGTACACATTCTATTCTCCTAGCACTTATTGCGATTCCACAATAAGACACATATTCTGATCGACATGCACAAATATATTTCCTGATTATATATTACATAAACCTTTTGCAGGGTTGGGGTTCTCCCACTTCCATTGCATAAATAGATGAACAGATCACTCGTCTCTTATGAGAGGAAAACACTTTACAGATGTCCTTCACCAAAAGAACCAAACCCCTCTAGATGTATTTATGCACCCCCACAAGATTACATTTTGGTTCTCTGAACGGACAAGCGCGTATGTTGCATAAAACATTTGCATGCTGAATCGGCCCCCTGGCTCAGGTTCCCTATTTATCGGTGGCAGATCTGGAGCAATGTTGTGGGTTCCCGCACACCAAAAAACATGATTTTCTCAGTCTGAAGCGTTCAAATGGATGCTGTGATCTTTTCAGTATTGGAAGTACAGTTTTCCTACACTCGTTGACAAGATTAGGTTTGTGAACTACTGCGTCTTTAACCGTGAAGGAAGCATGCGGCGAAGAAATGGCTTTCCTCCTCAATGGATGATTGTATGAGATTGCTTACACGCCATCCTGTCCAACTCTCCATGGGGTTCTTTGGACCAGCGCTGACAAGCGGTACAGCTACTGTATGACTTGGCTCACTAGAACAATTAGGATTGCGGCTGCTACAAGAGTTGACACCGAATCAGGCTTGGAATGCCGCAGTCGTTACCCTTGTGCCAAATTTATACCTTTGCAGGTCCCCAACACCGACCAGAATGGTAAAGGGCCCCTTGGTTTTTGTTTTGGGGACTTGCCATATCGGGAGGTTGATGCATTAGTGCCTAGTAGGGCTGGGTGGCTTTTTTTCAGTACTCGATTAAATGGATTTTGAGGTTGACCTCATTTTTACAAATGTCAAGGAATTTAGGTTCTTCTTTCATGGCAGACAGAGTATCATCAGATCTCTCAATTTTCAGAACAGGATAATCAAAGTCAACCTTAAAACTCCATTTCATCATGAAGATTAAAAAAAATCACCCAGCCCTAGTGACTAGTAACTTTCTATCTTGGCTAGTGGTCTGAATGTACACAGTAATGACATGTCTCTGTATACACACACACACACCTCATAGCAGGTTTTATCAGAATGTCCTTGTTAGTGTGTCCCAGGCTTCACCATTATTTCCCAACTAAATGGATCGCGTTTTGCACTAGATTTGCAGAGGTACTATATTTTTGGCTGCACATTCCAGATTGCTGTTGAAAACACTTG
Organism: Leptobrachium leishanense; assembly: GCA_009667805.1. Lineage (NCBI taxonomy): Eukaryota > Metazoa > Chordata > Amphibia > Anura > Megophryidae > Leptobrachium > Leptobrachium leishanense. The sequence continues at coordinate 34,934,523 of CM019075.1, read as the reverse complement.
TTACAACTCACTCCAGAATTTTTATTTTTTTTATTTTGTCCGTTGCAATCTTTTACTTTTATTGAAAGCAATAAAAATGATCCGTTCTTGATGCGCTCGCGATGCTGCAGGCTCTCACAAGACGCGGATTACTCTGCCCTGGGGTTTAAAACCACAGCCTGAAGTGATAGGAGTAAACACAGAAATGTAATATTCATTAAAACGTTCTGATTTATGTATTCTATAATCCCCACCGTCTTGGACCTGTATTGAAATCCTTATCATGGCGGTTTACGTGGCACATTAATCCATCTTAAAGGGCTTTCCCATCGCTAAAAATATCAGATTTGATTTGCCGTAGGTTCCTGGCTTGGCCACAGGTAGCCAACATTCTTCTATTGATATTTTCTATGCCATTGACTCAACTTTTTCAATACAGGAGACCTTTAAACATGAAGGAGACCATGACCTTTCAGCCATGACCTATTCAGTATGGATTAGGACTGCACGGCGGCAATCCGACATTAACATTTCACTACGAAATATCACCGCCATAAACGGCGCTGGGCAGCGAATTGCCTTTCCTGCGCGTTCTATCGGCACTAATGTGAAACGCATCATTGAATACTATGGATTTTGTCTAATTGTAGTCTCTTCCCCCCCCCCCCCCTTGTCTAATGGTAAAGGCTGAAGACATTAAGCGTTCAAATGGGTATGTGGGATATTTAGCAGGATAATACATTTTTTTTAAAATGTATTTATACAGATTGCCATTTTATGGCACGGCTCTGTAAATGAAGCCCTGCAGGCCGAATGGCAGCTCGTGTTGGTTTTAGAACATCCCCCCCCCCCCCCAACTGACTAGAAACCTCATTTGGAGTCTTTTCAACAGTATTTGGTCATGAATTTTTAGCAAGATGCCACAAAAAAAGAGTAAAAAAAAGTCCCCTTCACTTGATCACAAACCCCAATGTACAATGAGGTGTCTCTCGGCCTGTAGTACCACCTGAACAGCCGTTGAAGTGTAAGCTCACCTGCCAAAGGCAGACCTTAGTTCGGTCCTGTAAGCCTCTAACATACAGTGATTGAATTTAAGCAGGCATGGGATAGGCATAAGGCTATCCTAAACAAAAGATAAATCCAGGTAAAGTATCCATGTAATTGGGCAGACTAGATGGGCCGAAAGGTTCTTATCTGCCGACATTTTTCTATGTTTCTATTCTCCTTAGCTTCTTACAGGATGCTGACATATTGGTAATAACATTTGCCAGCCAGAGTTTCCAGTGTTTCCTTGTCTTGTGAGATCAGGAGAGCCGGCCAATAGGAGACAGGCAATGGCAGGACCCAACAGTAAGCAGAGCAGAGGTGCTTTTTTTTTTTTTTTCTCACACAAAATGGGAAGAAGAAATCACAGCTGACAATTTACTTGCAGTTTTTTTTGTTGTTGGTATATTACACTTATTTTTGGACTAATTTGCGTATTATTTTTTAGTTCTCATAACTATCTGTTTTAGAGACTCCTGTCAATATGCCCACTTAACCTGATATAAGTGGACATGGTGGCAGGTGTCGTCTCTGACTGTTAGGTGGCAAGGTGTTAATCCTGTCCTTAAGGCTGCCAATTGGTGGCTGCATTAGCCCACCAGGGGTTTGGGTGCACCCATGTTACAAAAAATAGCGCAAATAAATTACATTAAATAAAAACTAGGCAGTTTGGGGAGAATCTGCTGGAAAAAAACAGTGTGTTTCTTTTCTTTTTAATCTTGAACATGGCTCAGTTGATAAAGCCATAAAATGCACATGTTTTCATGTGTTCTAGCGCCTTGTTTTCATTGGTGCATCCCCAACGATTTTCATCTGAAAGGCCTGAACATACACTTGATCTACATCTAAGCTTTTCTTTGTCAGTTAATTTCCTTTTATGGCCCATTTTCTGCTTTTCTGTGTAGTAAACGCTTGAGTTACCCCGCTGGTATTGCATGTGTAAATCCTTAGCTGTCCGGAAATTAATGCGCTCGGAGAGATGGAAAAAATATTATTGAAACGAAGACATTGCACTATTATTAGTTACCATTTCACCTCCAATATAGCTGCAGAGGTATTTAAAAACACAATTTATGAGCAGGGGGTCATCCCACACCTGGAATAAAATTCCCTTTGTTCAAGAATTCTAGATAAAAAAAGTCAGGCCGCAGATGGCCTCTCTTGACCCGGAGCTTTTGTCTTCCAGAGACGTCGCTTGGTGAGGAATAACCTTATTTTTCTGATTTGTCACCAGCTTAAACAAGGATCCCTGTGGGACACGAAGTGATGCAGAACGCCTACTCGTTTTATTCCTCTTATACATTAAGTCTCTTGACCTCCATAGAGTAAAGTGTCCATTTTTGGCAATTGGGATTAAAGTGTTCGGCGTGACCTTGTGGAAAAAATGAATTTGCTTGGAGTCTCGCTTTTGCGATTACAGGTTTTTATTTGCCCTTTTTAACTCGTGACTCATAAAATAACCTGTCCCTCCGTTCTTAATAACTGCAGACAACTGCGTTAGTGATCCACTCCTATATATTATCTGTAAATGGCCCCTATAAAGCGAGGCCCATCAAAACAAAAATGACTTGGGGCGTTTATGATTTTACCGTTCACTGGACCAAGTTTCGCTGCGATCGCGGCATCTCTCCAGCGAAAGGGCCAGGCTTGTGAGCAATGTGATCTGCTTTCAGCTTTTGGCTTACACCTACTAAATGATATTGGTCATCTCAGTTAACCCTTTCACTACCAAGTGCTATTTGTTGGAGAAAAAATACAACACAATGATTTGGAATTTCAGATGCCTAGTTGACATTATAAAGGCATTTTTTTTATTATTCTGAGTTGAAAGATTAAAATAGTGTGGTATGGGGCGTGGTCTGACCGCGGAGAGAGCTGGCTGCGTGAGCGCAGAGCTCCGTTAAAGGGGACACCGAAAAGCGAATATATCCAGCGATTTCACCCTAAAAAGCAACTATCAGGTGGGGGAAGGCCAGGTGAACGGGATGGCAGCACAAAAAGCCATGAAAAAAAACGGCAAAGGCAGAGTTTTTCACGCCGCGGGGACCAAAACGGAAGGCCTGGGCACTCAAGATTGCGGCGGCTCCACCCAGACCTCGCCGAGAGCGGAGACAGACCCAGGGCTGGCCCAGCAAGGTATGGAGGCCTTTGCCACGCGCATTGAGAGCTTAATCACCTCTCTTTCGGACAGATTGACCTCCCGATTAGACTTTGTAGCGGCGGATATTAAGAGAGAGATCCGTGAGATTGGCGATCGCACCGATAAACTTGAGGAGAAAATGGCGGAGCAAGCCGGAGCACATAATGAGATGGCGGGTAGGGTAGAAGACTTAGAGGAGCAACTGAAGGGGGCTTTATTGAAATTGGCAGACATGGAGGACAGATCGAGGCGCCACAATTTAAAGATACGAGGTGTGCCAGACTTGGTGACTACACAAGCCCTGTCGCAGTATGTGACTGATATTCTACAACACCTTCTCCCTGATGCTACCCCTGACTCCCTCCTCTTTGACAGGATCCACCGGTTACCGAGACCCCCCTCTGCGCCTGAGAAATCACCGAGAGATGTTTTACTTCGGCTCCATTACTTTAAACCGCGAGAGGATGTGCTTCGGGCCTTGCGGTCTCCTGATGCTCTTAAACCAGAGTACGACCATATTTCTATCTTTCCCGACTTATCCAAGGCTACATTACAACACCGGAGGAACTTTCGCCAGGTTACAGAGGCTCTGCGTGCGAACGGCGTGTCTTACAGATGGGGCTTTCCGGTCAAGCTATTGGTGTCCAGGAATGGAGCTTTCCACGTAATCACCTCGGTGGAGGCCGGGAAACGGCTCCTTAAAGTGTGGGGCATGGAACAACTTGGTTCTTCTTCTCCATCTTCTCAATCCCGTGGCTCAACTCAGCGTTTGGATCCGGAGTGGCGTAAAAAATGAGGTCAGCACTCTGCCTATACGACAGTTGTGCACAAAGAGCCAGGAGAAGGTGGCCCACCCATGCGGAGATCCTACATGACTGACTGGAGGGCCTGCGATTTCCCTTCCTGGTCCTTTCTGAGGGCTTTAAGGTTTGAACATGCCGCTGACTGCTCGTCTGGGGCATGATGGCCTGCCCGCCTGAAGAGTGGGTAACTGGTCTCTCCGTTCTGAGGGTTAAGTTCTCTGGACAGGTGTTCCCCGAAACTGGGTACACTTGGCTCTCCCATTTTCTTTTTCTGCGGGTTTTTTCCCTCCGCAGACCCAGAGGTTCCCCCCTCTCCCGCCTCCCGAGAGGTGCTAGAGAAGGACCCCCACACTTTGGGGCTTCTCGCAGGAGATGTTTCTGTTTATTGATGTACATAGTTCCCAGGTTTATACCTGGTTTGTGTGTTTTTTTGTGTTGCCACCTACTCGTTCCCTGAGATTGTGTAAAAAAAGTATACTTTCCACAAATAGTTACTAAGCGCAATGTTGAAGATACTCTCATACAATGTTAAGGGGCTGAATGCCCCTGTCAAACGTCATTCTCTGGCGGCGGAGGTGCAGAGGCTGAAGGCGGATGTGGTTTGCCTCCAGGAAACCCACTTTAAACGCCTTGCTCACCCTCTGCTGAGAATACGCAACTTTACCACGCAATATCATGCTACGGGCCCTACCAGAGCGAGAGGGGTGTCGATTTTAATTAGATCTAATGTAGTATTCCAATTGCATAGAAAGATTTCGGATCCGCAGGGCCGTTATCTCATTCTGATCTGTTCGCTGAATCACAAAGCTTATACGCTGGTTAATGTATACTCGCCTAACACTGAACAACTTTCCTTTATCTCTGGAGTTTTAAACCGGGTGTCCCTTGTAGCGACTGGTCTATTGCTGATATGTGGAGATCTTAATTACAGTATCGATCCTCTGAGAGATATCCGATCCCCCAAGATCCCTATCCCGACCAAGCGTAGTATTAGACAGGGACAGAAGTTGAGCGACCTGTTCTCCTCTCAAGGTTTATATGATGTATGGCGCTTATGGCACCCGGGCGACTCAGAGTTCACGTTCCATTCTAAGGTACACAACACGTATAGCAGGTTGGATTATTTTTTGCTACGAGGCTCCTCCCTACCACAGGTCCTGCAATGTGAGATTCTGGACATCACGTGGTCGGATCACGCGCCGATCCTTTTGACAGTTAAGGAAAGTGGGGGGGGGGAGCTGGGAAGTCTCTGTGGCGCTTTAATGACTCCATTTTGTCTGATCCGGGGGTTCTGGCCGAAATAGAACAGACTCTGAAGGAATACTTTACGCTAAATGACACTCCAGGGATCACACCTGAAACACTCTGGCAAGCGCACAAGGCTGTCCTGCGAGGCGTGTGTCTTAAATGGGCTTCTCGTTTGAACAAATCCCGCCAAGCTGATAGACTCTCAATATTGTCTCAAATTCATTTAGCTGCGCAAGCGAATAGTTCAGACCCTACTCCGGCTCACCTGAAAACACTCTCGGAAGCGCAGGCACGCCTGTCAGACTGGAATTACAAGGCCCTTCTCTACTCTCACCGTAGACTAAAGACACGCTACTACGTGTTTAGGGATCGCCCAGGACGGCTCTTGGCCCGCTATCTTAGGTCCATGGTCGCGACTCCTAGAACTTCCCACCTGGTGATTGACTCTGGCAGGAGGACGGTGTATAAACCATTAGAGATAGGGAACGCCCTAGCCGCCTACTATAGGGACCTGTATAATTTACAATCCGACCCACTCCTTCCCTCCCCTAGTGAGGACCGAGTGGATCGGTATTTATCCGATCTTCATCTTCCTTCTCTAACCCCTACTCAGAGGGACGGCTTGTCGTCCCCCATTACGGAACTAGAGATAGCAACGACTATTAAATCTCTTCCATCCCATAAATCTCCAGGCCCGGATGGGTTCACGGACATATACTATAAGAAATTCTCTTCTCTGTTGACTCCCCACTTTTCGCCTCTGCTGCTAGGGCGGGTAGATTTCCTGAGGAAATGCTACGTACTACTATCGTCCCTCTCCCTAAGCCCGGTAAATCCCCTACTTTGTGCCCAAACTTCAGGCCAATCTCTTTATTAAATGTCGATGTAAAAATATATGCCAAAATTTTAGCGAACAGGGTGGCGGATTTATTACCTAAGCTGATTTGTTCAGACCAGGTGGGGTTTATTAGGGGGAGACAGGGGCCTCATAATACTAAGAAACTGATAGATTTAATTCAGGTGATTCAGACTCACCGTCTCCCGAGTGTGCTGTTGGCGCTAGACGCTGAAAAAGCGTTCGACAGAGTAGACTGGATGTTTTTGCGTAAAGTGTTGCTGAAGTTTGGTTTTCCGGTCTCGGTACTGCAAAGTATTTTTGCGCTTTATGCTTCCCCGACGGCGTCGGTTATGACAGCGGGTTTTTTATCGGACCAGAATAAAATCCGCAATGGGACCAGACAGGGGTGCCCCCTGTCCTCATTATTGTACGCTTTGGTGATCGAACCACTGGCACAGCGAATACGACAGGGTGGCGGGGATTATGGTTTACCCAACCACATATAAAATAGGGCTTTTTGCAGATAACATTTTGCTAACTCTTACGGAACCTACAGACTCTTTACCACGACTGCGAGATATCCTGACGGAATATAGCGAGGTCTCATACCATAAAATCAACCTACCTAAGTCTCAGGCATTAACTATTAACGTCCCTAGCAGTAGTCGGAAATCATTAGCACAGCACTTTCAGTTTGAATGGCGAGAGGACTATCTGCAATATCTAGGGGTAAAAATCTCTAAATCTCCTGACCAATTATTCGACCTCAACTACAAACCCTTTTTATCTCATGTAAGGCAGCTTTTGTTTAAGTGGAAAAGGACATCCTTATCGTGGATGGGCAGAATGGCTGCTATTAAAATGTCACTTTTGCCCAAATTACTATATTACTTTCGAACCATTCCGATCCGCTTGCCTAAACCTTATGTTGAAGAGGTTCAGTCTCTTTTGAATCACTATGTATGGAACGGTAAAAGACGTAGGGTTCCCACCAAGCTGCTCAACCTCCCCGTGCGGAGAGGCGGACTAGCTATGCCTAATATCCACCTGTACCATAGAGCTGCGGTACTAGCATCCTTGGCAGAGTACTTCCACTTTCCGTGCCCTCCACAATGGACAGCTATAGAACAGTCTTTTGCGAAACAACACCTAATAACAACTGTAATTTGGCTCACGCGCCGCTAGAGACCCCCTTTGCCAGAGTTATTGCCGCTTACTAGATGGTATATGCATGTTTGGGATTTGAGTCGCGCCCTCCTTTAAATACTACCTCCCTCTCACTGGCAACTCCCATGGAGGTATTGACACATTGGATCGCAGATTTTGACTGCGCTTGGTGGACCTCCAAGGGGATTGCACATCTCCACCAACTGATATCGGGAGGCAACATGATGACCTTCGAAATGCTAAAGCAGCGTTATAAGTTATTGGAGGCCTGGAGGCTTTCTTATTACCAAATAGCGTCTGTAATACGTCGACCGGGCATGTGTCTACCGCCTACCCTGCCTCAGGCCCCCTTGTCACCATTTGCGAGCTTCGTGGTTAAACCGTGCACAAAGGTAAAACTCCTTTCTCTGTTATGTAGCACTGAATGTTTCATCTCCGGATCATGTATGGTCTTTCCAGACGGCTTGGGAGGGGGAGCTGGGCATTCGGATATCCTCTCAGGCTTGGTTGAGGGCGTTCGAATTGGACAGGGGGGCGTACCGGTGTGCTTCCTTGATGGAGGTGAGACGTAAAGTATTGTACCGCTGGTACTTGGTACCGGCGAGAGAATGTCATATGAATAAATCTGTCTCATCGCTGTGCTGGCGCTGCTCGTTACTAAAGGGTACCATGACTCATGTTTGGGATTGCGTTGCATTAGAGCCACTATGGCGGGGAGTTTCAGGTCTAGTGGAAAAGGCAACTGGACTAGTATTGCCATTTGCTCCAGCGGATTTCCTATTAGGTATCTCGCTGGTTCGGATGGGCAAATTACAAAGGAAACTTTTTTGCGTAATAGCATCTAGCACCATGTTGTTGATAGCACGCAGATGGAAACAAACGCGGGTTCCCACAATCCGAGATGTGCGGGATATGGTGAATAGCATAAGAGGTTATGAGCAGATGGCTAGACACATATATGATTTCCCACAGCCGGAAAAAGACCACTGGACCCTCTGGGACTCTATGCTGGCTGCGGAGTGTACCGCAGCCCCAGGTCCTCCTGACCAGAGGGTATCCTGAACTGCTTTGGTTACCGTACCACCCTGTAATATTGGGAGCTTAGTTTAATTTTACTATTTCTCTTCCAATGTGCCACTCTCCAACTACGAATAGGTGGCTTGTGTTTGTATATGTAAGTCTGTATTGCTCTCCTTATATGTATCTAGAAAGGATTTGTTTACCCTGTTTTTTCCTTTCTGTATCCCATTTGTCTTATTTTATTTTAAAAAAAAAAACCTTTTGAATTTAAAAAAATAAATAGTGTGGTATAACTTTTCAGGTATCCGTTTATCCTTTTCAGAAGTATTGCCTCGCTGAAAGGTTCTAAACTCTAGAATGGTGTCCCCCCCCCCCCCTATCTTTTACAAAATGTCACACTGGGTCTGCATTACCAGCATACAGGCAGAAATTGCCTTTGTGTCAAATACAGTAAATGTGATGAAGTTATTAAAACGGTGAGTTCTCCTGCTTACGGAGATTTGTAGTGATCGTAAGATTATTAGCAATGCGGCTTCCAAAAAATACCAATAGAACATTAAAAAACATCTGTGCCTGCATAAGGAAATTCCAGTAACGACTTGTATCTGTACTGTAAAGGGATTATAGCCACCTGAATCTTATCCCTGCACAGTAGTGATTCCAGAGCTCCCCTTGTATTCTGCCCTCTCACTGGCTGTTGTAGTGCAGCAGTAAAGTTTGTTGAGCTTTTCGTTACAGTGAGGGTGGGGGCTGCTTCTTGTAGTTTCTTTCTGGGAACTCACTGGGAACGTAGTTTCTCCAGAAGGGACCCTGTAATCTTGTGTTAGAAAGGTATATAAAGGAGGTTGTATATGCCAGTTTCCTTTTTTCCCCCATTGTATTTCGGAGCAAAATTGAGTATACACATAGTGAGAGGGTTAAAATGTTTTTCCTAATGGAAGGCAGTCTTGACATGACCATGGGCGGAAGAGCTTCAGGGGAAATCTTGTCCATTCAGTACCCCTGTTAGTTGAAGGTATATAGAGGTTTATATATCGTCCATATTGGATGATTGCACCATCGCACAAATACGGACCCAGTGGACTAATTTTTTCCCCTAATATTTATATTTTTGCAGCCTCAGAGTTGTACCAGATTTTCAAACAGAGAATGAGATATTTCTATATCCATAATGAGACAGGTCTCCTTATGGATAGAAAGGTCTCTTTGTCCCCTGTCCATCGGCCGACCTGGGTCATCCAGACTCTTTGACCCTGACCGGCTGATGGCTTTGTCCGAAGGCAGACTACCAAGTTGGTCGTCCGACTACGGACCCAGTGGACGGCCAGCCTAAACCGTGCGCATAGTTAGTTTGCCGACCATTGACGCCCTTTCCTCTCTTGCAGCTCTTCTGGTCGCCTCTAGAATGCACGATTTTCGGCGCACCATTAAAGAAGTCATTCGTGTTGTGAAAGTCTGTGAAGCAACGTTGAGGAAAAGGTGAGTGCAGTTATTCCACAATGACCAAAACGTTTTGTCTTCTAGATAGTTTATTTTTTTTAATGTTGTAAAGAAAATAAATAACAAAACCTGGTCAAATACACTTCCTGTTACATAAAGAATTTGTAGAAAATGATGTAAGCAGGACAGTTCAAATTGTCGAAATTCACTTGTTTTATGTATAGCACCACCACGAAACGCTTTACAGTAAGGCTGAGCGTCCACTGGCACCGTAGTCGGATGACCGATGCGTTCGTCAAACCATGGACGACGTCGGATGTCCGTCTAGGTCCGACGAGGGTCTTCCACTGCAAGCGATCCGTCAGAACAACTACGAACTATCAGATTTCAGAGGTGGAGTGCAGAGACTGCCAAAACCAGAATGAACTGGTTTTACATATAAAACACAGTTCATTCTGCTTTTTTTAAACACTGCAGTCCTTTGTGGGACAATGGGTGAGACAGAATACAAATATACATAGTACAGACAGAACAGTAGCCGAGAGGACCCAAGAGCTTACAATCAACCAAGGAGCCTTCCCTGACCTACCCCTCACCCCTACACAAACAGGGCTAGTCCCACACATCTCACATACATATAAATCAGGGATCTCAAGCTCTGGCCCCACAGATGTATATTGCCTACAAATCCCAGAATTCTTTGAATGCAATAAATGACCAGAGAATAATGGGAGGTGTAGTTCAGAAACATCTGGGGGGCCAGAGTTTGAGATCCCTGATAGAAATAGTTCATTTGAAATGCTTTCATAACTCCCCTGATCAGTTTCTCCACATTCATCTTCTCTGATCTGCTGAAATACATGCGACGCAAACGAGTGAAATAGTACTGATCGCCCATCTGATGCCGTCTTTACCCGTCGCTGGAAGACGGACGTCTGACGTCGGAGGCAGTGGACGCAGGTCCAATTCACCTGCATGTTGTTGGATCGGATGGACGATAACGGATGATCGCACCATGGCACAAATACGGTGCCAGTGGACGCCCAGCCTAAGGGATGGGAACTCTATCAAAATTAGAAACCGGAGAGCAGAGGTTTTGGGGTCCCTGGTCAGATGAGATTAGTCTGACAATCTGCAAGGCTTGATGATCTTGGGGGGCCGTAAGAAAACCTAGCAAACAACCACACATTTGTCTAGATTCCAGGCAATGGTTTAAACCTTTAAATGCAGGATATTGCAAAAAAATGTGTAAATCCAAGAGTCAAATATTTTTTTAGCCCGTGGCTAACACGATCCTGGTTTTGTCAAACCCTAAGATAACGTGTCCGAGAACCATGCATAGCCAAATAACAATATTGCAAAAATATACAAAGGTTCTTCCAGCTGTCTCCGTGTAATGGATTGAAGTGATGGGGATAAACCTAAATAAATGAGCTTTTGCAAAAGTACACTAATCAAATTACACGTAAAAGCCAAAAATGGTATTTTACAAGATTTAGCAAATAAAAAATGTAGTTACCGGGTATTAGTTTTTTAATTACTGCTGTGGTGACATTTCTCTAGTTATTTTATATTTTAAAATTGGGGGATAGAAAAAAATTTAATATCAGAAATTAAGTGATTCTTTTAGAGGTTGATTTTTGGAAAATAAAGGAAATGTAAATTAAACACTTTGAATATTTGAAATTGCAGAACGTAAAAAAAAAAAAGTCAAATCCTTTTTTGTTTAATTATTAAAGTTTAGCTTATTTAAAAAAATATGTTGAGGACGAACTTTCACAAACTTGCATATACGCACACATCTACCTGACATTTTTATATTATTCTCCATAAATGGGAAATGTGTATTAATAAAGATTTAGATGTATTCGGCGTTTTTTTCCCTCTTCTTTTCTAACCTGCGCCGTACAGAGGAGCTGAATGTAACCATGAGATACACAGATCTTCTCTTCGGTGGCATTTTGTCTTTGCGAGGCTTTGTTTTTATATATACATTTTTTTTTAAAGAAAAATTTTGCACCTGCTTCACTTATGGGGTCATACTGTGCAGGGAAAAAAAAAATCATCCGCCTTTTAAAAGCCTCAAAAATCTTTCTAAAACTGAAACCTCAAAATCCTAAGTGTCGGGGGAGCCTTCAATCAGCGGACTCCCTGCAGAGGGGACTTCAAAATCTTACTAGCGTGGGTTGTCTCCTGAATGTATTTTGTAAGGTCATTCGGGGTCTCTAGGGATCTGTAAGTGCACATATTTTCTAATTTTTTTTCAGTTTTTTCCCTAATATTTATATTTTTGCAGCCTCAGACGTACCAGATTTTCAAATAAATCCTATTTATGATGCACGAGCCGTCACAATAAAGGAGGGGTGGGCCTGCATCTCTCTTACATTCTGTACGCATGGCATACGTTAAATGTTTGTTTGCTTTCAACTCATTGTGATCTTTGACAATTTCGGCTCGGGCATGTTTTATGTAAGCCGTTGCGGCGCAGATATCATCTGAAATGACAGCGTTATTTCCTTCTGACAGAAGGTAGATGAGTGAACCGAATCAATTCTACCAGCCGAGCGGGAAGACAAACTAAAAATATAACTGTATTTACTGCGGATCCACAGAGCCTGATTGCCAATTTAAATATGAGCCTCTGTTATTTTCCTGACGTCTGGGAAATGTCCTATATTCTAACAGGGTTTTTAATTTGATATTTTTTGTGCTTTTGTTTCCTTCCAGTTTGGCCAGTAATTTAGTTGCCGACTGATCACTCCTTAATCTACTTTTTTCCTTTTTGTGTAGAGCAAGCGTTAAAGTGATGCATTTCTCTTAAAATTCAATTATAAAGAAGTCATAAACAAAATACATGCTAAGCAATTTTTATTTTTTTTTGAATGGTTTTGATATATACTTTATTTTTTTTCCCTACTTGGTAGGACATCTCAGATGGTAATTGCTGGCTTCCGCCCATGTTTATTTAGTATCCTAATAGATATTACAGTAAGGGATGCCCTTATCCGATCTCAAAGACCGATGTCGGGAACTGATCTAGGAATTTTTTGGGGATGGGCTTCATGAAGTCTATCAGAGTCCGGAGTCTCTACACTTTCGTTTTGCTGGTGCCAAACGCGTCGCTCGTGGAGATCTATACAGCAGACCTAGTGGTGCGCGGGTAACCGCAAGGCCTAGGTTTTCGGTGACCAGCAAGCCATGTCTACTCAATCACAGCCAGTACTAGTATTGGCTGCTGAGAAAGAGGGAGGTCCTCAGGTCCTCGATCGGGACTCGTATCCGTTAAGAGTCTTTATTAACTGGTTGATCATTGGCATTCACTTGCATTGTAGATCATAAATGGTTCCCATATGGCTTTGCATTGCTTTTGTTCATTTAAAATGTTTGATCTTATCCTCCTTTTCGGTTCACCATGTCATCGATTATCCTTGGGCTGTCTGTACTTGTTGAAGGACGTTGTTGTCCTGAAGACAAGCAGTGAAATTAATGTTTTAGCCCTTCTACTAGCTACTAGAACGAATCTAATGATTGCAGTAGAGGTGATGCAAGACAGACGCTAGAAATATTGCTTAGCAATCTCTCAATTTCTAGTCATGGTGGTATTCATTATTAGTCCAACGGTATAGAACAAATTTAATTTGTGTGTCCTGCTGAGAAGTAAACCTCCACCTTTCCACAGGTTTGCATTTTTAGAAACCGAGGCATTGCTGCACAGGATGTATCATGGTGGGTGTGCTTCATTGGATCTGATGGGGACTTGTGGGCGTCCTTCATTGGATCTAATGTGGATATTGACTGGACTTGGTTATTGCTTCTTTTCCTAATCCTTAGTTGAAGGGTTATTCACTAACCACTGTCTTACTTCAGCAAACCTCTTTGCATAGAGTACGATGAAACGACTATAAATTCACTATTTCGGGAACTGCCACTCCAGTGCTCCATACTTTCCAATATCCTTTCCACCGTAGTTCCTGCTAAGCTTGACTGGTGTAGTGCTTGCCGTAGGCTTAGAGTCGATTTCACCATAGTTTGCACCACTATTTCAGAGATTGTCCAGGGCTCTTGTCTGCAATTTTCACCATAGTTTGTATGGGAGGTCTATAGATACTTTAGAATCGCCAAAAGAATATCTTGAATATCACTGTTGTTGCAACCAGCAGTAATTGTAGAATATCCACATTTTTTTTTTTCTCTATTTGTGAAAGCATTTCAGTGGTACTGGTGTTTCTTGCAGCAGCTTCTTCTGCCGTTGTTGATTTTCTTCTTCTGGATAACCGACATTCACCGTAGTTGCAACAATTGTCAATGTTGGTGATTGGTGAATTACCCCTTTGATAGTTGGACTGAAGTCGATATGTTCTTTACAGGCTCACAGAATTTGAGGACACCCCTTCAAGTCAACTAACCATTGACGAATTTATGAAGGTCGATCTGGACAAAGAATGTGACCCACCTTCCTTCACTGCTGGCCAGAGGAAAGTTAGAATTCGGCAGGTAATTTAGAGCAAGCATGGATTCCTATTTGGTTTAACTGTACATTGCGTGTTGAACATCACCCAGGTTTTTTAATTTTAGCTTATTTATATCTAAATCCAACCTAGGCCAGTATTACAATGTTGGTGCTAACTTAACCAGAGCTGTTGTAAACTTAAAACCTCCATAGGCTATAATGGCTATGGGAAGTTTACAACCGCTTTTGTTAAATTGGCACCAACATTGTAATACTGCCCCTAGCCTCTTGTCCTGCAGAGAACATCTCCTCCCCAATCTTCTGGTGCCAAACCTAAAGTTTCTTTCAGCAACCGGTTGCCAGACGATGGTAATCGGTACATGTGTTACTAGTGTACACACCCTGTTGAATGCCTTTCAGTGCTTTGCTTTGAGACTCATTGGCCATTGTAGATTTGAGATGTAATCTCCACACTTGTACCTCAATCCTCTGTCTTGTTCCATACAGTTTCTGTATTTGTGTTGCTTTACTTTAATGGGCCGTTTTCCCCTTTTTCCTCTCCTTTCAGCTTGAACAAGAGCTTGCCAAAAAACTGAACGATGTCGAAGGTAACGTTTCTTTTTTATATCTTGTTGTCTCTGGTTTGCGTTTTCACAAACCCCAGTTAATGTTGAATCTTTGCAGGTGAAATAACAACGTATCAAGATGAAATTGAAAATGAACTGGAGAGCAGTAGACCAAAACCTAGAGGCATGTACGCCTCCTGTTCTAAAGACGGTAAGAAACTGGAACCTTCAGATGAGTAGGTTGGGTGTGAAGATGGGGGTCTAGGAAGACGTAGTGGTGGAAGAGAAGCACAATTAACGTTAAGTAAAGAATACATAGAAAAAAATATGGGCTAAAGTGTTCTCTGTGGGAGTGAATGCGTATTTAAAGATTATTGGAGCTATTCCCCAAGCTTAGAGTAGCTGCCAACTAGTCCAACATAACTGGAAGCACGAAGTTGTAGTTGTCAATGCTTGCTCGGCTAATCCCATTGGACAGCGATGGTCAATGCTCATGATTTTGCTGACGTTTCCCTATTTAATGAGCCGACGGAGACGAGCTCAACTCGCCGATTTCAGGTGAGTTTCTCTTTTCAGTGTGTACATGGCTCTACTTGTCTGGATAGTGGTGAAGATGGGTAGATGGGGGTGTACATTGCTCGCAGAGATGCCTTTATTAGAGATGGTTGTTTACCTGAATATGGTCATTTATTTCTAGATTCTGCTGAAACTGCATCCACCGTATTCGGAGAGGAGGAAGGGGATGACTTGGAACTGGAAGCCGCTGCTGAGCATCTTAGCAAAGATTTTTACACAGAAATGTCCAAAACGGGCAAATTAATCAATGACAGTCCCATAAAACCCCACCGCCTAGACTCTCTGCTTGGCCCCCTTCCTACAGCTGCAAGCTTGGGAATTACTGACTCCATCAAAGAATGTATAGCGACCAAGGAGCAAGAGAGCTGTAAGTACATCCCCATTCTTCCTGTTCATTGAAACCTATCCAATATTCTCCATGGGTCATAAGGTAGATTTTTTTTTTATTGGGGGGGGGGGTGTCTTCTGAATTCATTTAGCTCGAAGGGGTTCCAGTGACCTCAGTGCTTGAGCTTCTCCTTACCTTCCACTGGAGCATCAGCTCAATCGGTTGTCTTTTACGTTCACCTTAATGGGTTCATTAAGTCAAAGCAAGTGTTCCCCACTCCTGATCTCTCAACCTGTGCTTTGCTTACACCCCTCATATGGCAAATGTCCACCTGAAACCCCTCGAAATGCTTCATATAGCTGTGCATTGCAGGAGGAGACCTTGGCTGGTAAGCAGAGTGACAAGTGTAGATCAGGAGGGAGAAGTCCCCACAATTATCTTTTATATAGATAGAAGTTGCTATGGGTGGGAAATAATTGATGCCACTTTGTAAAATACTGGTGTTCAGCGTGTTAAAACATTTAGGGAAAGGTCATGAACTCTAGAATTTTCCTTTTTACTAGAGACTGGTGTTAAAGTGTGTTTTACAAAGCATCGTAAACCTCAGAGTCCTTTTGCGTATTGTAGGCTTTTGCAAAGGCACATTTGGCCAGATGGCTTTGGAGTCAATAGGGGTTCCTAAAATGACAATATTGGTTCTTCAATCTTGGCCAAGATGCAGTTGGTTTTTATAGATAAAAACCCCAAAGCATTCCTATATTTAATTTTGTTTTCTGGAATAAAAAAAAATCCCTTTTTATTCTTTGAGAGGTTCGTCCATTTCTATGCTGGCTAATCTGTGAGCGCCCTTGTTCAGATCTGACAAATGAGACCAACCGATAGACTTGGATTCTCTTGTTTGGAAAGCTCCTCTCACAGTAATGCGACTGTAATGTGCCGTAAATGTGCTCAGAAATTACTGCATGTGTAAATTAACTATATAGGTATTTAGAGAAAGTACTTGGCCAGTTAAGTGGTTATTAGGAGGTCACTAGGTGGAGATTGTACGTGACTAAGTGGTGTCTGAGTGGTCCTGGGCTACAAACCACGAAGCGAGATCCGTTTTGGTTCCTTAAAGTGTTTGTTTCTACAAAAGGTTACGTAAAACCGCAAAATACATTAATACAATTTTGAAATCTTTCAATGTTATGTTTACGAGAATTTGGGTTTTACACACACCATGAAAAATCATGTTGGTTTTGAACCTATAGGTCAAACTAATGGATGCTAACCTGGTTTTATACATTTCTGGGGATCTGTATTACTAGTTCACAATGTTTGCTAGAGAAGGCCGGGGTCAGACGAGCGTTTTGCCCACTCTTAGTGCCCGTCTGGCCACCTCGCTGAGCGCAGTTAGTGCGCTCAGCGCTGCAAGGCTTGATCCTCCTATGGAGGATAGCTCTTTGCAGCCCCATCGAACGCGTGTTGTAGCGCTTAGACTGGGAGGCTTTCATCACGGCTGCTGTAACGCGCGCAATTCGTGCGCATGCTACAGTGTGTGGCCGGCCCGTCGAAGCTTTACGACGCTGGGAGGCACGTCTGTACGGGCGCTCGTCTGACCCCGGCCTAACTCTCCCCATTGCCTACATACCGCTATCTTCTTCAAGGAGCTTTGCTGCAGTTTGTAAACATCTGACATGGGGTGTTGGACGTGCTCAAAAAAGAATATTGAATGCAAAGAAAAAGTATATATTATGTGAGGTGAGTGAAAGCCAAAAAAAGGGAATTTCAAGTCTGAACTTGAAATGTTCAACTGTACTGCTTCTAGCGAAACCATAAAATATGCAATATATGCAAGAGCATATTGGAGGTCACCCAAATAAACGCATTTTGCCTCTTCCATAGAATTCATAGCTTACACAAATGGATTTTAGACATTCCATGTGACCATACCATGGGATAATATTTTATTACATGTCTTCCCACTACAATCTGGAGCAAAAACCATAATTGTACGAGGTATGGTTGTATAAATTAATGCATTAAAAAAATATTTAAATGATGCTGACGTGAGCAAACCTTTTAGGTATCGCTGTCCTTGGTAACCATTATACTGGAAAATGATAAGTTATCAGCAAACCCAGATTATAATCCGGCTTGATTGCGAAAAAAACTTTAGGAGGCTTTAACACATAATCTATAAAAGTGTCAGAAGACCTGAACCTTGATTGCAGTCATTTAGTGGTGGCCACTATTTGAGGCGCGCCACATGACCATGGTTTGGGACAGTGGGAAGGCCCAGAACTTGCTTTTAGGTGCCTGTCACCATTATTAAGGATTCCACACTAAACTGAAACTCCAAAGTTCTTAAGGTTCCTCTAATTTCGGTTTGGGATCCCGTCACGTTGAATAATAATACAATAAGCAACTTTATGATTACCTCCTCGGTTTTGGTAGATCTTCCCACACAGTTGGTTCTTTTCCAGTTCCATACAGGATTTGCCACCAAACTGACTTGATAAATGTCAAGATGTGACTCACAAAACGTACTAAGCCATTTTTCATACTCGTTTGGATATATGCCAAGATCCAGTCCCTGGCATCTTAATCATACGTCTAGATCGGCTTTTTGGTAGGGGTACGTAGATATTTTTTTATTTTAAATAATGTTTGTTTATAGCAGGAAAATCTCTGAATAACAAGCTTCTATAAATTTAGAAATAAAGTGTAATGCTGCTTTGAACACAGGTGAATCCATTGAACCATGCTAGAATGGCCAGCTAGTTCCTAAACTAGGATACGATTTCAAGTTTACATAAGCATGGGGTTATTCCCCAAGTGGAGAATTGGAGAAGGACATTAGGATTATGCATTTTAGGTTAAAATAGTTGAGCAGAAGGCGTAATTTAAATAAGCAACTTCAGATATTTTAGCAGAACTTCTTTTGCAGTTCTCTACCAATACCCCGCTT
Source organism: Leptobrachium leishanense (assembly GCA_009667805.1). Classification (NCBI taxonomy): domain Eukaryota; kingdom Metazoa; phylum Chordata; class Amphibia; order Anura; family Megophryidae; genus Leptobrachium; species Leptobrachium leishanense. Next base: position 34,915,974 of record CM019075.1, on the reverse strand, counting down.
GGACTAACCCAAAAAATATATATATATCAAATATCTACACCCCTGCCTCCCATCCACTTTCCAACAATGCCACATTTTACTTTGGTTCAGCTATTTTGTCATTCCATAACTGTTGTTTCTTCATCAAGAAGGCTTGAGAAAGTCATTTGTGACATCCGTAACCTTTTCGCGTGTCTAGGAAATTGCCATTTTCTGGAAACTGAACACCTGGTCTTTTTCTTGGATTTTCTAAGAAATCACAGCACTTGTGCCAGCCTGTCCCAAACTCCTTCACCATCTGCTCCTTGAGATTGAGGTATAGCAGCATCGACCTAGCACTTATAATCCTTGAAGGTTTTCATGCATGGAGTTTGAGTACGTCGGCATTCAGTGTGAGATGGGATGCCATATATGCACGAGGGAAGGGATGTCGACGGGGAAAAATGTGAGCAGCAAGGGTGTCAACGTGCACAAAGTAATCATAAATTATGTTGATGGGGCTCACTTATAGCAGCAAACCCATGGTGGGATGCTAAAACATTTCAGGTTTAGGTTGAAAATATGGAGTTTGTGAGGAATGAATTTATGGTGGATTGGCGAGAACCGTGGTACAGTGGGGAGCACATTAAACTGATTTTGTTGAACAGATTTGGTTTTGTTAAAGTTTTTTGTTTTTGATAATTTAAGATGTGATTGTCTTGCATTTCTAGTGGCCGATAAGATCTTGTTTTCTCCAATCGCAATTCTTGAGAACATTGCTCATTCAATTCCGAAGGGTAAAACTATCTCTGAGAATCCATGGGTATACATTCTGTTATCAAAATGATTCATTATTCCCCTGACTCGAACTACTAATGGAATGCGCTATGAATCATTTTCCTTATGTCAATTTGGGATTGTTTACCAGACTCTTTGTCACTGTTGAACAGAATTCTGATACGCGATCTTAACCAGCTTGGTAGGCCAAAGGAGTTGACCGGTGTTGCGGAAAACCATTCCTTGGAAATATTTCTTGAACGGTTAGTCATGCACAGGTTAAGTTTTCCGGAAATCTCTTTCAGTCGCAGATAAAGCATTAATTTCTTTTAACGAAATACTGCATTATGAACCACTACTCACTACAGCTCTTGCTTTGCTTGCCACCATATATCTGGCCCATTGGCATCTCACGTGTGGCAGACCTCCAAATCCCGTTTCCTTGTGTAAGCCTGGATTTGCACGTGTGCACATCCCCAAGCTGGGCACATGTAGAGAGTCCCATTGATGTGCTGGCCTATTTGCCACCTCATCTGCAATCACTTGTCCAAAAGAGTGACAGTCACCTGGCCAGCCGTCCTCCTCTTGCTTCCCCCCCCCCCCCATCATAAGTGGCAAGTTCAGGCCTTTTTTGCTGTAGAACTGACTGATGGAGATGGGGGCTTGCTTGAATTTTAAAGCAGACCTGCCACGCTCTTTTCTGGGCACTGCCATGGACGGTCACCTACAGACTGACTTTTCTGGTCCCACCTGGTGGTTGACCATCAGCAGCTCTGGATGGTGCTCAGGTTGCTGTGCCACTGCCCCGATCGCCAGATTAGTAACGCTCTGTAGGTAAGTATGATACATTTTAAAATGAAGACTTTCGATGGTGTGTGGGCAGGATTAGAGCACATTGCTCTCTTCTCGAAAAACGTGACCAACGTCCTATACAACTATATCAGCAGTAGGCTACATGGAGACATTAATTTGTTGACCGTTAGCTCTCCAGTTGACCGTTGGCGGCCATTGTGTCTCCTAAAGCATTTCCCCTGATTGCTGAATGGTCAGGTCTGCTCTGATAAGAATATTTTCCATAGGTGACATAAAACCAGTACTACAGTTCCTTTATTGGTTACAGATTACTATACCTTTTCTCTGAACTCTTTGGTGTTGATCATTGCGTACAAACAGGGGCAGTTTCAGCCTACAAGCAATCAATAGGAGCTATTATTTTTTTTTATTTTCTAGCGAGTGCCTTATATTTCGTATTTTGCTTCAGAATACTCCTATTTCACTTTGCAGTTTGGGCCCCCGAGTGATGTCTTGCATGAAATCCGTATACTTTTACCCCGAGCGCACAGAAGCCTCCACATCATAGCGTGAAATAGCTACACTTTAATCTAAAATCCCCCTATACAAAAGGACACCTGAGGATAACTAATTAGACGATTCATGTGCAAATGAGCCCTTCAAGCCCTGTCTGGCGTTACGTTATGAAATCTCTTTGGTTTAATGGCAATTTTCTAGGAAGCTTGGGCACGTTATGGATTGTCCCACTACCCCCTCATTTTACGCTAAACCTTTAAATCTTCTGCCATAAAACTTCTGTCTTGGCACAATCCGCATATCACATTTAATCTGATTAAACCGTTTGCTTCGGTTTAAATAACCCAACCGTCCTCAGGCTTCATTCCAATGGGCCGCTATTGTTTACATGTGAGCAGTTAACTCTTACAACTCTTCTCATAAACGTCTACGGCTCCTCTGTTTTGCCAAGCTGATCGGCAACTCCTGTTGCCGCTCGGCCTATATTTGCTGGATGCTTCACATTTAGGCTGGGGGTCAGACGAACGCATTGCGAATGCGCGTGCAGCCGTACTTTATTACGGCCGCAGTAGCAGCAAATGACTGCTAATATATGAAGTACGGCTGCACAAAAGTTCGGCCGCGCAACACAAGCGGCAAACGAACGCATTTTTTCGAGAACGTAGAACCGCTAGTACTGACGTACAGAGTGCGCTGCGTCGGCATAGCGGCGTGTGTGCGTGATTAGGAGACGTCAGACGCTGCACATGTCCGGCCACCATCACGTCAATTTGTTTTTAATAGCTCCGTCAAAAATCACGGCCGACATTGTGCACCGTATGACCGCAATCACGTCTTCCGTGAAAAAGTACATCAACGCACTTTTTGACGGTAGACGTGAAAAATGCATTCGTCTGACCCTAGCCTAAGGCTTCCTACATCACATTCATTCTTACCATAAACGGAAGGTCAAGGAACAGGGTTTTCAATTGTTATTCTACCTTATTGACCCGAATGATGTATTCTCTGAAGATCAGGCGCATAGAATCTCGTGCAGGGCTTCCTCAAATCTCCACGGAGTCCTATGAACTCTGAAAAGCTGCCGGCATTGGCATATATGCCGGCCAAAACCATAACAAGTACCTCTGCTACTACAGCGACTACCTGGTAATTTAACTGGTATCGGGGATCTACAAAGACGGTAATTATGACCCTGCTGCGCTCTTTTTTTCCAATCTGCAGGAGTCCTAGTTTTTTTTTTAATCTTTAATTATATTTTAATCTTAGCAGGCAGATCCCCCTCGGCAGTTAAAGTATTATCAATTTTATGTTGACAGCCCCAGGAAACCACATGGGTGTGGGATTATTCATGGTCCTGTGAGCCGAGTTCTGGTGATGAGCAGTTTGTAAAATGTTGTCCACATTGGGGGGGGGGAAAGAATAAACTGCTCATTTCAGGGGAAATGTTGCAGACCGTGCACTAGAGTGTGGAATATATAGCTCGTTTACAGAACACTTTCATGTAGATTGGGCAGAGAGGGTCGGGAGGATGGCATAGGTTGATAAGGACTTTATTACTGACCCTCGATCATCAAAAAATTACGTAAATGTCCAAATCATGCTATGAAAGGGTTTGGGAAATTTCCACTTTGTCTTGTTGCTACAACCACCTCAATTAAATTTTCCATTTGGTCTATTAATCCCTCTATACCACGTGGTATCCTGCTGTGATAATTGTTTGGTTTGATTTGCTTTTGTCTCTTTGGACGTTGAAGGATTAACATTTTTTTCGAAAAGGGATCTTCCTTCAGCCAGGATGTTAAGATATTGGCGATTATTCTGTCCCTTTCCCTTTCACCCCTTATCGGGCATTTCCCCCCTTCCTTCTCGCCTCCCATTATATCTGTGCCCCATCCATGCTGCAACTCCAGCACTCCTCCATATTGCTCTGGCTCTGCATTTGCCTACTATTAATCTACTACATGATTGTTTTTATTTGGAATACAAAACTTCACCCCATCCTGGTTCGTTCTGGGTTTCAGTAATTCTGCAGTGCCATGGCAAGAGCTGGGATGGTTCTGATGGACTGAAATACAGCTTTCTTAAAATATCTTGCAATGTGTTCATTATTGTACCCGGAAGAACAAAATGTCAGCTCTGCTTCACTTTACAAATCATCATGCCGGCACCCCTGTTCATTAGTCAAGGTGGCCGAGTGCCTTTATGCAATTGAAGTTACGTGTTGGCATTCTTATTTGCCGAGGTGGCTCGATCATAGACGCTGCATTTCTAAAGACTGCAAGACCTTTTTTCTGAGACTACAGTGGTAACGATTCCGCTGCCCACCCTTCTTCTTCTGGCCTGATTTGTTATCCAAATCCGTCATAAATGTATTTGCACGCCCTGCGATGTATTGCAGTATCAGACTAGTATGCAGTCTGTTACCTCTTCTCTTGATGGGCGCAGCATTAATGAAAGGCTACGAGTCATTACGGTTTTTAATGAAACCACATGTTCTGCACTGCTGTGTGCTAAAGGCGGACAAGCATTCTCGTAACGACAAGAGTTAAGGGAAATAAAGGTGTAGATGACCCTGGTTAAACGGCAGTAATTCATTGAGCTGGACTTTAGGACCACTATTCCAAGTCGGTTGCATGAGACCCAGTGATCACAGGGGTTTAACCCAAATCTTAATTTTGACTGGTGACCACTTGTGAGGCTAGGCTTGGCATGAAAATGCATGGGAACAGCAATGGGTTGTAACTCGTGACCTCTGCATCAACCACGTAATGCCCTAGGAAAGTAAGGGAAAGACAGATACTTGTTAGAAAAGCAAATGCTGTGCCGAAACGCCTGGCATCCTTACTTCTACTCAAACCCGGCTTTTACACATATCCCAAAGATCTTCGTACCTATGGTGGAAACGTCAAAGCAATTCAATTCCTCAATCATAGTCTATGGATCCCAGTGGTCAAACAAGGATCTTGTTACAATCATATCCACCACTTTCATGAGTTATTTATTTATAAAGTGTAGGCATATTCCGCAGCGCTGTACAATAGGCACAGTATAGACAGGGTTACAATAATTGAACAGCATTTGACAAACCGTACAGGAGGAGATGAGGGCCCTATTGCCGTAGGAACTCACAATCTAGAAGGGTTGGGGTTGGAAACAGAAGGAGAGGACTGCTAGGTGAGAGTGATTGATGGTTGCATCAATGAGTCGGGTGGTAGGCTTCCCTAAATAGGAATGTTTTAATGGAGCGTTTGAAGGAAGAGAAATTAGGGGAAAGTCTGACCGTACGAGGAAGAGTGTTCCAGAGAATGGGGGCTGCGCGTGAAATCTTGCAGTCTATCATGGAAAGAGGTGATGCGGGGAGAAGCTAGACTCGGTTCACTGTTGGATCTTAGGGAGCGGGCTGGGGTGTATTTGGTGATTTTAGGGAGGACAGTTAGTGGGGAGCTGAGTTAGTGAGAGCTTTGTAGGTCAGGGTCAGGATTTTGAACTTCCTTCTGCGAGTCCCTTCACTGGCTCCCATCCACTGCAGAATTGAGTGGCAGAAACAGAGCGGCGGGTGAGGTGGATTAGCCTGGCGGAGGCGTTCAGGATGGATTGTAGGGGGGAGAGGCGAGAGAGAGGGAGGCCAGATAAGAGATTATTGCGATAGTCAAATCGGGAGATTACCAGTGTGTGAATGAGTTGTTTTGTGGTGTCAGCGGTAAGAAATGGCCGAATTCTTGAAATATTACGTAGTTGGTAGCGGCAGGAGGAGGAAAGAGACTTGATGTGGGGGATGAAGGAAAGAGCAGAGTCAAGTGTAACTCCAAGACAGCGAACCGGTTTGATGGGGAGCTAGTGATACCCTCCACCGTGATAAAAAAAAGTCAGGAGGCGGGGAGGCATTAGAAGGAAGAATTAGGAGCTCCGTTTTAGACATGTTGATCTTTAGGTGGTGAGAGGCCATGCAGGAGGAGATGCCAGATAAACAGTTACTGACTTTGGAAAGGACAGGAGGAGAGAGATCAGGGGTATTGAGGTAGATCTGATGGTCATCAGCATACAGGCGGTAATTAAAGCCAAAGCTTTTAATGATTTTGCCCAGGAAGGAGGTGTGGATGGAAAAGAGCAGAGGACCAAGGACCGAGCCTTGAGGTACACCAACAGATAAAGGCAATGAAGAGGAGTTACCAGCAAAGGACACAGAGAAGGACCTGTTGGATAGATAGGAGTCAACCAAAGCGAGTGCAGTGTCAGAGACCGAAAGTGCTGAGTCTGTAGAAGGAGGGGGTGGTCGACCGTGTCAAAAGCAGCCGAGAGGTCAAGCAGGATGAGAACAGAATAGTGGCCGTGTTTTTTTTTTTTTTAGCAGTTAGGAGGTCGTTGGTGACTTTGAGGGCAGTTTCCGTTGAGTGTAGGGGACGGAAACCAGATTGCAGTGGGTCGAGTAGGGAATTAGAGGACAGAGGCGGTTGAAAATTAGTTTTTCTAAGCGCTTAGATGTGAGCGGAAGCAGGGATACAGGGCGGTAGTTGGATGGAGAGTTGGGATCAAGGGAGGGTTTCTTTAGTAAAGGGGTAACTTGCGCGTGTTTGAAGGCAGATGGGAAGGAGCCAGTGGAGAGAGATAGGTTGAAGATGTTTGTGAGACCAGGGGTGAGGGGGGAGGAGGAGAGGGGAGGAATTAGATGTGAGGGAATGGGATGGAGCAGGCAGGTGGTGAGATGTGAGGACAGTAAGGAATTGACTTCCTCCTCAGTGGCTGGGAGGAAGCGGCAGAGGGGACTTCTGGGAGTGGAGGTGGCGGATTACTATCTTGTGTTGGGATGTTGCTTCTAATAGTTTTATTGAGGAAGAACTCTGCCAGGTCCTGAGCGCTGAAGGCAGCTGAGGGGGGAGGTGTGGGTGGGTAGAGGAGGGTGTTGAAGGTGGACCAGAGTCGTTTAGGGTTGGAGGACAGAGTAGATATGAGATGAGAAGGATTGTTTGGCCAAGTGAAGGTGTATGACCGGAGAATAAACTTGAACAAAATCAGCTTCAGAGCGAGATTTCCTCCGGGCACGCTCTGCAGTGCAGGAGCATCTTTGCAGGTAGCATGTCTGGGGGGTGTGCCAGGGCTGAAGCTGGCGGCATGGGGCCATACAGAGTCGAAGAGGAGCAAGCGTGTCTAGAGCAGTGAGAAGTGTGGTGGTGTAGTGGTAGCATCAGAGCAGGTGTAGGATGAGGTGTGAGGGAGGTGGTGAAGTAGATTGGAAAATTAATGGATACACAGCATGTAGATTTCTGCGAGTGTATGTGTGTGCGGGATGGGGGAGCAGGGTGTTTAGGAAGTACAGATAGGTTGAAAGAGAAGGTGGTGGTCAGAGATGGGGAAAGGGCGACAGGTGAACTCAAACGGAGCAGAGGTTGGAAAAGACTAGGTCAATAGAGTGACCATCGCAGTGGGTAGGGAGGAAGGGAGGCTTGTGTGAGTGAAAGAAGTTTAGAGGCAGCAGGGCAGAAGGATCATCAATGGGAATGTTGAAGTCCTCAAGAACTAGGCATGGAAGATTAGAAGACAGGAAGTGAGAAAGCCAGGTAGCAAAGTGGTCAAAGAACTGGGAGGTTGGTCCCGGTGGGTGGTAGATGACCACCACCCTGAGAGCCAGGTGAGAGAACAGGCGGATGCAGTGTGCCTTGAAGGAGTAGAGGGATGGAGGTGGAGGGAGATGCCGGTAGGTGCAGGTGGGAGAAGCAGGATTCCGACCCCGCCACCATTTCTCTCACCCGGTTTTGGGGTATGGCTCGTGTAGACCACCATGTGAGAGAGCAGCAACGGAGGCCGTGTCAGAGGGAGTTAGCCAGGTTTCAGTTAAAGCTAGGAGGTTGAAGGAGTTTGAAAGGAAGAGGTCATGGATGGCTGTGCATTTGTTGCACACAGACCGAGCATTCCAGAGGGCGCAGGAGAAAGAGGACAAGCGCTGAGGGTTTATGGGAAACCAACTGCCAGTTTATATTCCGTAAACTACACATTTTTATTGTATATTTGGGATATCTTCCTTGTTTTTCCACTATATCCACCACGTCGAACTCCCATATACAGGATGGGACACATTTGAAATGCATGTATTTAGGACTGGAAGAAGTCCATTTACAAAGGACTGGGTGTAACGTTTAACCAAGGTACAGGAGTTCATGGCATTGCTCATGGCTTGAAGATCACATCCGGTAGTTCAGGGATCTCAAACTCTGCCCCCCAGATGTTATTTCCTACAAATCTCAGAATTCTTTGAATGCAATAAATGGCAAGAGAATCATGGGAGGTCTAGTTCCGAAAACATTGAGGTGAACCAGAGTTTTGAGATACCTGCTGCAGATGGTCGCCACCTCAACCCAAACATTCTTGGGCTCTCTCGTGATCCCCACCAAAAATGTCACATCATTATGGATCACCCTGTATGTGCCGTAGGTAAATGGTACTTCCATAAAATGAGAATTTATCAATTTCATTATGTCCCTTTTAACCTCTTGGCTACCAAAATGTTACGTTCTGGGCCCCTGGCGCCCCCTCTGGTATATGCGATCATTGCCATTTAAGCTCTGGACTTTGGTTTGCTTTTGGACTTCTAGCCCTGGAGCCACAACTGGACTCTCTTCAGTTCTAATTGAACTGTGTTTATAAGGAGGCATCACCCTAGGAAGGGCGCTGCCTCATTTTGGTCTGATCTCATTTTGATCTAAGCCACATTCTAATCTGATACCTCATTTCATGTCCGTCCTGGTTAGGTGCAGTTTTGTATTCTGGATCTCCTGTCTGCATTTATGGTATTTCTGTATGACTTCCTTTCAGGTTCATTCATCGCTACCCCTGCTTAGTTCTGTTTGTTTCACTGTCTGGTCGTTGTTATCTAGGTTCTTGGTTATTTATATTTTGTGTTTTATTCTGGTTTAGTATATCATTGCTTTTTAGTTCAGGTCTGTCTGCATCTTTGCTTCTTGTATGTACCCTGTATTGCTTTTGCATCTGTGTTTTTGGTTTAGTCGTGTATTTTTGCTGAAAGTTCTCAGGTCTTAGTTTCATGTGTATATTTTGTGCTTTTTGTTCTGGATCCCTGCGATCTGTTTATTCAGTCGGTCTTAAACCTAAATCTTGTCTGCTGTTTCATGTCTGTATTCATGTGTGCTCACTGCATATTTAGCTCACACCCTTCTGCACCCATGCCAGGCCAGGCCCACCGTAACACAAAATTGTGTGTACATTCGTTTTGGTTTCTTTCTGCCCCCCGCCCCCCCATTGCAATAAACCTAAAATGCAAAATTTAGTCAATGGACCTTCACTGGCAAACCTTTTAGAAGGATTGATTCTTCCCATTTGGAAAAACACATACCTCGTTTAGACCTCACTATTGTCACTCTGTGTGACTGAAAAGGATCTGGAATGAGAGACCCCACCTTTTTATTGGGGCGGGCTTCAATAAACCTTTTTCATCCCGGGAGAGGGGCAGAATACAGGGAGGGCTTAGGTCTCTCATTACTGTACAGGGATAAGATTCAGGGTGCGAAGACTGAAAAATCCACGTACATTACATTCAATAGGCCCCATTTCAAGGCTGGCAATAAGATAACTTAGAGACGTTATGTAGAACTCGAGTTATTGCCTAGAACTGCTATTCCACTCTTGGCGCAGGCTACACTTGCGCCGCAAGTGTAGCGCTTCCTTAATGTTGATCAACATCTATAACTTGTAGAAGATATTATTTTTCACCTATTCCAATGTGCTTGTGTTTCCACTAGTGTTTCTCCCTTAACATCAGCTTTTAGGAGACTGTATTTATGTGATTTTGACTTTTGCAAAATCCCTTAATACACTGACCTAACCCCCCTTACACGTCATCCTGCGGTGGAGATGGCCGTGCGATCCGCTGCTTCCTCTTGCCAGGAGCAGAGTGAGACAGGTAACAGTACCCAGTTTCCCTCTGCGATTCCTCTGCAGCACTACGCGACCTCGTGAGGGCACGACTGGGACACGCAGGGCATTATGCAGCACATACAGATATTGCATTGCTAATAGCCCCATTCTGATCATTAAAATCTCCACGAGATCTCACAATTTATCTTTATCACATTTACGGTGTCTGACACAAAGGGTCTTCTGCCTGTATACCGACAATGCAGACTCTGCGTGAAATTGTACAAAACGGACCCCATCCAGTGTCTAGAACCTTTCCTCCGACCAATTTCTATAAAGGTTCAATGAATACATGAAAACTAAAAATCTTAACCATCTCAATTTCACTCACAATATCTATACTGAATTGCTATAGAAGAGTTAATTTAAATGCAACCCATGTTTGTATTGCTTTGCAGTGTGAGGGTTATTGTGCATGCCCATGGTCTGTAAGGAAAGACAACCAGTCACCTTTCCCTTTGCCCTTGTACAAGATGAAACTGTAGGTGTGCTGACAGATTTCTCTCGCACGTAGCAGCCGGTCTTTTAAAACATTATGTCTTCTTTTTTTCCTTTTCTCTCCTGAACCTCAATTGGCAATTTGCTGACGGGCTCTAACAAAGTCGTTCCGAATCACTGATGCAGATCGTTGATATTTCAGCAGTCTAATTTCTGGCCAGAAAAGAAAGGACAATGGGTATAAGTGTCTCGGATGCCTTATTAGATGAGCTTGCACTTATTTTGGGAGGAAGTGTAACGATCTCCCCTTAATAAAATGTCTTCCGGTGCAAGCAACTTTTTTTATTGATACTTGCGCTATGTTTTTTTGTTTCATGTTTTTTTTTTTTTTTTTGTCTCGTCCGGTTTTATAACTTTTTTGAATTAAAGGCACACTACAACGTACATAAGCTGTAACTAGTTTACTTGTTCTTTACAAAGAAAACCACCTTTTAAAGATGGCTTTGCTACCTCCCCCCATGATTTGCAAGTATATAACAAGAACAAGGAATGTTTCTTTCACCAGGTAATTTTGTGAAACATTCACACTTGCCCAAAGTTTTCATGCTAGGCATACTATACTGAATAAGGCTGGTCATCCACTGGGTTCGTAGTCGTACGACCATCTTGGTCGTCAGACTACGGACAACCTAGGTTGTAAGACTAGGGTGGTCTACTGCAAGTGAGTATGGACAACCTAGGTCAGACATTCCTGGTTAATACATTAGCAAACATATTTGTGGGGAAAATGCAATTACCCATATAATATATTCAAGTAGACTCATAGAATATAGGAGTACCCCATGGAATATATCAAAATAGAAGTTTGAATGTTAACATGTGCCTATGGCACAGCTGCAAAAGGGCCTGAAGAGGTTTCCCCAACCCTCAAAATTAGATTAACAAACAGGGCTAGTCCCTTTACACAATAAAATATCTTTTTTATTTTCACTTTTCCCCCAGCTTCTCAGCATCCATATTGTGATGTATGTTGTACCAGGTCGTCCGACTTTGTACAACAAATCCTATTCGAAAGGGAGAGGTCGCTAGTCTGATGCAGCCGTTCAAAGTTGTCCGATGGAAGTTGGAGGCAATGGACGAGGGTTTAATCTCTGTGTTGTGGGATTCGACAGACTACATGAGACTACATCCGATTTGTTAGTTGGACGACTACGGACCCAGTGGACGGCCAGCCTTACGGTGGAACCTTTGCCAGATTGGTTGTTTCAAATATTGACTGCTGCGTTGAAAATGTTACTTTAGTAGCAGCACAGTCATATGAAACATGGGAAAAGCCTTGTCTGTAGCTTCCCCCCCCCCCAAGAACCATCTCTATTTCAGTGGGGTGGTCTAGATCAGTGGTTCCCAACTTTGTCCTCAAGGATTACCTTGGTGAAATGCAGACTGAATCCTGCGATCACTGAGGAGCAAATCATATCACCTGTGCTGTGCTTCAGATATCTAGAAAACCTGGCCTGTTAGAGGTACTTGAGGACAAGGTTGAGAACCATTGGTCTAAATTACTAGGTCCTGGCCAAACACCTCTGACTTCTCGAGCACGATGAAAGAACTCCTATTTATTTATTTGCAAAGTATTTTACCAGGAAGGATAAATTACGATTTCTCTAGTTTTCAAGTAAATTAGTAAATGAGATGTAAAGTGCTTGCTTCAAAACAGCAGACCTGCCAACTTTGGGAGGTATGAAATCGGTAGTACTGAATTCGTGGCCAGCAATGGGTGTGATCACGACAGTTTGTGTCACTGGCAGTTGCCACACCCTGATAAATGGGGGAAATCATCCTAGTGCGCAGGTCCGCCAGGATGATTGGCTGCCTGACTGAGCAGCCAAATTGGGCTGATCATACACCAGCATTCACACTCCTGCATGTATCCCTGATTTTTCAACCGGTGGAGCACCATCAGTGTCGATAACATGTGCTCACGGTTTTTATTTCTAAGGGGAAACTATGTGACTTGGCAGGCCCACTATAGGGCGCTGCCATATTGGAAACTGCATTGAAGGGGCATCGGATTACTGAGGCCTGTTCAATACCTCAGCCGCTGCAAGTGCTAAGTTAGCAACTTGCATTGAACGCCGTTCAACCGCTCAGCGCTCAGCAGTGCTAACCTAGCACTTGCAGCGACCCGAGGAGATGCTGAGTGTGACGTTTTAAAGATGGCCGCCGCATGAAGCAAGTAACAATGCCCTACAGCAAGATGGCCGCCGCCTCGAAGCAAGTAATAATTCCGTACAGCAATGTTAATTTTGAGTTTTTTGTTCACCAAAGCACAAAATATTTATTTATTATTTCCCCCTGCACATAGACATATATTACAGTTCAATTTATATATTGTTTCAGAAGTAAACATAACGTTTATTCATTAAAAACTATCATTTGTGGTGTGTGCATACAAAACGGAATTGTGCTGACTGCTTCTCTTTATTATATTTTGTCCGAGTGATCCGAAAAACAATCTGAATTTTTCATTAAGAAATCGTCGGCCATTTTGGATTCAAAATTCGCATCCAAAGGGTTCAACATCACAGCTGCAGCAAACTGAATTGCTGCGCTGCAGCAATTCAGCAGCTGCTGAGGTATTGAACAGGCCTCTGGGTCAATGCCGTTTCCAATATGGCGGCGTCCTATAGTGGGCCTGCCAAGTCACAGCTGCTGATCTGTGGGGTGTGATCAGAAGATCAGAGGCCTGTTCAATACCTCAGCCGCTGCAAGTGCTAAGTTAGCAACTTGCCATTGAACGCCGTTCAACCGCTCAGTGCTCAGCAGTGCTAACCTAGCACTTGCAGCGACCCGAGGAGATGCTGAGTGTGACGTTTTAAAGATGGCTGCCGCCATGAAGCAAGTAACAATGCCGTACAGCAAGATGGCCACCGCATCGAAGCAAGTAATAATTCCGTACAGCAATGTTAATTTTGAGGTTTTTGTTCACCAAAGCACAAAATATTTATTTATTATTTCCCCCTGCACATAGACATATATTACAGTTCAATTTATATATTGTTTCAGAAGTAAACATAACGTTTATTCATTAAAAACTATCATTTGTGGTGTGTGCATACCAAACGGAATTGTGCTGACTGCTTCTCTTTATTATATTTTGTCCGAGTGATCCGAAAAACAATCTGAATTTTTCATTAGAAATCGTCGGCCATTTTGGATTCAATATTCACATCCAAAGGGTTCAACGACACTGCTGCAGCAAACTGAATTGCTGCGCTGCAGCAATTCAGCAGCTGCTGAGGTATTGAACAGGCCTCTGGCCTATAGGGGACAGACAAGGGTTATATTAGCATTGCGACTCGCGGAGGGCTAAAACCTCTTGTTTCTGTTCTGGCAAGCATGTTTTGACACTTGTACCAGTAGTAAGTATTATTAACTATTTTTCCCTCCATCAAATGAACTTGGTACGTCTGGAGGGGAAAAGAGGAGCCGGGCAGGGTGTCCTTGGGGGTTTATAATCAACCCCCTCCCTGTTTCAGTGTTCCTTTTGATATTTTGCTCAAAACTAACTTCTCTTCAGCTTGTTTCCTCTGGACAATGTCCCAGTAACAGTTTAGTATTTTTATTTCTGTATTAAGCTAATCTTTTTGGGCAGCTGACTACTACAGAATTAGAAGAGGATTTGTAGCTGGATAATCCTGTGATATATTAATCGGGATATGTTGCTACTTATCTCTTAATAAGCCGTGTTTGCCGCAAGGAATTCCCTCTACTTTATTATATATTTATTTTTATTTTCAAACTTTTCCGTAAAGTTTTTAAGCATCGCGCGCTCATGTCTCATAATGCTTTATCCTCTTAAGTAGTTCTTTTAGTAGTTACTTTATTGAAACATAACGTTCTTTTGTATTCAAAGTTTTCTCTTGAAGTCCATATCCGTTTGGTAATAATACATCATGTTTTAGAACAGACGTTTTCTGTTTTCTCATACTGCTGTGAAATGGATCCTACAGTGGGGGGGGGGGGGGCTTAATACTTAGAAACGTGGTGTAATGAGGTTTCTTCAGGACTTGCGTTAAGGGAACTGTAGTTGAAAACCATCTAAAAGTGAACATGGGGTTGTCTGATCATAGTTTGGTTTTGGAGCCAATGGAAATGTAGGTTTATAGTTGCCTGCAAAGGTAGACCTCTTTCACCTTGTAAGATGCGATCTTGAAGGTGTAGACCTCGTCGACATGTATAGTTGGGTATAATAAATGCACCATTACCATATTGAGTATAAATGGAGCCGCGATGGTATAAAACCAAAAGTGCACTTATACAGATGAGACTGATACGAATCCCATGCTATGTTTCACACACCAAAATATGATGGAGCTCTGAGGAAGTTTGAAGCCTCCAACAAAGCGGGTTGGTCAGGTGCTAATTAGAGTATGATGGTGTCATAACTTGGGTTTGGCGTTCACAAAATCACTCATCGAAACTCTTCGTAAAGGTTGCCGGTGAGATGGCAGTTCTACATGGCATCGTTGGTGATCGTAAGAACTAACAGTGATATTTTATCAGTAGTGAGCAAACCATATCGGAGGAGAACATACACAAAATAGGCTTAACGCTTGTTTTTTTAAATATTATTACGCTCTATACCTTGACTCGGGTTCTTGTAGGATTCATGTCTTGTGAGTGTGGGGCTTTCCCCTGTTATGACCATAATCAATGACTTAAGAGGTCAGGATGGCAAGAGTGCCCCTGTGTCAACATTCACTAAGAGCAGAGTTGCTGGCAGCAAGTGGGACTCGACTGCAGTCACCGAGTTGTACGTATCCACTTCGACTCGGCTTGCCACTTAACATGATCTAGCCGATGTTTACTTCAATGGCTGGCTCAGGCAGGTTGCACAACTAGTCGATTACAGTAGAGTTGTGTGTTGCCTTCAACTTGCTGAATAGTGAATGTGATGCTGCTTAGTCAATGTGTCGGCATCACTTCTGAGTGGCGATAGCACAGCATTGTGCAATGGCTCTTGGCATATTCCACCCTGGTGGGGAAAACCTAGCATCGTCTGGTGCTGGAACCAGCTAAGTGGCAGCTGGGATGAGATATCTCCCTTTATGTTTAGGACCAATGCGACATCCACTCCCGTATGAGATACAACAGCCAGAGGCTGCTGGTCACTACAGGTGCATTTTAACTACGCTCGGGCAACGGAACCTAATGTCACATTTCTATGTGCTCGGTAGGGATCGATTTCTTTCAAACCGGCTAAACAAACAATACATCCTCGTTTTAATTGGGTGGGGGATAATAACATAGGACGCACAAGAACGCATGATATAGATGGTGAGGGAGTGAAAGGTAAGATGGGAATTGGGAAGGGGACAGCAGTAAGAATGGGTTACGCAAAATAAAGTGAGCTGGGTAGAGTGGGACTAAAAATCATGTTTACATGGCCATCTCTGGGCATGGTGGTTTTGTTTCTTGAGTTTCCGTGACTATTAAGGTCAATGAGACCCAGATCACATGTTGTGCCTTTTTCTGGGTTTATTTAGTTTCTGTTGAAATGCACAAGTAGTTCTTTAACATTTAATTTGCTGTTTTGTACACAAGCAAATAATTTGTGCATTCCATAATTTATTGAGAATTTCCTGCCATCCTCTCCATGTAAGGAATTTCTCATTTGTCTCCCAATCCCCTGTAAAAATAGATCCGTCTGCGGCAGCGGAAACGAGTAAATTTAATTTAGAAAGTATAGATCTGCTCTTGTGCATTTCGTTTGCCGTCGCCGGCAGACAAGCTTCTTTACAAATATTGCCATATTTAGCATCCAGTCTCAAGAACATGGTTCTGAGCATCGGGTAATGTCGTGGATTGCAGGTAGCCATACTGAGCCGTGGTAATTAACCGATGCAGCCCCTGCCTGTTTGAGTCTTTCCCATAACGTTCATAACAGGAAATAATTACCATCCGGGGTGTCTTACCATTTGACGAGTACCAATATGCAGCCAATTTGGGACACTGTTGATATGTCAGAAACCCAACTGTGCTGACCTGACCCAACCACCCCCCCCCCTCCCCAACGCCTCCCTTATGCTGACAGGATTGTAATAGGGCCCCGGGAATAATACAAGATACGCACATTTAACACCGTTGCAGTTGCTGTGAATCACCAGGTTTCCTTGCGCTTGCAGCTCTGCCCAGAGTAGCGAGTGGTCTGGACTTCCAGGAGCCATCTGATCCATGCAGGCTGACAAAGTCCCTTTAATCCTCAAACCACATCAGGCCACAGCTGCTTGTCCATTTGTTTCAATCCACTCAAATTCTATTAATGGAAGGTGTTGCAGGGGGGCCAAGTTTTTAAACGTGAACTCGCCAAGGTTTCTGTCCACCCATAAATCCTTTAATAAAGATCACTTGAAGCTGTATATGCTGCAACGCTTCTTTTTATATAAGGAGGCCATTCCTCTGGCAAATGAGGAGAAATTGCTATTCCCATGTGTTCCTGATATCCTGCATATCCACCAAATGGGAACTATGTTCCTGCTGATAAAACAGGGGAGGGAACTGCTCCACTTGTCCCCTGGAAGATTGTTTAAGCAATTGTCTCCCATGATGCTGCGGGTGCTATCCACTTACTGAGAGAAACACGACTTTTTTTTTCTTGTGAACCTTATCGTTATTATCGAAATTATTATTCAAATCATTCGTTGTGGAGCAAAAGGAAGCTAAAGTAAATATGGAAGAATTTGAATTTTCAAGTCCATGTTCCGTCAGCTTTATTTTTATATAGTTTTTTGCCTAAATTTAAAAAAAAACACGAAAAAAAAACACGCTGTTAATTCTCCACTGATTCCCAACTATAATCGAGGGGGGGGGGGGGGGGGAATTATTATTTTGTTTAAAAAATTAAATCCCCAAAAGAGTAAAGCAAAATAAATATCTTAAAAATGCCGATCGTAATCCGTTAAGGCAGAGGAAAGGGGGGATGCCGGTCAGTCTTGCATGTTACGCTCAGGATCCACTTTTTTTTTTTTTTTTTGTAAATGTTTTTATTGTATTTTTTCACAGTAAACAAAGATATACGAAAGTTGTACACGTATCAAAGTCATCAGCTCGCAGGCTGGGCGGTGTCATCATAAAACAACATGTATCTTTTACATTCCAGTTAGTTATCAGACCTTGAAGTCCAAGTATCCGCATCAAATCAGGATAACGTGGAATCACATGGAAGGGGTTGTTTAAACTAAGACCAAAAAAAGGGGGGTTGGGGAGGGGGGGAATGGCCTGGGAATGGGGGCAAACCCCTACTGGGCACAGAAACCGAAAAACAGTGCATTTACTATATATCAAGGGTTGAGACTAGAGGATTTTAAGAATGAATGTGGTCAGTGACATCATCACATTGGCTCAATTACAGTAGCAAGGCACGAAATTCCGCTCCTCCTGATTGGAGAATCCAAGTACTCCAGATCTGAGTGTATTGGGCCGTCATACCGTTCATTGAAAAGTATAGTTGTTCGACTCTATGGAGCTCTTCCATTTTAGAGAGCCAAAGGTGCATGGGAGGGCTCACCCTTTGCTTCCAAAATAGGGGTATTAGACTTTTGGCAATATTCAGAATGCGGATACACACCGATTTTTGTAACCTGAAGTAGCGTAGTGTACATGATGTAATAGCAGGGTGGCTGGTCGGAAGTGATTTTATGTATCTTTTCCCAAGAAGAATGAATTACGGGGCAAGACCACCATATGTGGAGCGCCGATCCCGGGCCTTCACCACAGCGCCAACACTCGTCCGACATATCAGGAAACGCGTGACTAAGCTGTTCAGGGGTCTTATACCACAGGGACAGTAACTTATATGCCGTCTCCTGTGTTTTCGATGAGACCGAGCAGTGGTGTGTAAGGTCACAGATTTTCCCCCATTGGGAGTCTGACAGGGTAGTTTCTAACTGCCCATAAACCTTGGCGGGGGAGTTCTGTTTGAGCGCTGGAGAAGTTCATATAAATAGGACACACCATGTGGCATTAGGTCAGCTGTCATGCACTGTTTTTCAAATTCTGTTAGAGGGCGGTCAGTTTCGCTCGTTGGGGTATGGATCTGATAAAGCTAGCAATCTGCTGATATCAGAAATATCGTAGGAAGGTCACTGCCCTATCGCCCAGTATGTCATTAAGCGAGGCAAGTTGTTGGTCTCGAAATACGTCACGAATGCGTGGTGTTTGTGTTTGCAGCAAGTCTGTGAATATCGACGGGGTGTAAGACGTGGGTGTGGAGGCTTGGCACAACAACGGCGTAAGCGGCGATGGGTCGGAGGACAGGTCCAAAAGACGCATTACTCGATGCCATATACGTAGTGTAGCGGAGGTGTAAGTTAGATCACGTACACGGCGTAGCCCTTGCAGTTTAGGCAGCGAAGGGAGGACAGTGAGGGGAATCCCAGCTTCTTCTTGTTCAACCACCCCCCACGCTTTTGAGTTTGCGGGGTTTTGCCCATTCCAGAATACGCTGAAGGTGGCAAGCCGTATGGTACATCGCGAAATCTGGGATGGAATGCCCCCCCCCCCTGTGTTTTGGGTAGGGTAAGGATGGAAAATTTTAGTCTCGGTCGGGTTCCCCTCCATACGTAATCTGAGATCAGCGTCTGTAGGTCCCGTAAAAAGGTTTGCGGGAGGTCAATGGGAATCGTCTGAAAGAGGTAAAGAATACGAGGGAGTACATTCATTTTGCTTGCCTGGACGCGACCCAGCCAGGAAATGTGCGGATAATTCCAGTCCTTCAGATCCATAGAGATAGTCGCGAGCATTATTATTATTATTATTCTTTATTTATAAAGCGCCAGCATATTCCGCAGCGCTGTACAATAAGCACAGTATAGACAGGGTTACAATACATTGAACAACATTTGACAAACAGTACAGGAGGAGATGAGGGCCCTATTCCCGTAGGAACTCACAATCTGGGAGGGTTGGGGTTGGAAACAGGAGGAGAGGACTGTAAGGTGAGAGTGATTGATGGTTGTGTCAGTGAGTTGGGTGGTAGGCTTCCCTAAATAGGAATGTTTTAAGGGAGCGTTTGAAGGAAGAGAAGTTAGGGGAAAGTCTGACAGTACGAGGGAGAGCGTTCCAGAGAGTGGGGGCTGCGCGTGAGAAATCCTGCAGTCTATCATGAGAAGAGGTGATGCGGGGAGAAGCTAGGCGCAGGTCACTGTTTGACCTTAGGGAGCGGGCTGGGGTGTATTTGGTGATTAGTGAGGACAGGTAGTGGGGCGCTGAGTTAGTGAGGGTTTTGTAGGTAAGGATAACTTGGTTTGATGGGGAAATGGTGATACCCTCCACCGTGATAGAGAAGTCAGGAGGTGGGGAGGCATTGGAGGGAGGAATAAGTAGGAGTTCAGTCTTTGACATGTTGATCTTTAGGTGGTGGGAGGCCATCCAGGAGGAGATGCCAGATAAACAGTCACTGACTTTTGAAAGGACAGGGGGAGAGAGATCAGGGGGAGCATGGGCGCAAAGTTGTCCCTGAACATTAAAGTATGGTCAGAGGTCAACCAGATTCCCAGGTATTTGATCTTGTCCTCGGCCCATTGGATCGAGAAGTTTGGCCGTATGGATTGAGCCGTCGACCGTGGCATGGACACATTTAACAAGAAGGACTTGGCAAAATTAATTTTCAAGTTGGAGAGGTTACCGTATACTTCAAAAGCTTTCAATAAGTTGGGCAAGGTCGTTTCTGGATGAGTCACGAAAAAAAGATCATCCGCGAAAGCAGCTACCCTGTGCTCCGTCCGACCAGTCCGGATCCCACTGATGTCCGGGCTAGCCCTGACCGAGGACAGGAAGGGCTCCAATGCCAATTTACTCTGTCAAAGGCCTTCTCCGCGTCCGTAGAGAGGAGAAGGCCTTCTCGTTTCCTCGCTGCCCTATGCATGATCGTCAGTGCCCGTATGGTGTTGTCCCGCGCCTCCTGCCCTGCCACAAATCCCACCTGGTCTTGGTGTATCAAACCCGGGACATAAGGTGTAAGTCGTGTGGCCAGAATCTTCGCATACAGTTTGAGATCGCAATTTAAGAGGGAGGTGGGGCGGTAGCTGTCGCACCGCTCCGCATCTTTACCTTCCTTAGGAATCAAAGATATGTTAGCCGCCTGAGTTTGGGATGGAATGGTGTGGCCTTCCAGGATGGCATTAAAAGCGATCAGAAATCTGGGGTAAAGAATTTTCGCAAATCGTTTATAATACTGCAGGGGAAGGCCATCTGGGCCAGGGCACTTGCCCGTTTTAGAAGATTTTACCGCGTCACTCAATTCTTCTATAGTTAAGGGTGCGTCTAACAGTTGGGCAGTTTCAGGTGTCAGGCGTTGTGTGATGTGTTGGGATAGATAGGCATGAATCTTTTGTGAATGGAGTTTGCGTCCGTCGCCAGAGTGGGCAGGTCATATAGAGTCGCGAAGTAGGAACGAATTGTAGGGAGAATGCGGTTCGGTAGGTGCTGTGTTTTGCCATGTGTGTCCCTGATTTTGGTGATGTAAGTGGTTGAGCAGCGGGCGCGTAGCATACGAGCCAGCAAAGAAAAATGTCTTCGAGCGTAAACAGTGTCGGTGATACGTGGAATTAAGAAGGGTGGCCAGTTCCCGGCGTAGGGTTGTCAAGTCGGTTAACTGGGCAGGGTCTAGGGATTCCTTATGTAAGGTCTCCAGGTGCTGGATGCGAGCTAAGAGGTCAATTGTAGTTGCCTCCCTGTGTTTTTTTTGCTCTGACGCCTTACGGATATAAAACCCACGTATGACACATTTATGTGCTTCCCAGATGGACAGTGGAGACACATCTGGCGTGTCATTGTCCTGAAAATATAGGGCTAGGGTCTGCTCACAGTCGTTTGAAGTCGGGGGATCAGTCAGGAGGAAATCATTAAGTCGCCAGGCTGGGACGGCCGGGCGATGCAGAGGGGAAAGAAGACGCATTGAGACGGGGCATGGTCAGACCATGTCAAAGATCCAATCCGGACCGATTGTAAAACAGGTAGATAATAGTGCGGTATAAAGAAATAATCCAGTCGGGAATAGATCTGCGCAGGGTGTGAAAAATATGTGTAGTCTTTGTCCTCCCGTGTGCATTGCCCTCCAACAGTCTACTAATCTGTGCGTATGCAATAATTTGGAGATCGAGCGAGTGACGTGGGGGGACAGCTGAGCGTCCCGAGGACGTGTCAAGGCGGGGGATCCAGTGGTACATTCAAGTCGCCCCCTAAAACCAGACAGCCCTCAGAACTCAGTGATGAGAGGAAGCAATTTGTTTATGAATCTATGTTGTCCCTTGTTTGGTGCGTAGAAGTTTACAAAAGTATATTTGCGTCCCGCTATTTCTCCCTTTACCATTACATAACAGCCATCTTTATCAGATAGAGTTGCTTGTTGGAACAAGGGGACAGATTTGTGAAATAAGATCGCCACGCCCTTAGATTTGGCCACCACATTGTTACTAAAAAAGCCTATTGGGAACCAGGAGTTTGTGAGTCTCGGGGCCGCCCCTTCTCTAAAGTGTGATTCTTGGATAAACACCACTGAGGCACATGCTTTCTGGAAATCACGTAGAGCACACGAACGTTTCTCAGGTATGTTTAGGCCACTGGCATTTATGGACATTAACGTAAGAGGTTCCTGACGCATGGCCATTATCTAGGGACAATGGTGGAACTCTCTAGGCCAACCCCCACTCCCACAGGAAAGGGTAAGGAAGGGAACCGGTGATCTAAGGGAATGGGTAGTAGGTGGTAACTATGTACACTCGGAGAGGCGGGGCCGCGGGGTGCAGGAAGAATCCAACAGACCAACCAGTGGTCCGAGTATCCTGTCTACCTCACATGACCTGTCCACCTCACGTGACCTAGCGTTCGCAGGAACTAAAATCAATCTATGCATCGGGGCCTCCGCAGACCCCCCAAGTAACACTGACTATCAATACAATAATACATTGAACGTTGTGTGAGAGAAATAGAAAAGAAAAAGATTATTTCCAACCAGCAGGACCCATCTCGTCCAAGAGTCCAAGGGAAGGCGCGTCGAGCGGTCCTTGAGCTCGGGCCCCATCTTCGGGGGGGGGGGGGGGAGACAAATGGTCCATGGTCGAGACAGTTCGGATAAAATCCTAGTCCAGAGTCCACCCCCCCCTGCAAAGAAAAGAAAAGAGAAAAATAATAAGTATAGCAAAGTCAAACCTTTACACGATTGAGTACTGGCGACAGGTGTCGCGGAGTTATTTCAGGTAGAAGGTCAGGAATACTGGAACCGCAGGCCTTGGAGTAGGTGTCTTTCCAGGCCAAATCCGGGTGCTGGCCGGAGTGTGTAATAGAAAGGCGCGATAAGAGAAAAAAAAAAAAGGCATAGATCAAAAAGCCTTGCGTGTTGGAAATCCAGTTTTGGGAACGCAGGTCATGGGTTGCTGTCAGCCTGTTCGCACTTTCAGCTGGAGCACGGAGTCTCACATCTGCGGCCCCGGTCCCCGGGCAGATTGTTGACGGTCAAGGCGGGCATGCTGAGAAGATGGCCGTGGTCGCGGCCTTCCAAAACCGCCATTATACAGTGACAGAGGGTCAGGTCACGTCAGTGAGATTGGTGGAAGTTGTAGTAGACGAGCCAGTCCTGGAAGATCTTCAGCCGCTTGTACCAAAAATTGGCCCACAGGAGTCGTCACTGAGAGTCCCGTCGGCATCTGCCATCGATAACGTATTTGCTGCGTGAGCAGGACACTAGTTAGTGGCTTAAAAGCCCGCCTGTATGCCAGAGTAGCCGGAGCAAGGTCTGGGAATAACTGCAGGTTCACACCCTCCAAACGAAAACTCCGTAGTGACTCTAGCATGGTGTAGAATTTCTTCCTTCAGGTCAAAGCGAGACAAGCAGCATATAACGTCCCGTGGAGGGCTGCCGGGGGGTCCCTTCGGTCGCAAGGCCCGGTGTGCCCTAACAAAGTCAATCTCGGATTGAGGCGGTGTGTCAAGGAGGGCATTGAAGATATGCAGCAGCACTCATTTTAGGGCTGAGGGTGAGTCCTCGGTTTCTGGCAGACCTCGGAGCCGGAGGTTTTGGCGTCTGCCCCTATTTTCCAGATCTGTGAGGTGGAGTGCCATGCTTTGCATCTGTGAAGTGTGAGTTTGCACAGCACGTGTAGTAGAACCAGCTTGTAAACGGAGAGTGTCACATTCCCCCTCCAAGTGAGTAACCTTTGCAGCTAAACTGTGAATCTCTGTGCGAATGTGGTGCAGTTCTGACATAATGGTGGTGCTCAAATTTTCATTACCAATTCGCAGGTCAGATTTAGTTGGGAGGTTGTTCAGGAGGGATTGCCAGTCAATCGTGGAAAGATGCCCGTTATTCCCAGGTCCCTGGGGGGTGACAGACAAAAAAGAGGGTGAGTCTGCAGGGAAGCCGGGGGCTCGAGTTGGGAGCTCTGCCCAGCCTGTGCAAGCGCTTCGGGGTAGGCCTCTGGCCTTATATGGGAAGGCGGATTTTGAGTCATTATTTGGGCCTGCATTGTGTCTGGGGTAGCGCTCATCCAGTCCCCCTGTGAATTGAGGTCCATAGCAGCCGGGGACGTTGTGGTTTCGGGCGCCTGGGTAGGCCGCGGTGAAGCCGGGCCTCTAGTAGTTCGTGCTGCCCAAATCGAGCGTGCGCTTCCGGCCCATCGGTGCGGTCTGATTGCGGGGTGAAAAATTGCCGCAGGGGAGTCGCTGGAGCGCCGCGATTTTTCTCCCCTTGCCTCTGGACACCCGTTGCCTTACTTAATTTGCCCATTTCGGGGTCTGCTGGATGCCAAAAACGTTCTGGTGGGGGAATCTGCGGAGGAGCTCGTGCTTCACACAGCCTTCTCCATCGGCAGTCAGGCCCCCCCCCCCCCCAGGATCCACTTATTATAGTTGGGTCGGTGGAATAACTGCTGATAATTAAGCACGCTATTTGAGTGAAAAAAGGCTGAATCTGTCCTTAATGCATATTTATTATTTCTGTATACTGCAGAACTTTACATTTATCATATATAATTATTTTTTTTTGCTCACCAGGTGGCAGGGGGGGGGGAATCTAAAATCTATAATCAGTAACTTGTGATGGGGGTTTGATACAGAGTCTTGTTTCGTAAAATGTAATCGGAGGGGGAAAATCTACTCAAAAATACCTTTTCGGAAAGGTGAATGTTGCAGTTTCCGACAGTCACACATTTATATTCGGCTTTGCTTTATGTCCCAAATAAAAAAAATAAAAAAAAAATCCATTTCTCTTCTTGCTACCGAATCTTCCGTCACGATTCCCCTGAAATTTTAAGAGCGATGAATTTCTGTAAAGCTTTTTTTCGGCCTCTGCAAAAAAAATACACGTATTTTTCAGATTGTAAAAATACCATTTATTTAAAGGGAAAAAAATCCAATATAAAAATGGCACGATGGGTTACGATGCTAGAATAACGATTCCAGGGCGACGTTATGGTTATTAATGATGTAAATTGAAATAAAGTAGCGGGTTGTGTTGTTGCACCCAACTCTAAGGCCAGTGTAACCCATGTTGTTGTTTTGTAGAGGGGTTTCGAATAGGGATTGTGCGTAGAGCTGCGCTCAGGGCTATCTTTGATGCACATATCCCTAAACTCTGATAAATTCTAAGCCAGTGGTTTTATGAACATGGCATTGATTCAAGCTGAAATGCTACTTGGTATTTAAAGCTCACCATTTAGACAAAGAAATGCTTTTGATGCATACAACAGCCAGGGATTTGTTCCTCAAAACGTTAAGTTGCTGTCCACCACTTGCCGTCTCCCTGGATCAGTGTTTTTTGGCCAATTCAGGTGCTTTAGGCTTTCATATTTGTTTTTGGTTCCCCGGAGTACGGTGTAGATAAAAGAAGATCGATGGCCTTTTGTTAAAATAGAAGGGAAAGAAAAAACACACCTGAACAAAGATTTCATGGAGTAAATCCCCCTTTTGAAAGCCGAGCCGCGTTGCCTATAGCCTGCAGTGCTAAAAAAAGCTTTTAAGAACCACATCAAACCACCCAGATGTAAGGAGTCCCTTTGAATGCTGTCCATACGTCGTACATCAGACTATGTCACATCTGTGTTTATAATACATTTTTCAATCCTTGAGCAGATAAGTAAAGCGTGACGTTTAAGGTTAGGATTTTTAGAAGTACAGGGGATTTCATGGGTAACATTTGTTGTGCAAAACTTTATGGTTTTACTCAATCTCCAACATTTAAAGGACGCTTTAGAGGTTTCCTAGTGTTCTATGAGCAAGCCTAGCACTATGTGCACCTCTAAAACCATTTACAATCTGTCTAAACTGCCTAAAAATACCATATTATGGCCCCCTCTCTGTGCACGATGATGCTATTTTGGGAGTTAAATATAATGGTTGATCAGTAAGACACCAACCAACATGATAAAATCGACAGATCCCTGGACGTGTTGCAACATGGTAGCAAAGACCTGTCTATCTGGCATTAATGCAGTCTTTGGATGGTAGTCTTCTTCAACCAGCTAGAGACACACTGCCAGTTCAGAGAAAACCTTTGACGCACCTTTTTATCTGACCAGCCAATGGCAGTCCTCCCAACGGAAGACTCTCTCCAGCCGATGGATGAAGATCTTGCTGCACAGCAAATTAAAGACAATCTTCCACCAAGCTAATGGAAGATGATCTTGCCACCCAACCTTCAACAGTCTATCTTGTTGGTGAACGACGATCTTTCCACCCATCCGACGACTCTCTTGCCGTTAAAAGTTGATCTTAGTCCAAAAGTCAGATAACTGCCCTGCTTTAGGAAGGGGAAGACTGTCTTGCTGCCAGAAGACTATTTCACCACCCAGTCATTAGATGATCTTGCCAACCTACCACCTGTTGGCTACCTGACCATAAATCTCTACTTGGTCTTGCACCCTTTGTTTTTTCCTGTTCACTTTCAGTTGTTGCATTCACAGCTGTTCTGCCATATCAGGGACTTAGGGATTCATCCAACTGTGATGTCATCGTCAAAAGACCCAAAACTATGAGTTCTTGTTTCTTTTGCTATGTATAAATTTATATTTGAGGTCTGTCATTTTACTGTATTGGTTAATATTTTTTTCTAAGGCTCTTACTCGCTTTATGCATTCACAATGTCCCTCGGATTGTCACCAAGGACATCGGAGCCAAATTGGGTGTTCGCACAAATTTGTTTGAAGTAGCTTTAAGAAATATTTCATAAGAGGATATAAAAGGCACCATAACCTAAAAATGGATAGATTTCATCCATCCTTACTGGAACGACCTACTGCTACAAAACTCACACACAATTGGATTGTTCTTTATGGTTTGTCATAAATCTGCTACAAAGCTCACACAACTGCTACAAAGCTCACACAATTGGATTGTTCTTTATTATTTGTCATAAATCTGCTACAAAGCTCACACAACTGCTACAAAGCTCACACAATTGGATTGTTCTTTATGGTTTACCATAAATCTGCATTCTGATAACACCACTGCAAAGGTTTATTTACATTTGGGTGGGTGGGTTTTAAATATATTTACATACCCTTGGCCAACTAGGTTGACCCACTTTTTCTTTGACAGCCCAAGAATGAAATTGCTTTTTGTGTGAGGCGGAGTCTAAAATCACAGGATCCCAACATATATATCTAGATCTGGCTGAGCTGCACTATAAATCTCTCCTCAAATGAGCATTTTATTTATGTCCGAACTCTGATAAAACAGTGTTTGTTACAGCCAAGGGTTTGTCAAAAAAAGCAACTCCCGAGCGAGCGGCATAAATTTGTAAGCTGCTTGTTCGATAAGTTAATAGATCAGGTTCAGATAATACATGAGACGGACGCGCTACAGAATCTGTAAACAGTTAAAAATAAGTAACCCTTTCACTACCAAGTGATGTACCCCCCCCCCCCAACCACTGGCAGGACCATTTTCCAAACTGTAAAAGGTTTCTATTTTTTTTATTTATGGAAAATCCTGCTGTATGTTTGCTGTCAGTAAGCCCTATCTTACAGGTTGAGTGCTCCCTCTGCTGGCCAAAAAGTGCTCCTACATGTACATTAGTTTGAGCTCCATGCAAACCAAGCGCATCTCTCTCCCGCTCCGCACCCGATGCACGACAATTACATGTTGCAGTTTTACTTTTAATGTTTGAATAGTTTGCGCCTGGCTCAACTATATTCTCTTTTTCTATTCTGGGCTTTCACTTTATACGTCTCTGATTTGATAAATGCCGCGATTCAGATGTTAAGGGGAGCGACAGCATCTTCTCGTTTAGCTGCCAGACTTTTTTATTTTTTTTATTCCTATTAGAACATTAATACAATTCCTATTGTCCTTCTATTAACATGTTACCTTTTAATCAAATGCACACAAACGGTAACGTGAGATTAAACCTGATTTTTGTTGTACAGGAAAGTGGATTTTGGAGGTCACACAGTTGAGACCTTTGCCGTCCTACATCCCGTATTTTTATATATGAAATGAAGAGGTAATGGGATTATGGAGGTCACAGAAGGCTTAGGTTGTTGACTTCCTCCATCCCTTTTTCTCTTCTCTTGAACATTGCAGTATCCAGAACCTAAAGAAAATTAAAAACATTATTTATATTGATGTTAATATACATAGTGTGTTAATGTTTAGTCTTTTTGAGCGATCAGAGAATGGCATCACTAACTTGCATTATTATATATATCGTGCCTCCCATGCCTATGGAAAATTTCCATGTGGATGACTCTGTATCCGGAGGAAGGTCTTCATGCGCGGTCTGGAGCTACATCCTCATTCTGGACTCTGGTGAAAATAAACAATAGATCTTGAATATTTTAATTTGAAATAAACCACATGATGGAGTTTCCTTGTAGGAGGTCATTTTCGGGCTCTGGCACAAGGGAAGAGATAATCACAAATGACGTGCACCTTGTGGAAGTCCTCTTGGCATGGTGTGTCTAATCCTTTGTGCAGCGCCAGATGTCAGCTCTGCGCATGGTGCAGGTGGCGCTGTTGATCACCCAAGTTAATATGCAGTCTGAAATGGAAGTTGTGACCACGTGACACTTGGGAAACCTGGGTCCGATCTTGATAGACCTCCATGCAAATGCTGCAATTTTCCCTTGATGTCCTTGTCCAATTGAAGGGGACCGATGTTATCGTTGACATGTTCAGGCTCCGGATGGGGTGCCTGGGCTCGAGCAAGTGTCCACTCCAATGACGGTGGAGCTTCAATGGACGCAGAAGTGGCGGGACTTCCTGTAGGCTTCAGTATACACACATTCAGATTCAGTTGTATTTTAAGGTCTTGATATAGTTCATGGAGCTTTCGAACACTTACCTGTTCAACAAATGTGGATTTTTTTTCACTCAAAAATAATTTAATTGTAGATTATCTACCTGTTTATTCTTTTTATAGGCAACGATGCAGAAGATGGTGAACTGGACCTGAACGGCATAGATGACAGCGAAATTGATAGGGTGAGACCTTTGAATACATTTTATTGGGCATGTTTAAGATCATTTTGTGATGGGTGTTTTCACATTCCTATGTTCCAGGTATCTGCTTGTGCCTGGAATTTTGTGTTCAAATTCTATCCCAATAAGTGACAAAAGATGATTTATTCATTACCCATAGTACACATTTAAGTGCTCTGGCACGGTATAAGCAAATAAGCACAGGATCCGAGCCAAGAAAACCTCCCATCCTAGAATTTTTCATTCCTTCTCAAGCCCTAATGTGTACACGTGGGAAGGTGCACAATGGGCCTTACTTGGTCCAAAATGCTTATTGTCAGACTGCCGTGTTACAGAGCAGATTATATGCACTTTATACTTTTTTTTGCCAGAATTGTCAGGGATTTACTGTACTTTATCTTCCGCAATTCCTTGTAATCTGTAACATGTTGTCCTTGGTAAACCAAACTGCTCTGTGCTATTGACCAATTGACTTCCACTTTAGGACCGGGACATGAATGAGCCATTTCGGATGCCTCTAACAGTGCTTCCAATAGTGAGAAGAGACCCCCTTGCTTTTCTATGTTGTACTTCCATTCTGAGGCAGGGCTAAGCCATCCCATAAATTCAGGCTCGTTTGGGGTTTCGGGGAAGTGTTTTTAAAGTGTCCGTACCTCTTCAACTTTAGACTGTTCCCTGAGGTCTGTATTTTGAAAGTTATTTGTATAGTACAAGTATTAGTATGGCTAAAGGGAAGTATAACTTCCTTCTATGACCTGTTATGAATTGGGGCGGAGCTTAGAGCCACTGATGTGTTGGAAATTGACATAATTAAAAGACACTGCACAAAGAAACACACTGGGAACTAAGTAATGAATAATTTCTTGGTATTGTGATTGAGCACTGTTTTTGTTTTCGGTCTTCTTCCCATCAGACACATTCAGGATTATTCAGAGAAAGGTGAAAATCAGGAGAAACCAAATAGCCGATTTGGAAAGTGAGATAAAGAGAAGAGCAGAATTTTGCTGGTTTGTCTATTTTGACCTAGAATTTTCACCTTTAGACTCATTCTCCGGATTTTCACCTTTCTCTGAATAACCCTGATAATGACACATTTCTACACGCACTGGGAATGCGCTTCAGTTTGTTACAAACAGTAAATATTAAAATTGCCCGAAGCCACTCTGAGTTTGTAATGGGAAAATTTAATTGGTAATGGGTGAGCGTTCAAAATCCCCCCCCATACCTAGAACAGATGTAAAGGCCCAGCAGTGTGTCCTATTGCAAGAAGACCCCACCCTTCTATTGTTAACTGTCATTCTATGTTGTTCTCCCATTCGAAGGCATTATTAAACCCATCCCATATATACAAACACATTTGAGGGGCTCAAGGAGGTGCCGTTCCATGTCTAGACTCCTTGTAATGTAGTCTGTTCCCAGACATCCATGCTATGCAACCTCTTTCTAAAGTACAAGTACTTGTATGCGAACAGCAGGGATGTAGAACTTCCTCCTATGACCCTTTCTGAATTGTGGGCGGGGCTTAGATCCATTGATGTGTCTGAAATTAATTGTGTTCAAAGAAACAGAGAGGGGGATTTAAGTAACTAGTTGGTATGGTGATCGGCTGTCGCTTTTCTCTATCAATAGTGTTATGGCCACAAGTTGCGCCACATACCTTGAACCGGCTTCCTATTGGCACAAAATATTACAAAAAGGGAACTTTAATTTATGACCTAAGCCACCCATAGTGTCTAATCTCCCAATTTAAAAAGTAGTGCTGACTGTGACCCGGCTTGACGTTGCCAGCATTGCTTACGCGGTGAAATCACAGAAAATGTCACACAATCTACAGAGTTATTTATTTTCTTTTTTGAGTAACTGTGTATCGGGGCCTCTTTTTCAAAAGACTCTATTAACGTATTCTGGTTTACTCTGCAAAGTTCAACTGCTCACGAGGCTTTTTATTTTTTAAGTATATTCTCGACGAGAAGGAAGCCGAAATAAAGAGCGCACTGTGGATGAAAGAGAATGCGGAGTACCTTCGAGAACAAAAGGGTAAGCGTCGGCATTTCCAATTGAAGTGTAGCCTGCCAAACATGTCACGGAGCTGCTGCAAATCCAAGAAGCGCCACTCACGTTCTGTCTCTGCCTTTTTCAGAAAAAGAGGAACGCATAGCAAAAGAAAAGGAGCTTGGTATTTATAAAGAACAAAAGGTACATGTTTTCTAGTTTGTATCGCTACATGGTCTCCATTTATTTATGCCCGTAGTACATTATATTACATCTGTTGCTGTCAAAGTGCCCGTGTTGGGATATGTGATTTTAAAAAGGGGGTTGAGCAGGAACGCAGTTCCTTCACGGTTTCGGCAGGAGGAACTGCTTTCCCAGTTGGCTGATATAATGAAAAGCTGTAACACCTTTCTATCCAGAGGTAGTTTCACAAAAATATCTATATTTAAGGGTGTTTCTAGAGCTTGAACACATTGGGAAAGCATGCGAATGACAGTCTCACACATAAAGAAGCACTGCAGCTGCCATGGCATTTAAGAGTTATTGGTGAACAAAATATCATGAGTTCCCACTTACTTATAGGACTTTGCCCTCGGTTTAAAGCAGTGGTTCCCAAGCCTGTCTTCTGGACCCTCGGCCAGGTTTTGCAGATCACCTTGTGGAAATACAGACTGAATCCTGCAATCACTGAGCAGCAAATCAGATCACCTGTGCTTCACATATCCTGCAAACCTGGCGTGCCAGCGGTCCTGAGGACAGGTTTGGGAAACAATGGTTTAAAGGGACGCTGTAGCCACTGCATTAATGGTCACCGTGTGCTAGATTACCCCTGCCCCCTCCTCCCAGCTCTCCTTGTGCATTGGCCAGCCTTCCAAAATGGAGGATAAGCCTGTGCCCAGAAGGCTGTCGATCGGCTCAAGTTGGACAGCCTACAAGGGTTCCAATCAGCACTGCACTTCACAGTGCATTCCTGTTTGGCCAATATGTCTCAGTACGTTTGCAGGGAGAGGCGTCGGATTGGCCGAGCGTGCAGCTCGGGGGCAGCATCTGACCTAACTGCAGCAGACTGGTCGGGAGAGAAGAGGCAGAGGAAAAGACGGAGGTTAGGAGGATTTTTTTTTTCTATAATGGAAAGACTGATTCGATCCCGCGATGGAGCAGATGCAGGGTTTGCATTTCACTCATCACCTCTAGCTTTGGCCTTACTGATTTCTGAATACTCCAGGCTAGGGCCCTTTTCAATCACATTTGCAGGGTTATTCAAAGAGATCCGAATGGCTGGAGAAAGGTAACCGAACGCAGATTTTCAGCGTTTGGTTACCTTTCTTGACCATTCGGCTATCCAGAGAGCAGGCAATTTGCCAAATCCTGTCGAATTGCCTGCACATACGGTGCCTGTTCGAGGACAGTGAATTCCCCATAAAAAAGCACTGCTTCGACTATTCAGAGAACACAAACCAGCAGTGAAAGGTTCCCGACATGCCCTGCCATTTGGTGGTTTTAGGCTGGGGTCAGACCAGCGCACTTTTAATGTGCGTTCTGGCGCACATAATTACGGCCGCACTAGCAGCAGATGACGGGCAATGATGGCCAATATACGATGTACGGCCGCACAAAAGTCCGGCCGTGCAACGCAAGTGGAATTTGAACGCATTTTTTTGAGAACGCTGAACCGCTAGTACTCATAAAAATGTAAACTCGAATGCAGCCCCAACGTAGATCAATGGAGTGAGGGTCTCTTGCTCCACAGCCCCAAACGGCAAAATAAAAATAAAAAGAACTCCAGAATCCACAATGTAATTCAAATGGATTTAATCCAACACCAAGAAAGCAAGGCGTTGTGAAGAAACCGCCGGTGAGGAACAACCAGTCCCTGTACAAGAGACGTTAGTCTTTAATTTATCGGACACTCATTTGACTGTTGATGAGGTTAAACCACTCTCGAGAGGCCTATCGTATTGTCAGAGTGAACGTATTGATTCATTTGATGTTCGAGTTGATCTATTCAGGTTTTTTCGTACTATTCGACTGAAATGTCTATTCTCAGGGCGGCCAGATAGTGATTCATCGCTTGCACCCTTTAATTCAAAAACTTTAGGCTTGAGAGAAAAAAGTAACTTTATACCTCAAAATGTGGAGCACGCTGTTGAAACATATATTAGAATTGTGGAGAGAGAAATGTCTCAAGTATACTCCAGGCAACATTTTACCAGAGCCTCCCCTAATATGTCTGCTACTGATTTTGGGATCCTTAAGAGATTACGCAATGATCCTTCAATTATTCTAAAACCTGCAGACAAGGGGGGTGCTCTGGTGATTATGAATAGTGGAGATTACATGGCTGAGATCCAGCGGCAGCTTGGTGATGTTGAGACATATAAAAGACTAGATGGAGATCCTACGGCAGAAATTGCCAGTAGAATCTCCATTCTAGTACGTGATGCCCTTGATAATCAGATTATTGATATGGGTTTGTCGAAATTTCTTGTCAAAAAATATCGAATACCTGTTTTTTGTATATTTTGCCCAAAATACACAAATCTCTTTCTGCGCCCCCAGGGAGGCCTATTGTATCCGCTGTGGATTCGGTCTTCAGCCCCCTGTCCATCTCCAGCGGATTCCATCATTCATTGTGGATACCAACGATTTTTTTGGTTAAGCTTCGTGACATCATTGTTAGCGATAATAGCATTCTGGTTAGTCTAGATATCACTAGCCTATATACATCTATACAGAATTTGGAAGGCATAGGTGCTATGAAACATGCACTTATCGAATTAGGCTTTTATGACAACCAGTTACAATTCCTCTTGGACTTACTTGATCTAGTGTTAGGTAATAGCTTTTTTCTGTTTGGGGTGTTCTACACACAGATACGGGGGACTTCTATGGGCACTAATGTAGCACCCACTTATGCTAATATCTACATGTCCGAATTTGAGGAAAATGTAGTCTATAAATGAGATCTTTTCCAGCAATATGCCCATCATTGGTTCCGCTATATAGACAATATCATTTTTGTATGGGAGGGCACCAGAGAAGCATTGGACGAATTTGTCAATGCACTTAATAATGGATCTACTTCCATTAAATTTACGATGTCATGTAGCTCCACACAAATTAGTTTTTTAGACACCTTGGTTATCAAAAGAGATGGTAAATTAATGACAGACCTTTATCGTAAACCAACTGATAGGATGTGCGCTATCAGATCTTAATAAGGAATTCCTATCACATTACTTGATTCCCTTCCGCGTAGTCAACTTATGCGAGTTAATAGGGTTGTCAACCTACCTGAGAGTAAGGATATAAGGTTTTTTTATAAATGATTATCTGTACAATTTGAGTATTAATTTAAAATAAAATTATAAGTACTAAAATCCTTTTTATCCTTGCAGATTCAAGTATGAGGTATGCTTAGGATTAGTAGGGTTACTGCATTAGTAAAGCGTCTTTCTCCCCTCTACACTAAGATCTGTAGAATTGCTTCTTTTCTCTCAAAGGTGATTTGTCTACAATTGATCTACGTTAATATATAATTAATTAGGGATGCACCGATACCACTTTTTTAAGACCGAGTACAGATACTTTTGTTCAAGTACTCACCGATACCAATTACCGATACTTTTATGTCATGTGACCGCTTTCCAATAAGAACAGACCTTCTATAAAGCCCCCAGGTCTCATGGATATTGCCCCAGCTCATGGATATCCTGACCCCAGCTCATGGATAATTGCCCCCCAGCTCATGGATATGCCCCCCTGCTCATGGATATGCCCCCCTTGCTCATGGATATGCCCCCCCCTTGCTCATGGATATGCCCCCCCTTGCTCATGGATATGCCCCCCCCTGCTCATGGATATGCCCCCCTTGCTCATGGATATGCCCCCCTGCTCATGGATATGCCCCCCTGCTCATGGATATGCCCCCCTGCTCATGGATATGCCCCCCTGCTCATGGATATGCCCCCCCAGCTCATGGATATGCCCCCCTTGCTCATGGATATGCCCCCCCTGCTCATGGATATGCCCCCCTTGCTCATGGATATGCCCCCCTTGCTCATGGATATGCCCCCCTGCTCATGGATATGCCCCCCTTGCTCATGGATATGCCCCCCCTGCTCATGGATATGCCCCCCTGCTCATGGATATGCCCCCCTGCTCATGGATATGCCCCCCTGCTCATGGATATGCCCCCCACTCTCCGCTCATACTTACCTTCCTTCAGCGCTGCCGGTAAAGTCTGTGTGCGCGCGCGCTCCTTGGAAGGACCTCAGCCGCGACCACGTGGGACCATGTGATCGCGGCTGGGGTCCTTCCAACGAGCGCGCGCGCGGGAACTTTCCCGGCGTCGCTGAAGGAAGGTAAGTATGAGCGGAGAGCAGCTGCAGGGCCTGTCTGAATGCTCTATCTGCATTCGGACAGGCCCTGCAGCTGCTCACTTTGTTTAATACTTACCTTCCTTCAGCGACGCCGGGAAAGTTCCCGCGCGCGCTCGTTGGAAGGACCCCAGCCGCGATCACATGGTCCCACGTGGTCGCGGCTGGGGTCCTTCCAAGGAGAGCGCGCGCGCGCGCGAAGACTTTCCCGGCGGCGCCCAGGAAGGTAAGTATTAAACACAGGGCGGAGAGCAGCTCCAGGGGCGGCTGTCCAAATGCCGATAGAGCATTCGGACAGCCGCCGCAGCCCCTCGGATACCGGCAAGCCGGCTCAATGCCGGCTTCCGGTATCGGAAAAAAATATCGGGGGTACTGCACGAGTACCAAGTACTCCTGCAGTACCCGGTATCGGCACCGATATCGATACTAGTATCGGTATCAGTGCAACCCTATAATTAATTTATAATATGATTGATGTTAATGTGGTAATTGAAGAATCCTTATGTAGACACTTTGTTTTTAATGACTGGGTGGGTATGCACGGACCAGTTGCAATGATTAATTGATTGTTTGATTGATCTGTGGTGCTATTTATTCCCAGCTATGTTATTGTGATTTCGGCTTGACAAAGACCAGCTGTGGTCGAAACGTTGCCTTGCTTTCTTGGTGTTGGATTAAATCCATTTGAATTACATTGTGGATTCTGGAGTTCTTTTTATTTTGCTGTTTGGAACCGCTAGTACTGACGTACTGAGTGCGCAGCTGCGGCATAGCGGCGTGTTTGCGTGATTAGGAGATGTCAGACGCTGCTAATGTCCGGCCTACATAACGTCCAGACGCAAAGAGTTTTATTGACGATCCGTACCAAATCACGCCCGAAAATGCGCGTCGTCTGACCATTTTTGCGCATTCCGTGAAAAAATACGTCAATGCGTTCGGACGCACTTTTTCACGTTCGCGGGGAAAAAATGCTTTCGTCTGACCCTAGCCTAATTCGGCAGGTTTATTCAGGAGAATCCCATAGGCTTCAATATTAAAAATATTCCCGTTTTAATTAAAGATCTACTAAACCGTTCATTATAAAATTATGCAGTAAAGAGTCTCTTCATTTATAGATTTTTTTTTTGGATATTTTAAGCATTTTTTTCCCCTTTTTTTTTCTGTAACAGCCCTTTTTATTATCACTCCTTGGACCTCATATGTAAATTTCAGGCATGTTCGCTCAGTAGTTTCTTTGCAAACAGCGTTTCACTTTTCAATCATTCAAGCAAACTGTTTTCCTAATTTATTCACTGCATTAGTCTGCGGTGTCGGCTTTTTCTGGAGGATTCGCTGCGTGTGATCGGATCCTGCTCGGGTTTTTCCGGCGTCTTCAGGTTAATCCAGATGTTTTTGCGGGTTTTCGGCGTGCATTTGCCAGGTTTTCGGCAGCTTTTCCCTGCACTTCGACAGCCCTGTGGTGCTTGCTGAATACACCGCAGGGTGGCCGAAATGGGAAAGCCGATTTGCACCGGATTGAAGAGAACAAAAAGTCACTGAACGTCCGGTGACTTTTCGAATCTCTTTGAATAACCCTTTTAGTGTTAAATAGTGGTGGACGGTGCGCGGGAATATAGGCGGAGAGAATACCTGCCTCCTAGGGGTGGCTCACAATTGTATTGCTGTAACAAACTGTGTTCGTTTTGCATTTTTGTGCGTGTTGGAGTACAGAGAACCTGAGATGGTGAGCCCACTTGTATTTTATTTTTGGAAGCAATTTTCTTAATATACAGCAATTTCAGCTGATTCACAGCTCTGCGGGCTTTATAGTATCTTCATCGTTCCTTTGTTTCTTAAAAAAGAAAAACAAGTCCTGTCTACACCAGTTGTGATGAACAATAAAATGCTTTGGTTTTCATTCCCGTAGTCAGCCAGCAGATCGGTGAACGTTACAGGCACGAGCAGCGTCAAAACGCACTACATGATCCAGTCATCATCAAAGAAACCCTTTGTAGCATAGGGTGCAAAGAGCGTGTGACAGCCAAATTTCCTGCAACGTGCACCTGGGCTGGGACACGAAAATGACAACGGAAAAATCTGTGCCAAAGATTTCTGTTTAATGAGCAGACCTTTTTTCCACTCACAGGAGTATTTATCTGTCAATTAAAACAAGTAAAATACATACCTCATTTACCATTACCAAATTTCTATTTGAAATATCACTTTGTACCAATTA
The DNA here is from genome assembly GCA_009667805.1 of Leptobrachium leishanense. Taxonomy (NCBI): domain Eukaryota; kingdom Metazoa; phylum Chordata; class Amphibia; order Anura; family Megophryidae; genus Leptobrachium; species Leptobrachium leishanense. The sequence continues at coordinate 34,878,504 of CM019075.1, read as the reverse complement.
AAATAACGATTCTTTAAATTTTGCCAACATTTTCTGTAGCTTTGTACAATGCGTTGGACAACAGATGAAATGAAAATAGAATTTTTTTGCCCTTGCTTACAGACGGGAATGGCATAAACCAGAATTAAGTTTAAAAAAATTATTTTAAAATTCGTTTGCTCCAAAAAAGTAACGTCTTGCAGGGCTTCTTTTGGTCACATACAGGGTTATTCAGAGAGAGGTGAAAACCAGGAGAATGGCTGGAGAATTGAAAATTCGAGGTTAAAATGGCCAAACCAGAATTATTGTCCCATTTATCTCACTTTCCAAATTGGCTATTTGGTATAGATTGTTAATTCTCCTGGCAATTCTCCTCGTTTTCTCCTCTCTGAATAACCCTGATAGTATAATGCTGGTCTCTCCATGTGCCACATTTCCTTACGTATGCCACTCACCCTCACTTTACGGTAGGGGTGCTAAACGTTGGCTCTCCTGATGTTCATCCACTCATTGGGTAGACTAGCCTTGTGGGAAATGTAGTTCCAAAACGCCTGGAGTGCAAGGGCTGAGCACTTCTCCTTTAGTCAGGTGAAGTCCCTGTGAAGGCCTTAGACAGCTGACTGACAATTTTACCTTATTATAGGGCTGTCTCTGCTTATCTACGGTGTCACATTGTGGTTATGTCGCCATTCTCCATACATTGTTACATTGGGCAGTTTATGTTGCCCACATGTTTTTAGACTACATTTTATGCATGCATTGGTGCCACTCTACAATTTATCCTTATTTTTAAAGGTGGTATATGGCAGGCCTTTGAGACAGTAGCAGGAGAAAGAGGTGCTTCAATGCTATTGGAAGCTCTTCATCTTCTGGTGGAGTGCTGGGATTATCTTCCTGTGCATATAGTGCTTAAAGTACACTCTTCATACTCGCCTGGTGGGTGCTACAATTACCTGTCACCCTATAGGCTGACCTTACCTGAAAGATAAACCTCATCGGCCCTGACTGGACAATGCTATTGCCAAGATGGCGGCACCTTCTAGGTTAGGATTACAGGTGACATTCAGCTGCTGCTGGAGATCCTTCTCCTGCTCTTCATAATCCCTCATCAATTCTGACCAAGATTTCTGTTTCTGCGCAATGGGCTCTTGGCATAGCCTCAACTGGAAGCCTTTAAAACCGTACACTTTGGTCGATCAGTAGCTTCACCAAAGCTCCTTGCTATTAAAGAAAAGCGATTGTATATTTTTCACGATTCATATCTTTTAATGGTTGCACAACGCACCATGTTCAGTGACCGTCATGTCTTCTGGAGGTAAAGATATAGTAGGTGCGCCGGATCTCTTTTTGCAGCCTTTAGAAGAAGCAATCTAACTTTCAATGCCTGGGGAGGGGGGAAAAAAGCGGCACTTACACAGAAGAGTGTCTACTTCAAAGGCAGCGAAGAAGCCAGCCCTTTTCTTTCTTGTGGACAGTTTTCCCTGGGTTTTCAGTAAGAAAACACGATCCTAAAGGACACTCAAGTCTTCAAAGCGAGGACGGGGTCACGACATCTCGAAACGCAAAAATAGAAGCTTCTAATCCAACCGGAGGTTACTGCATTCCAGGGCGCAGGATCACGCTTATTTCGGCACATCTTGATTGTGTTCCTATCTTTCAATATTCTGCATATTTATTATTTCTGTATAAAGGACTCTTTTTTTTTTTCTTTTCTTTTGAACAATGGATTTTCCACCCCAGGCAGTTACGGTGAGGGTGAGACATTTAATCCCTTTCAAGTTAAAACAATAAGGGCAGTGTGCCAGCACATCAGCAGAAGGGCCAATTTATGAAGCTGTGTTTTGTTTCATGTCAGGTACACAAAGAATGAATTGTGAATGTTTATTAGTTTTTTTTTTTTGTTTTTTTTTGGTTTTTAGTCAACCAAGTCATTGAACCTGCAAGACATACAGATGTGTGAAAAAAGTGTTGGCCCCCTTGCTGACTTATTTTTTCTGCACGTTTGTCACACTTTAATGTTTCAGATCATCAATCAAATTTAAATATTAGTCTAAGTTAACACAAGTAAACACAACATGCAGTTTTTAAATGAAGGTTTTTATTAAGGGCAAACAAAATCCAAACCCACATGGCCCTGTGTGAAATGTGCTGGCCTCTAAACCTAATAACTGGTTGGGCCACCCTTGGCAGCAAGAACTACAATCAAGTGTTTGTGATAACTTGCAATGAGTCTGTCACAGCGTTGTGGAGGAATTTTCGTTCACTCCTCTTTGTAGAATTGTTGTCATTCAGCCACATTGGAATGTTTTCGAGCATGAACCGCCTTTTTAAGGTCATGTCACAGCATCTCCATAGGATTCAGGTCAGGAATTTGACTAGGCCACTCAAGTCTTAATGTTGTTTTTCTTCAGCCAATCAGAGGTGGACTTGCTGGTGTGTTCTGGGTCATTGTCCTGCTGCAGAACTTAATGTCGCTCCTGCTTGGTCACAAACAGCTGGCCGCACATTATCCTTCAGGATTTTTTGGTAGACAGCAGAATTCATGGTTCCAGTTATCGTAGCAAGTCTTCCAGGTCCTGAAGCAGCAAAACAGCCCCAGACCATCACAACACCACCACCATATTTTACTGTTGGTATGATGTTCTTTTTCTGAAATGCAGTGTTACTTTTACGCCAGATTAAATGGGACACACACCTTCCAAAAAGTTCACCTTTTGTCTCGTCAGTCCACATAGTATTTTCCCATAAGTCTTTGGGATCATCAGGATGTTTTCTGGCAAAACTGAGACGAGCCTTTATGTTCTTTTTGCTCAGCAGCAGTTTTCATCTTGGAACTCTGCCATGCTGGCCGTTTTTGCCCAGTCTCTTATGGTGGAGTCATGAACACTTACCTTAAGTGAGGCCTGCAGTTCTTTGGATGTTGTTGTGTGATCTTTTGTGAGCTCTTGGATGAGTTGTTGCTCCGCTCGTGTGGTAATTTTGGTCGGCTGCCCACTCCTGGGAAGGTTCTCCACTGTTCCATGTTTTTACCCTTTGTGGATAATGGCTGTCACTGTGGTTTGCTGGAGTCCCAAAGCTTTAGAAATGGCTTTATAACCTTTTCCACGCTGACAAATCTCAATTACTTTCTTTCTCATGTGTTCCTGAATGTATTTGGCTCTCGGCATGATGTGTAGCTTTTGAGGATCTTTTGGTCTACTTCACTTTGTCAGTCAGGTCTTATTTAAATGGTTTCTTGATTGCGAACAGGTGTGGCAGTAATCAGGCCTGGGTGTGGCTAGAGAAACTGAACTCTGGTGTGATAAACCACAGTTAAAACATAAAGGGGGGGGAAGCACTTTTTCACACAGGGCCATGTGGGTTTGGGTCTTGTTTTCCCTTAATAAAAGCCTTTGGTTCTAAACTGCATGTTGCGTTTACTTGTGTTATCTTTGACTAATATTTAAATTTGTTTGATCTGAACCATTAAAGTGTGACAAGAAAATCAGGAAGGGGGCCAACACTTTTTCATACAACTGTATATTGTATGTACCTCTTGGGACACACAGGACCCCTGTCTTTAGGATATTATTAACCAGGGTACAGGGGGCCTGTCTCTACAATATTATTACCCTGGGCACACAGGGGCCTGTCTCCAGAATATTACAAAGTGTGTGCATGTATATAGACGTTTATATATATTTATATATTTTGTGTTTATGCATTTGTGTACATTAGATGGTTTGATCACAGTAATCTGTGTATTTATGCAACACCTATGACGAATTCCTTGTTATTCTCTCTTGATCCCGTGCGTCTTACTCTTTAATCTTACGTATTTTTGGATAATAATGTTCAGTTATTTTTTGCAAAAGTAAACGAAGAAATCCTGATCATTTCCCCCATTGCTGTTACCTTGGTAGAACTCTGTGAAATGGCACTGAAGTTGCAAAATAGTAACAAGCGTTCCATCTGCAGCTTTCCCAAATCAGCGTTTTGTTTCCCCATTTTAATTCTTTTTCACGGCAACTCGTTGTGCTCCAGTTCTCATGGACTACGAATGTCTGTTTGATGGTTTCAATGATCCCCCTGACAGCTGGAGTGCCGGCAGACCCGCCACCACGGAGTTAGATGAAGAATCGTGTCTTACTGCGCTTATTAACTTGTCAGTGTCTGTTCCTTCATGTGTTCTTTAGTTTGCTTATTTATTTTTTTATTTTTAAATCTCCCTCATTAACAATGTGGTTTTCTTTCTGTTGTTCAGCCAAAAAAAGCCTCAAAACGCAGGGCTCCCATCCAAGCCAGCACTGCCGGAGAGGCGATCGAGAAGATGCTGGAACAGAAGAAAATCTCCAGCAAGATTAACTACGACGTACTCAGGGACCTCAACAGCAAGGGAAGCAGCACGCCAAAGCACGAGACAAGCAGCCCTGAGGACAGCAACGCTGGCAACAAACTATCCAACAGGAAAAGTGCCGCCAGCAGAAGTCAGCCCGGCACAGTCAGCAGCACAGGCAAAAGGTACTGTGCCCATCCACTCGCAACGAGCTACGTATTCACCCCTAGCAAACTGTGTAGAGAGGTTTCTAAATGACAGCCTGGTATCTTTTGTTTCTCGAACAGGAGTCTCATATCCAGGTTTGTTTTTGTTTGTCCTCACGGTGACAGGGGAGAAAGGAAAACGTAAAGCCCTCTGTTTTTACACGAGCAGGCAGCCGGCATTAGCACGTGGCTTTGTCACGTGGATACCCCTTCTCCCCTCCATCCTGACGACTCTGTGACAGTGTTGCCTTTCTCCTCTGATCTGCTTGTCTTCCACTTCATTGGCGTGACACTTAGCATGCTGCGGCATTATCCTGCTCAACCCGCAAGATGGATCGTTTTCCTATTGGAAATGACAGCCTGAGACAAGACACTCTCTTTAAAGCAATCGCGGGGCGCATCGCACCAAGCTAGCTCTTACACAGGTGCTGCAATATAGACGAGGTTAATAAATACAATGTGTATCAATTCACATATTTGTAAACCGTAAAAATAGCTGTGAATCCGTGACCTGACACTCCCATGTTTGCAGAATTCATAAACGTGTTCTGCAATGTAGTGTAAAATGTGTAATCAGATATTTTTATTTTACCGTTTTTTTGATGCCTGTGATGGCTATGCTTGCTCAAGGCTTTTTATGCATGGCGTAGAGCATTGGTCCCCAACCCTGCTCCTCAGCGCCCCCTAACATTCCAGGTTTTAAGGATCACCTTGGAAATTCAGACTGAATCCTGCAATCACTGAGCAGCAAATCATATCACCTGTGCTGTGCTTCAGATCTGCAAACCTGGCCTGTTAGTGGGTCCTGAGGACCAGGGTTGGGGACCACTAGCGTAGAGTACTCCAGTGCAGAGTAAAACACTATCACGGATACTCTTATTATTTTTTAGGATGCATGTGATGCCTAAGCTTGTTGAGTATGGTGTAGCTGCTGTGAAAGGAGCAAAACCTGATATTAACAAAAAGCATCTCTTGCTGTATAGGCAACAGCATTCCAAACAGTATCTGCTTCAGAGTAATGTCCCTGGATTTGCTTTTATATTATTCGATTTGTGGCCATAAAGCAATTCTAAGCTACATATTGAAAAAGAGACGTTGGTGCCAGATGTTGCAAACTAGGCTTTGGCTCAGTGATGCAATATGTCTCATCCCATGTATGGCTACAACCAAAGAAAAGAACCGGTCACGTCCATCTGGTCCGTTGCAAATAAGGCCGGGGTCAGACGAGCGTTTTTGAGAGCGGAAGGAACGTCTGTGAGAGTGAACGTTCCTTCCACTCTGACGCTTGTCTGGCCACCACGCTGAGTGCAGTTGGTGCGCTCAGCGCTGCAAGGCTTGATCCTCCTATGGAGGATCGCGCTTTGCAACCCCGTTGAATGCGCCTCATAGCGCTTTGACACAGAGGCTTTCAGCACGGCCACTGTAGCACACAAACGTTGTGCGCGCTACAGCGTGTGGCTGGCCCCGTCGAAGCGCCACATGGCTGCGACGGACGCTGGGAGGCACATCAGTACAGGCGCACACAGTGCGCTCTTCTGACCCCGGCCTAAAGAGCAGGGATTTATTGGGAAATACAATGTTTCGGTCCTGTCCAAGGACCTTCATCAAGCAACTTGGAAAGCAATAAAATCTGCATTTTTCCAATAAAAACCCTGCTGTCCTGGGTGCACGCACTCGGGGTGCAGTATAGTATTGTGTGCTGCTTTTTTATCGGCCCTTGTATGGGGAACGTCCTTGCATTTATTTTGTCTGTAGACCTCGCAAAGCTGATCCCTCAGCACAGAGAGCGTGGCAGCCACATCAGTCAGCTTTTTCTGTTTGTTTTGACTTTCTTGTTTATTTTTTTAAATGTTGCACGTTCACGATCCTTTCATCGTGCTTTACCGACATTGCTGGCATCACTGGCGTTTATGCGGTCGCTCTGGGTCTGTGTTGGAGACAGCGTTGCCATAGTGTCGTCACATATGCTTACGTCCGTTTGCATCTTAAACGTATCACTCTGTAGCATGTGACTGAATCTGCTGCTTGTCACGGTGACTTGAAATCCTAGGGCAGCCTTTGCCAAAGCATAACTAGGAGTTAACCAGATTTTTATTTTTTTCTTCCTTCGTTACAATTATCCATAAAGTGCCAACATTATCTGCAGCACTGTACAATGGTTAGGGCAAAGCAAACATGAAATTATCAAATATGTTTGACATACAAAGGCCAATAGGAAAAGATAACCTCCATTTATAGAGCGCCGACACATCCAGAACAGCCCACGCCTTTTGCTAATAACAACTTTGCAACCCATAAAGTGATTGTTGGCCTTACGGCTGTGTGAACAGTGTGGTGGATCGGGGGGACACGGCGGCTGGCGTGAGAGACTAAACTGAGCGCAGGGAGGCAGGGTTAATTTGAATCTCCACCAATCGGCTCACTTGTATGGTTGGTGCTTCTTTCGGGCTGTAACACGCTACTTTATAAGCGTGCTCAGCAGCGCGTGGAAGAAGGAAGCCGCATGATGCGCTGAGCGTGCGACACGGCTTCCCCACGCTGCGCGTCGAACAACGTTCAATATGTCACAGCAGACCGGTCAATGGTTGGTGGGTCATAAATACCACTTGTCACTTGTCAGCATGAGATTTAAGAGTTTCTGTCCCAGGTCCTAGACGACGATGGTCAAATTTAATAAATGCTTCATTAATTGCAGCCTCTGAGACCTGCACTGGCACCTTAAGATACTCCTATTTGGAGCACACCTTCTCATCCTAGGACAGGAATGGCGAACCTTGGCACCCCAGATGTTTCTGAACATGTCCCATGATGCTAAGCCAGCCTAATTAGTGACTGCGCATCATGGGACATGTAGTTCAGGAACATCTGGGGTGCCAGGGTTCGCCATCACTGTCCTAGGTTGTCGTACAGACCCATTTTCAATACTCATGTCTTACAATGTTCTCCCGTGAAGGCTTGCGCAGTGTGTGATGTTCTTCAACGCAGTATTTCGAGCATCCATCCGGCATACAGAGGGGGGGTTTAAACACTGACGCACTGTCTGGCAGTATACGGCATAATCGCACGTTGAGCGCAGGCGGGTTAAAACATCCTGGGCTCTAATTTCATCATCTTCCTTGAGAAGTGGTCCCACAAGGGAGCAGGCCTACTTGATATTTTCTTTTATCTCGCTGTCGGGCTTGTCTTGTTCTTTTCAGATCTATCACGGAGCTGAGGGAAATGGAATCCCTCTCGAGTAAAGGAAGCTGCCTTGCACCGTGATTTGTTTTCCTAGAGGCAGCGAGGGTCAAAGAAAGTTAATTTGATTTATCATAAAACAGTACTCTGCTCAGCGGAACCGTGGGAGGCCGCCGATCCACTCGGAGTACTCGAATCAGGTGAACTGCACGCTGCTGCGTCAAGGCGCCACGCTCCTCACAACTCTCAAAGCCGCCTCGGAGAGGATTTTTATCTACCCCCTCCCCTTTGTCAAGCAGACCGTTTCGATGCACAGCTCATGTTCCGTGAAGCATTATTTAACTTTCAAGTCATCCACTTGTTTTGTCGTTCCAGAGGAAACATGACTGCATTAACACATATACGACTTCCTAAATTAACGTGGAGCTGTCATGCCATAGTTATGTAGTGGTGGGACCTCTGTGCTTGTATATATTTTCAAATCGGGTAACATGCCTGGTTTACGACTGAATCCTTGATTGTTTCCTGGGTGTCTGCCGACCTGTCAAACCAAGAGAAAGAACATGCTCTAAGCCGACTCGCCCTTTCTAGTCTGTGTATTTTGGCTTGGCCTGGTTTGAATGTCCATTATAGAAGGTATAATTAAATTTAAAGTACACAAAATGGCTATTCATAGGTAAATGTCATCTTGGGACCCTGGGAAAGGCACTTTAACCCACCACTAGTACTTAGCTTGTGTATATAGACAGAGCAGCCACCGTAAAGGTAACGAGGAGAGGGCAAAACCCATGGTCCTTCCCAAAGCGCTGCCTGCAGAATAGGTGAATTTATTAAATTGGATACTCTATCTCAAAACTCACAGCCCCCCAGATGTTTAGGTCTACAATTCCGAGAATAATGCAATAAATGGCCAGAGAAACATGGGCGTCGTAGTTCAGAAACATCTGGGGGACCGGAGTTTGACAGTCCTGCTCCAGCCGCTGTGGCCAAGTTAACTCTGATAATCTGTCACGGTGAGCTTGATGGCCTTACAACTGATGATCTGCGGGCCATGGCGGCCTTCCAAAGAAGGCTTCCCTCGAGCCAATAGTATCTCCTACTTGGACAACTTAAAGGGGTCATTCAGCACTGCATGGGATGTGCAGAGCAGGTCGAACAGTGCCTCTCCATATTTTTACATGAAGAGGCTTCAGATTAGCGGATCGTTCAGATCCATGTAGAACACCAAGGGAAGGTCGCGGTGGGAACAAGGTACGTTTAGTACAAAACTGTCGGCTTTATATTAGTGTGTATATATTTGCGATGCCTTTCACAATTATTGGGAGGTATTTGCCTGTATAGTGCTTTTTATTTCGGTCTGTAACTGCTATAGGGAATAAGTGAAGCGACGTGGCCAAAAGCGATGGTACCCGTGGCATTCGTGCTTAATATTTATTCCACCCACTGATTTCCCTCTTTAAACACAATGAAGAAGCCGCTTGATGGTGCTGACGCACATCTATAATCCCTGCGGACTGACAGAAACGGAGACAAGAGAACAAAATGCTGGAGTAATATTTTTATGCCCTGGTTTTATTAATTGACTTGCAGATCGGTGACACCTGTCATATTATTGTCTACATTTCGGCAGCTCTGGCCCTCTCTATGGCTAGGATGGGAAGATCTGGAAGTTTTTTGTTTGCGTTTTTGGCTCCATTAAGCCTGGAGACTGGATGTTATCTTGCACCGGGGTTGTTTGTATTGCAGCTTTGCATGCATCTCCTCTCCGTAAAGCATTTAAAGGTCACTTCAATGGGAAACAAAAGACTGCAGCCAGCCTTGTGGACGCCATTAATCTGTGACGTCTGCTGGCTTTTGTGTGGCCCTTTCAGTCGTGGCCTGGTAGAAGACGTACAAGCTGTCGGGGGAATGCACTCTATTACGCAGATTTTCTGACCGAACAGACGGAGTCGTCGCCCTTTGAATTGAAACGTAACACTGTTAAGCATGCGCAAGCTTTATTTTATTCTTTGCATTGTGCATCTCCATATATAGATGCATCTGAATATACAATTATACTCCCAAAAAAAACATCAGATTCTGAATAGCAGCCATGTTTATTATTTTCAGAGTCTGATTTAATGATGTTGACCTCCGTATAGTTTTACCCCTGAGTTGTGTTGATGGAGACCTCCAAAAATCTCTAGTTGAAATATGATATAGTGTTTGTTTCTTCAAAAAATTTAATTACCACAACTAAAAGTTGCTTATGAAGTGCAGTATCCTATAAATCACTCCTCCGAGCATATTTATTAAGGTGATAATTGTGCAGCAACGCCTGCATTGTTAATCGAGATGAAAGAACATCTTAAATTCTGTTTTGGCTTAAAACATGCACCTCTTTCGATTTGCCACATAGATCTAGTGAAGAAATCCTAATACAGGACATTCCAACATATAAAGGACATGTCGGGACTCGCCGTTCAAGGGAGAAATCCCTGTGCTTGGATTGTCTGCTTTTCAGCCCCATTACGCTTACAAGGAGATAAGCGATTGGGCCTAATGTTTTTTATCCATTTCCACTTGGTGGCCGTCCATACTTCGACATTGAACAGCGATTTGGCTGGAGGTAGCAAAACAAGGCTAACACAATGTGGACCTCCAATACATGGGTTTAATTATCCAATGAATTTAGAAATGTTAAAGTATGTTCTAGATGAATACATATTCTTCAAAGGAGCATTGTAACGAAAAATCAGTGCTGAAAATTGGCTTTTGTCCCGCGCTGTTGTTGCCCTTGGTGCTCTAACAGACTGCTACGCAATGACCCTTTCGATCGGCACATGAATCCAATTCGATGGTTCTATATGGAGAGACATTGGCCGGTCAGCTCTATGCCTTGAGTGTACATTTTAAAACCCGGGACATCACCGTAGACAGATTCCTTAGACGAATTCTTGGCGTTCACATCCATGTTTGGCCACATTTACGTTTTCTTTTTGTTTACAGTTTCACATCAAATGCACAGTCCTAAGGTGGTCTATTTCAGAGTAAGTTGAAAGGAAGAGTTTTGCCTTGTTATGGGATATTTGGCCTATTTTCCCCTTGGCTTATTAAGAAGGCAGAAACTAGAGGTGTAGAAGGCCTTGCTAAAGCTAGAGGATTCATAGGAGATTGATTGTCCCCTTTTACCAGTCTAAGCTTTTAATTAAACTCAAGGTTTAGATGATGTTGGTGCCCTATTTCTGGTCTCAAGATTTAAAGAACATCAACGCTACAGGTTGATTTCAGCCATTTTAGTTGAAGATGCTTACTCCACTTGGTGGATCTCTTCAGACTTAAGCGTCTATGGAACTGTGTGAACATTAACGGTCAGATGGTTCTGACGGGAATTGGCCCTCTGTCGATCCAAACTGGACATCCTGAAGTGAACCGAATTTAGACCTGATTCATCAACAGGCTGATGTGCACAGGATAGGAGGGATAGTTCTCCTTGGGTACTCAAGATTTCTTGATCCTCCATCTTCCTGCAAGCTTCTACTGTGAAAGTTTCAGCATCACATTCTTTTTAAGCTCTCCGGTTGTCCCATAGCCTTTGCAGCCCACTGCTCTTCTTTTACCCAATGGCCAGACAATCCTTTCACTTCTGCTTTATGGTAGTCCGCAACTAGCCACCTGAGACTGAATTTTCATATTTCTACATTCATATTTTTTTTTAATTTTTTTTTTGTGAAAGGATTTTACCAGGAAGGATACATTGAGATTTCTCTCGTTTTCAAGTATGTCCTGGGTGGCGAGTACGTACCGTTAGGTGTCTTGCCAAGGACACTTACTGGAGAGGTTGCTCGCTGGGATCGAACCCATGACTCCACAGGCTCTCTCCATGCAGAGCGGTGACATTACCTCTACTCCACCAAGCCGGTACCCTCTACTCCACCCAGCCGGTATGCATGTTTTCTGCATTGAAATTAGCTTTTTTAAATGGGGAAAAACCCTTTTGTTTTTCTGTTCATTTGTCTTAAATTTTTTTTATTTTTTTTGTATAACAAAACTTAATCTGCATGTTGCTGCCCCCCCCCCCCCAGGGCAGGGTGTAGGACCTTTCTGATTATTGGTTAGTTCTCGAGGGCCCTTCTCCGCCATGCAGGTCGTGTTCGAGCCGTATGAAGTGCAGTATTTCCTAATGAGCATAATCGCTTCTCTGCCAGCTTGAAAAGTGCTCGGTCTCATTGATCCTACCTGTGAATTAAACTCTCAGCCATCTACAGAAGAAATATCGATGACATGTTCCTCCTTTCCAGCCCATTGAATATCCTGCACTTTTGCGAGGAAACAAAGCGATCGCGTGGAGTCCTGATTGCAGCTCTTATAGTATACCTTACATTCATTACTTAAATTACCCAGGAAGCACAATCTTTTACCAGTGGATGAGGAAACGAAAAAAACAAATCCTGAAAGGATGTTACCGATGTACATCTGTGCTAATGACATCTGAGAGGACAGGATGTAATATCAGGCTAATAATCTTGTCTGGGTAATCCCTTGCACTCCTCAGTAGGAATGGAAAAGTACTGCACGAATCGGCGACAGGTTTTTACAATTTGGCTGTAGACCCAAATCCAGACATTGCCTTTAATATAGATGTACATGATGTCCTCCTATGGTCCAGTATTGTCCCATATTATCATGAGGCCTTAACTGCACCTGTCATGCTCGCTGCTGGGCGCCGCCATTGCCCATCTCCTATAGGCCAGCTTTTCTGATCTTACCAGGCAGGAAAACATCAGCAGCTCTGATTGGACCTCATAATACTGGGCCAATGGCATCACCAAGATGGCAGCACACTGTAGAGGAGTATGACCAGTACACTTAAAGCTAGTCTCTTTATTCACAGACTGCACAAAATAACCAAGACCTTTTGAGCTTAGATTTTTAGGAATTCCGTATTGTGTCCAAGGTATTGCATATGATGCAAATAAACTAAATTTAATTTGCTTTATGTGCTCTGTAGTCTGGGGACCATTAGTGACCACAGCGAGCTTTTAGGATGAGGATAGAACGTGTACCTCCTATAAAAGAGATTACATCCTTTTTGAATTGCGTATGAAGTAATTTTATTATAAGGAATCATAAAAGGCCTCCGTCTGTTTTGCCCCTGCGTGATAGGTGGGGGGTCCAAAATAGTAGATCTTCTGAAAGGCATCGAAGGTCATGGCACAACAACAGTGCTGTAACGTGCGCTATGGCGCTCGCCTAGGATCAGCGTTGTTCGGATCCTTATGGACAGATTAACCTGATACGTGACTTGATAACAGTTACTACTGCCACACCTAACACTCCCCGCCAGGGAGGTGAGGTTTAAATCTAGATACCACGCCGCAGCAAGTGATTTTGAGACTAAATATCTGCAGAGTGAATGCAAGTTAACTATACAAAAAGATAGTAAAGTGAGACAGAAACAAAACTTGGTTCCGAAAAAACGTAATCAATAATACGTTCAGAGTTGGTATCAGAGGGGGTAGTCTTATGCAATGGATTGGCAACACAAAGGACTTCCTTTTACTTGTGCTCCTGAACGTCTAAGGCATGCGCAATGAATTCAGCAAGTTGCAGGGCAGGCCCGCAATGTGAGATTATACAGAATGCAGTATATATATATGCTTAGTTCCAAACAGCTGACATGAGGTTTTGATAGACTCAACAACCTGCAGGGCAGACCCACCATCACAGACCATGCGATATACTCTGGATATATGTTCAGTACCAGGAGGCTGGTATGAGGGGTTGAGAGGTTCAGCAACCTGCGGGGCAGACCCACAATCGAGGACCATGCGGAATAAATCGTGCATTGGCTTACTACCAGACAGTTGACATGAAATACTGATAGATTTTGCAAGATGCAGGGCAGACCCACAACCGAAGGCCATGCAGTATGATCAGCACAATATACTTCTCAAAAGCAGAACTATGACAGACAACAATCAAGGGCAAGAGCATAAGAATAGTCAAACAGGCAGTCCGGATTCGATACACAATCCGGGTCCTCGTACAAGCAGTAATTGGCAACTTAAGCAATAGCAGACTGAGAGAACGTGATCAGCAGGCAATGCGGGAAGAACTCCACGTCAGGGCGACGAGCTGTATCGCGCGCCCTGTATTTAAGGCCGGCGGCTCTGCGTCACCGCACCAAGCCCCACCCCTTGAGACGCCGCTTTGCCAGTCTGAACTCCTGGCACCCGGCCAGCCAGCGATGTCGCCGGACGCCCAGGCCCCCCAGGCGCTGCGGGGGCCGAAGACGTGACAAGTGCTCACTCATGTTTTAGAGCTTTTTTCATTTCACAGCAGATATGGACGTAAGAGCGTGTCTTTTTATATGTCTGAAAGAAGCCTTTTTGCTTGTTTGGGGGCGCTTGCCCGATCATAATTTTATTATCTGCACCCAATATTTCATGCAGTTTCAGACGGTGTCCATGACGTAGTTTACAATGAACATTAATCCGAATAGAAGAATACGTTAACCTGTGCAATGACGCTCATTCTGTAGTCTGTGGGCCACCAGGGACTTCAAGGACCTTTCAAGTTGAGACCACGGTCAGTTTAGCAGAGGGATATGTGCTTGTATATATCCTTTGTGTATTAACGTATGCATGAACCTCAGCGAGAAAGAAAATGTAATAAATAATATATATATTGCTCTCGGCTTTACTCTCGTGAAAGGTGTAGAAACTGCTAGGCGTCCACCCTCCCCACCTACAACACTGCTGTCCTGATGCATCTTGACGGTGCAGATGCTTCAGGAGGAGCATCCTGGCAGAAGCTAGTAGAAGTCCTTTGCAAGGTGCAATCTTGTCTTCAAAAGGATGCCTCCTGGTCGTATTGTTTCAGCTCCAGCTTTTATACAGCTCTCTAAACCTTTCAGTTTCTACCTCGGCCGTATCCATATCAAAAACGTAATCTACCTCAAAGGGTCGTTCTTGCAGCAGGCAACGGCATTCTGAGGCTCCCCGAGGGTGGATGACACCTCGCATGTCTCCCTGGACCTCAATTGATAGTCGCTGCAGGCAAGTGCTTGTGCAGGGCTAGATTAAGGTTGATTGCATGGTTAAAAAGAATGGTGTGCTGTGTGAGGCAGGGTTTGAATTCGACGTCCTCTTTAGTTGGTGGGAAGTTGTGCCTCGAAGCACAATAAATAGAAAAGACTAAAGGAATTCATTGTGTCCAGACACACACCTACCTAGATAGAAAAGGTAACACAATTCCCTGAAATGAGTTTTGAATATTTACGCCATGCTGGTTTTAATCCATTAAATAGGATATTATCCAAAAAGTAGACAGATTAGCATCAGCTAAATGAGTAACCATGGCACCGTTTCAGAACGATCTGTACCGTGATACGAAGACCGTCTAAAAGCTGTCTCCGTACCATGAGATACGAAGATCTGGAAAATCTCCGGTTTGAACCCGCCACCGCTAGTATTCCTGCCCTCAACAACCCTTTTTAAAGAGCTTGTTTTCTTCCCGTAGACCCAATAAACCTCTAACTGTCCAGTAGCAAACAAGACCGAAAAGAAACAAAGGATCTTGACACCGTTCTTCTGCCGTTTCCTTCCTTAATTACGATTGTCGCAGCCCGCGCTTAGCACGCCCGGGATCATGCAGACAAGCAATTAGTCTCCTCTGGCAGGAAAGGGGTTTTGATATTTCAAGTCGCCTGGACCCAAAGCCACTTTTCACGCGATCCCGCTAGACATAATTATACGAGCCACATCCTAGTTAAACCTATTTATTCGACTGGCTGTTCACAGGCCGCTGACACCGGGAGAAGGCAGTGTAACAGCTCCTTGACTGCAAAACGCTAACCACAGCTTGTTTGATCCAGCTTTGTAGTCGGATTTTCTATTAGCAGATGGATAATTACAATTCTGTTTTAGATGTATATCTGTAATGAAATAAAGCTGGCAGCTTCTGCCATCACGTTGCATCCCCCTCATCCATCTGCAGTCACATCTGAGTTCACTTATAGTTGAGAGCTGTACGTATGTCTGTATATGTATGAGTGTGTATATATATAATTAAGGAAAAACATCTACACGTCCAAGCAAATCCAATAACCGCTTTGCCCACAGATCTAATTTGCTGCACACCCTATGTACAGCAAGGAACTCTGGGTAGGACATGCAAATGAAGTCCACAATGACTTTTGCATCGAAAGCCAGCTTTAGCAAAGACTCCCTCCTTGCTGGTGCAGTGCCATACAAGTAGCTTCAAGCAAAGACTTCTATGCTAAAGCAGACTTTCATGCAAAAATGTGAGTATCGAAGGCTTCATTTGCATGTCCTACCCAGAGTTCCTTGCTGCATACGGGAGTGTAGCAAATTCGCTCTTGGCAAAACGGTTCTCAGATCTGCTTGGGCGCGTAGATGTTTTTTGCAATTATTTAGACTATATCTTCTAATTTCTGGAGGCTTTTAATCTCACTTTTGGTCCACCCTTAATTTTAATCCTAATATATAGTGTATAGATATACATACGTATTATCCACCTTTTATTTTTCTCTATTCTAATATCTGTTACATGTACAATAAGTCTGTAGTCATTGT
Source organism: Leptobrachium leishanense (assembly GCA_009667805.1). Classification (NCBI taxonomy): domain Eukaryota; kingdom Metazoa; phylum Chordata; class Amphibia; order Anura; family Megophryidae; genus Leptobrachium; species Leptobrachium leishanense. The sequence continues at coordinate 34,862,248 of CM019075.1, read as the reverse complement.
AGGCAAATGGCTAATTACTCTTTGTGGTTTCGTCTCGTCGAGAGAGAATGGATCATTAGCAAATCACAAAAGAGAAATATTAATAATTGCTGATGTCAAATTGCCCCTAGCAAGCATTCAGCGTATAATAGAGTCTGTAGGACATCTGAAGGTCAGATGGAGCCGCACACGCTGCTTATTATTGCTCTGCAACAGATACAGCAATGTGAACGGCTCAAAAATCTTATGTCTTGGGTGCCTTACTGTAAGACGTCTGAATACTCAGCAGTGCAACCATGACAGCGTGTGGTCACTTGCGAAGCATCGTATATCCTGCTGCAATTGGTGATGCCCATGGTCGCCACATGGACATCAGAAGGTGCAAGGCTTTATCTCCACCATGATCACCTTACAGTCCTAGCATGCAGTAACTTCCATGATATGGGGAAAACAAGGGGTGGGGGAAATCTTTTTGTGGAGACTTTGAAAAAGAGATAACAAATAAGCTTTTTTTAGACCATCTGCAAACATTGGTCTTAATTACTCAAGACTCTTGACGCGGCAACAATAAAGGCTTGGCTGGTTTTGATTGACAGGTTGGGAACTTTAGGAGAGTGGAATTTAGAAGTCATTTTGTCCCATCGGTTTACTCTTCTGTCTTGACAGGAGAAAAGGAGACCTTGAATGGTTTCCCCACCAAGTACTGAAAGAGGACAATGTGTGCGCCCGTGACTTAAATATGTAATTGTCACTGACACAACTCTCCCTTTCAAACTTTATTAAAACCTTTTAAAACATTGATACTTTGGGCACTTCCCCCTCCATATGTTTCAGCAGTTATTAGTTTCCAGGTCCATTAATGTCTGTTTTATCAAACATCTGCCCTTTTAGATGTTGTTAGGATTACATTTCCATGTAATAAACGAGGGAAAGTTTGTGAATGTCATTCCCTCTTTGATTTGGCTCCAGCCAATGCGTCTGGCTGCACCAGGGAGCACAAACTAAATGCAGATTAGAGCTGGACGAATGGAATGGCCACGAACGCAAACTGAAATCATTGCAAATTAAACAAAGCAATGTAATTAAAGGATTCACTCCCTTTGCGTTCTTGGTAATCGAGGTTAGAGTGAATTGTGACATACAGGACACATGCCTAGGTTTAAAATCCCTCCCTTTTCTGTTCTCGTGCATGCAGCCAACCAGATGCATTGCAGTGTGGGCGCGTTGAGAGGCATTACAGGGCTTGCAAGATAAATGGCCATGCAGCCCACAGACGACACTGTGGTAGGCGTGAAGGTAAGACTAACTTTGAAGAGTCGGTACAGCAGCAGTGTTCGGACGGGCAGTAGAGTGGGCAAACTCCAGTCAGTAACCATGACATTCTCTTTAAATGACCTCGGCTCGCAATAGGATAGTGACAGTATTTTGGTTCCATCTCTTCCTCTGGAAGGCTGACCACTTTCTGAGTGAGAGGAGACCTCCACCCTTGAAGTGTTGCCCCAGTGGCCAAGGAAAGGAGCAGAAAGTGTATCATTGTATTCTGTGGGAAGTATTCAAAGGACCTCCCCGGGGGTAGACTAGAAGTCTTTTATGCTCTGAGGCTTGGCGTCCACTGGATCCGTATTCGTGCGACAAAGACATTGCACAAAGTCATCCATGTCGTCAGACCAATCCAACAACACTATTGTGAATGTACCATCATCCATTGCATCAGACTTGCGACTTCCAGCGACTTTTGAAGTCTGCAGACAGCAATCAATTCCAAAATTTTTGGTCTATCGCACATGCAAGTCGGACAGCCAGACGATCAGGTAAGGAGATGGATGCTGAGGAGTTAAGGAAGCTAAAAACATTGTTCATTATGTTGAACCAGAATAAACTGTTTTTTTTGGGTCCATAGTTGCTGATCGCTAGTCTGATACAGTGGATGACCCTCGTCAGACCAAGTCGTGCAACTGCTATCGTTCCTAGTCTGACGACCAAGTCGGTCGCACGACCTACAGATCCAGTCGACGTCCAGCCTGATACCTTCGGAATCTTGTGGAATCTGGTCCAACAGGGGTGGATTTGCCTATTACTTGTGGTCATATTCCCTTATGATTATTTTTCTGTGTTTTGTGTTGTGGCACACAACGTTTACACTCTTTTATATTAAGTATAAAGACCGCTCTGTGTCACAAAGAGGGATGATCAGGAGACCAGGCTCTCCAATCCAGTTTGGCTTTGTTGAAGAACCACAACATCGTTTTGCAGCAGCAGTGTTTTGGGTGTGTCACAAATGCTGCTTGGCAGCAGAAACATTGCTGCAAACCGCTGTTGTGGTTCTTCAGTTAAACAACATTGAAGTGCCGGGTCTCCCCTTCAGCCTCCCTTACAGTCAAGTTGGTCTTCTCTGCAAATTTACAAATGAATGAAACCCGTAACACATGTCTCTGTGTCTTACAAAGTCAAACCATAGTTTCCCAAACCCTCAAATATATATGTGCAGACAGACCCTGGGAATCTCTTTAGATATCCATTAGATGCCGGGCAGTGCTGTCGCAGCCGTGCGTTTTGTACTAATGAAAAAATAACATGAGAACTGAAAGCTCGGGGAAATTAAAAAGGGGGGGGGGCAAAACATTTTTAATAGCTAACTTTCAGTTAGCTGTTTGTGCACTTCCATCCAAACTGACAAGTCCTTTTTAATTAAGACGGTAAACACTCATTAAATCCCAGCCTTGGATAATAACCAGATGGTGAACGAGTTTAAGTCTGTGAACAATGAATAAACAGAGGTAATAATAATAATGGGGTGAGGGGGGGGGGAGGGAGTATGGACATTATATGTCAAGATGCCACTAATAACTAATGAGAATAGTGAGCAAGAAAATGCAAAACTGTATTTAAAAATGCAAAAATCGGAAGCGTGTCACACAGTGCAGCTAGTGCTATATCCGTATTATCCATCTTTTTAGTATAGCTATGTTAGGCTAATACCAGAATGTGTATAATTTCTGTGATGTTTAGACATGTAGATGTTTTGGGTTTGACACATATCTAGCGCTGTTTAGCTGTCATAAAAGCACCAATTCCAACTTAGTAAATCAAAGGGTTAACACAACAACGGGTGTGATTCTGTCTCTTTCTGTCTCGCGCGCGCTCTTTCTGTCTCGCGCGCGCTCTTTCTGTCTCGCGCGCGCTCTTTCTGTCTCGCGCGCGCTCTTTCTGTCTCGCGCGCGCTCTTTCTGTCTCGCGCGCGCTCTTTCTGTCTCGCGCGCGCTCTTTCTGTCTCGCGCGCGCTCTTTCTGTCTCGCGCGCGCTCTTTCTGTCTCGCGCGCGCTCTTTCTGTCTCGCGCGCGCTCTTTGTCAGTCTCACCAAGCACAGTCAGAGCCTCCATGGGCCACACGTTTCCGCCTAACCAATTCTACTCCGAGCTATAGATATCCCCAGATAATTGCTGGCTCGCAAAGCGTTTGAAGACGCACTTTAAATGGGCCACCGCTCCATATTTATAGATGACTTAATGCTGTCAAATCTGCTGGGTTTTATATGATTAAAGTGCACATGAAAGCGTCATTCACTGAAACCTATATAATCTTGAGATTTGATCCTTTTCCATGTTTTCTTGTTCACTGTGGCTATTTATTATGGAGGATTTAAATGCAACCTGTTATACAGAATCATTAAACACAGGCCAACCAAGCTATGGAATATTTAGAAATATCAAATCCTATACGTGCTCCAAATCTTCCTTTTTAAATTAATATTTATTAAAGGTTTTAAACTTGTTTCTGTTTACAAAAAATATTCACCACAAAAGCAGTCAACTAATTAGGGATAAAGAAAGAAAAAGAGGGGGGGGGGAATTCCATCCATCTCATGTTTACAATATAATATTCAAGCAGTGCAACAAAGTATCCAGTGACTTTAAACCTTAAGCTCAAAATCTTCTACAGCCAAGCCAGTGGTTAAGTGAGACAACCCTGGAAAAAGGCTTACATACTGTATGTGCCAAAACGCAAGGGTTTTCCTGCCTACTCCTTTGCAGTTTTTTTCAATGTGTTTTTGCAGCCAAGTGTTATTTTTTTCACATCCATTTGGTTTTGTATACATAATGAGGGACTGCAATGTTATTGATTTGCATTGTTATCACGCACTCAATATCAATATATGCTTCGTTGCCTTTTCATATTCTTTTGTGATAGAAATTGGCCATTCGTTATTTTAGACAAAGTATAGACGTTTATCGGTGGTGTAGTTTTGTTGTTTTACTACAGTATTGGCAGCGTAGTGGAAGCTCATGATAGTGTTGTACAGTTGTATTGCTTTAGCAAATGAGACCGGGAAACCCTCTTAACCCTTTCACTGCTGAGGATGTGTGGGGAACATCCTAATTGACTCCTAAGGAAAGATAGGGGTGGAGATCAGGACTCCTTTGAACCCAGATATCTCCCGACGGTTTTCAGCTAGCAGGGTCATGTTTGGTATCATTGGAAAGGCCATGCTATGGCCTTTCTAATGAGATACCAAACATGACCATGTTTAAAGTAAAGAAAAAAAAATAACAATAATAATACAGAAAAGAAAAAGGTGTTTTTTTTAAGATGTGAAATGGCTCAGCAGTGAAGGGGTTAGAATTTTATATACTGTATATTACGAGTATAGCAGTACATAGGGATACCTTTTTTTTTTATTGGAGGGAACATGAACAGAAGACATTTGAAATGAAAATGATAACATATTTTAACACCATAAAAGGACTCCAACTCCAAGAACCAGCAGAAAAATACATATTGTACCCCGGTGGGACATCACTTCAATCTAACAGGCCACTCCATCCAAACCCTCAAAGGAAATTTTAAAAGACACTCGTGAACATAAAACATTTGAAATGAAAATGGTCACCTATTTTAACACCATGAATGAAGGACTCAATGTGGACTCGGGCTTTTTAACCCATTATCATAACATTCAGAATCTTGGCTGGGTTTTTTTTTTTTGTCTCATTTCTGCCTTTACTGTTTTGTGTTTTTTGTTCTTCTTTCAAGTTGTCAATCTTATCACTGCTTGTATACTGTTTACTTCGTGTGTGTGTGTGTGTGTGTACCTCTATTTTAATATTACAAAAGTGAAGGAATATTTATTTTTCCGCGCTGCCGATGCTTGGTTGGATGCTCAATTAAAATATCTAGATTATTCCATTTTCGCAAAAGTAAAATTGAGGTTAACCTCAAACTCTAATCATGAAAAAAAAAATATATATAATGCTGTTGGTGATCACTGATCATGTCAGGAATGGGCCTTTTTAATATTACCCACTCCACACTCTGGAATTGCCATGTCCTGACCGTTGTTATCAACGACTCCGTTTTAACATTCGAGATGCTCATTCAATGATTAATTAGTTGAGCGCGTCCCGATTCAAAGGTCTAACTCAGATAAATTTTTGGGTTTATTAGATGTCGGAGGTTAAAGAATAAGTCCTTTATTTAGAAAAGCAAGTGTAAAGATTAAAAAAGTAGAATAATCCAAATAATAAGACGGAAAGAGGTGACGGGGTTCTTTCACGTAGGAGCTTTTGATCTGTAGTAAAGGTTGCACAAGTCTTTCTGTTGCAGACGGTTGTTAACAGCCCTCAAAGCCCCCAAATTCTGATAACACAATGTTGCTGGTCACTGGATTGGTACATTTGTGGGTTAGCCTCTTTATGAATCAATGATCCAGGTTTCTTTTTTGTTTCTCCACTTAACCTTTCTGTTTTCTGCTGTATAGCATTAGATTTGTTTTGTGTTTTTTGCCAACGTCGGTGATACATTGTGTCTTGTTTAAAGCCCAGCATTACTTGTTCACCTGGATTAGGGAAGGAAGGGGACTTGGCAAATTGCCACTCTTTGTGCAGCATCATATTGGGTTTACAAGGCTGTAGGCGGAAATCATTTTTATAGGACGTATAGGTAGAAAACGCATTTTGTGTTTGAGCCGCATCACTCCGTTTTGACAAACTGCCACTTTGACCTGCACCTGGATAATGTTTTCAGCAGTAAATGAAATGACCCACCTCGGCAAAGCACTGTTATTAAACCGTGATCTATTGCAAATTTTGTCAGCAATAAGCGCGTAGGCGTCGGATTTTTATCACCTATCGCTCCTCGGAGCGAATGGTGTTTTTGCATTTACCTGAATGTGTATCGATGACATGGTCTGTGTGATTGATTAGAAGTGGCAGATTTATTTCAGCTTCAAGTCTTTCCATTAGCGCTTTTAAGAGCCATCTGGCACACAGACGCACAGCGCCTAGCATGGCCGGCGCACTTGTTTGATATTACACAGCTCCTTACTGGTCTTTGCCAGTGCCCAGATGAGGCAGAAAATTGACACTTTGAGCTTCTCCGACCCGATTATCAATCTGTGAAATTACAGCCTTGGCATCTGTGCCATGGTTTATTTTAGCTCAGAATTGCACTTTTGTTCTGTAGTTGCTAAACTGCATTCATACAAAGGTTGTTGTTGACGGTGTGTTTGTGTGTGTGTGTATATATATATATATATTTGTTGTTGATGGTGTGTTTGTATATATGTATGTATGTGTATATATATATATAACACACACCATCAACAACAACCTTTTATATATATATATATATATGTTTATATATATATATGTGTATATATATACACACACACAAACATCCGAGATCCCGCAACACGGAGACTTGGTTGGTGCAAAAAAAGTCTTTATTCTTTCGACGTTTCAGTACACACAGGTACTTTCATCAGGATAAAGTATGCAGCATTCTGTTAGGTTTATATAGACACAGCATACAACCTTGATTTTAATCGGCAACATACCATGTGATAACATTAATTAACCCTTTCGCTGCTGAGGCATTTCCTGCCTGTGTGCTGAGCTCATTTTTACCGTTTGTGCTCATCATGTTTAAATGCGATTTGAAGTCAAGTTTTATTATATGACCAAGACAAATTATATATCCTTTTTTTCAGCAGACTCCACAGATTCAAAATATATCATTATGTGTAGAAGTAAAGATTTTTAAAAAAAGGGGGAAAAAAAGTAAAATTTTGTTAAAATTCAGAAGAACAACATTGCATATTTTTTTCTATCTACACTTTATGACCAGAACTATTGTGGTTATATATTGATACATTAGGTGCCTTTTTAAAAATGGTGTAATGGAGAATATTTCATGTTTTTTTGTACAAAAATATGCAGTTTTCTAAAAATCAAAAAAATCTGCTTTTTTCTTATGTCATGACTCATTGTATGTAATACATAAAATTAGTATATGTAAACCAATTGAAATGGAAAAGCTATATATTTTCTGAAACTAAATTCCGCAAAAAAAGAGACCTTTATGACACATTTTTAAATTTATTTTGTTATTCATAACTTTATTCAAAAAACATATTTAATGTAAAAAAAAAAAATCATAATAGGTCAAGATTTATATTGCATAATTTCATATTAATTTTTGGGGTAAAATATTTTTGTTTTGCTTAACTATATAAATATATCCCTCCTATAAAATAATAGATCCAATTTGATTGCACAGATCAAGTTTAGGCAGCGTTGGAGGTGCTAATTTGCGCCATGCGCAAAATAAATTTAGAGAAGCTTTTTATGCCGGTTTTTGAAAGGAGGCATACCTGCAATTAAATGGCTCTAGCTCAACAGGGATCTAAAATATGCCAAATAAAGTATATATCCGGACAAAGTAGACTTCCAGATGAATCAAACGTGGGGTTACTTATTATTCTATCATAAATATTGAGCCCGCAACAACTTGTGGAATTTTTATTTGTGCTAAAAAAATAAATAAATGTAAATTCCACATGCTGTTGCGCCCTCTATTTTTATGATAGAATTTTATTTAACCCCTCATTTGATTCGTCTGGGTGTCTAGTTTCTCCTAATATATACTTTATGTGGTCTGTTTTAATTTTCTGTTGGACTAGAGACATTTAAATGCAGGTATGCCTTCTTAAAAAAAAAATTAACAAAATTTTCCCCATGAATTTTGATCAACAATTATGTAGTCTATCAACAATTGTATAGTGACTCAAAATGCTGCACAAACACACAACAAGCCCGCCACACATTTCACATTCAATCAGTTGGATTGGCACATGGGGCATCCATGTGAGCAGTAACGCCACGTCAAGGCCCCAACCAGGTTACTGACCATTCACACATCTTTCACATCTGTTTCACTCACCGAATCACACACCTTTCATGCAAGAAGCTAGTAAAAGTGGAGTGAGTGACGTTAAGGGGGCAAAGAAGGGAAAAGTGCAGAAACACGGAAGGGGAAAAGAGAAAGATAATGAGGATTAGAGGGGGTGGAATAGAAACACACCCTCCCCCCCATTCACATCTGTTTCACTCACTGAATCACACACCATTCATGAAAGAAGATAGGTAAGGGAAGTGGGTGAAGGGAAGGGGCAAAGAAAAGGGCAGAGACAAAGAAGTTGAAGACACACCATTAACACCGCAGTTCAATCTGTCTTCAGAGGCTTCTTTCTACATCTGACGTACGGAGGACATCAGATTGTTGGGGATGGGGCAACCTATTTTATTGTATGTGGGGTGAATTACATTATAACTGGGGGTGGGTAGTGAACTGTAGGTGGGTAGTGAAACGTGGTGGGTATTGAACCGGAGCGGGTAGTGAAACGTGGTGGGTATTGAACCGGAGTGGGTAGTGAAACGTGGTGGGTAGTTTTTTTATTAACGCTTGAATTAACACTGCTATAAAATAATGGGGCTGGTTTTGGTTTGTTTTTTTATTTGGGAAAATTTAGAGGAATAGCACTATCCAGGAATAAATGCCAGCATGATCCGGGCAAGCTCTGTCCAGATTACACTGCACTGTGTCCATCAGAATGTCATCAAGATCTGCAAAGATCTTAACGGTGCTATAGCCAGATTTATCAAGAAGCACAAAATCAGTGGCATACCTCAACCTGAAATCTGTTTGTTCTCACCCGAGAAACAATTCGGTCCCGGTATGCCACTAGTAATGTGTCACTCTATGATAAATCTTGAAGCAATCAGGCACACAAAGACCTGGTTTGGAGGGGCAGTCAGGGCAGTGAAGGCGGCTTTCCTTACGCCGCCCTTGGCGCGCGCAACATGGGGTCACTCTTTTCTCAGTTGGTGGAATGTAGCCTGGAAAGTGGCGGTCACGCAACCTAATTACATCTTCCACCTCTTCAACGGGAGCATTCTCTTCTGGACAGAGAAGGGACTCGATAACAGATTCCTGAAATTTTAGGAATGTTATCCGTCGGGCATGAGTGGCCTGATACAAGATGAATGCGTTAAGCATTGACATCTGTATCAGATGGACTGCCAGCTTTTTGTACCATACATATGCCTTGCGAGAAGCGAGATATGGTACAAGCATCTGGTCAGACTTGTCTACGCCCCCCCATGTATCGATTATAATCCTGTACACATAGGGGTTTCATGATAGGGGAATCTCTCCATCTGACGTGAACTGCAGATGTGCATTCATTATGTATCGTTGTAAGTAAATGCACATCCTTTTTGTCTGTATTTCACAGCCAGCAGTTCACCGCAGCGCAAGGCAGATGTTTCTCCTCTTTTGCTTCCCAAACTGTGTTGCTGGAAAGCCTTTCCTATTCGAACGGATCGTGCCACAGGCTCCAGTACCATTGCTGTACAAAAATTTGTACAGCGGCACACCCGTGTAAAAGTTATCTGTATAAATACAGTAACCTTTACCGAATAGTGGATAAGCGAGGTCCCACACTATTTTTTCAGTGGTGGAGAGGGCGGGGGGGGCAGTCAGGGGGGCCAGCTGCGATTCCTTGCCAGTGTATACACGAAAGCGATACATGTATCCACTGGAGCTTTCGCACAGTTTATAAAGTTTTATCCCATACCGAGCTCGCTTCGAAGGGAGGTACTGCTTGAAAACAAGACGTCCCTTATAAAGCAGCAAGGACTCGTCGACTGACAAGTTTTGGCCTGGAGTGTATAACTCTTCAAATCTTGCCATCAGATGGTCAAGAAGTGGCCGCAACTTGTACAGTCGGTCGTGATCTGGGTGGTCACGGGGCAAAGCATTTGCATTATCATTATAATGCAAATACCGCAGGAGCAATAAATATCTGTCCCTGCTCATAGTAGCAGGGAAGATAGGGGTGGTTTGGGTACTCTTTTTTGACCAGTATGAGGCTATGCTGGGTTTTTGCACAATCCCCATCTGCAGAATGAGGCCCCAGAACTTCCTCATCTCTGGCAAACTGGTTGGGGTCCATTTACCCGCCCTCGCACTTGGCAACAATTCTGCCCCTAGACCTTGAAAATATTGTTCGGCATACAGATTGCTCTGCTGAACAATAAATTCCAAGAACCCATCATCTATATATAGTTGAAAAAAGTTGATGGGTTCAAAATTAGTGGTGTCCACTAGTATACCAGGATTGCCAGAAAATTGTGGCAATTCTGGCTGGACCATATTAGGGGAGGTCCAGTCAGATCCTGGTTCAGGCATCGCCACAGCCTGTGTTGCAGATACCCCTGCAATAGGCCTTTGGGCCGGTGCAGGATCAGGTAGTGCAACTACAGACCGTGCGGTCCCTGCACTACCACGGGAGCACCCTGGTAACTCCATGCGGCCACGCCGTGGCTCATCACGTAGTTCTTCGTCACTGGAACCGTCACTATCTGATGATGCTCCAGGGACAAAGTCACTGTCTGAATCTTCAAAAGATTCATCAGCGCTGGGATCAGAGTCTGACATCATAAGGACGTCAGCTGCTTCCTCAGCGCTTAGAAACCTTTTAGCCATAATTTGCTTTCTGAAAATGTATTTTCAAAAGAAAATTACGCCGTTTGATAGTATCTATATATATATATATATATATGTGTGTGTGTATATATATATATATATCTAAGCGTGCGCGCGTGTAAATATGTATATATATATGTGTGTGTGTGCGTATATATGTGTGTGTGTGCGTATATATGTATATAGATGTGTATATATATGTTATATAGTGTGTATTAGCAATTTATCACCTATTTTATGGAGACAGCCTCTGCGACACTAACACCTCGCAATCCACATGCAGACTGAGGATAGAGATGAAAAAATTATCAAGATTTGAAAAATTCATTCCCCGTGATTGGCTGGAGGGTCAATCGCTAGGTTACGGGGTCATTTTAGGGTTATATTTCTATCCTCGGTGGCCATGTTGGAGGTGGCAGTGACAATTGTGACAGCTAAGTGGTCATTGTTACTACAGTGATCACATAGCTGTAGCTATAAAATGTGAAATAAAATAATAAAAAGGGGATTGTAATTTTATTAAATGTGGGGTTTGGGGGCATCTGGGCAGTTTTGATTTTTTTTACTACCCTTAGAGACCCTGTGTGTGGTGTTTTTTACTTTGTTTTTTTTTTTTATATTTTTTTTACATTTTATATTCTAATGAGGCACACCGTTGGAAAGCTCAGGCTCTGGGCTTTCCATCGGTGCCTCATTTATCACTGCAGCCCTTACCGATGAGGAGATAGAGAGGTTCTAAGGACCTCTCCCCCCTCTTCCTAAGGGCTGTCTATGCGGCTGTTGAAAGTGACGTCATCACGCCAGGCGTGATGACGTCACCGCGACTCCCATGATCCCACAGTGAGGGCCGACATCCCGGATGTCGGTCCCTCACTGTTTGCCGCCGGGGATCTCCGCCACACCGCCGCTTCGCTGCCGGGAGGATCGGAGGCGCTGAGCGCGTCCTCCGCACAGCAGCGGGAACTTCCTGGACGCGCTCAACGCGTCCGTAGCAGCGAAGTGGTTAAGGAAATTAAATAAACGTGTGTCATTGCCATAGCAACCAGTAATCGACAAAGTAATAAAAAACATTTTTACATTTTATCATGGTAGATCGCTGTATAGCTACAGTTCTCATGCTAAATTATCCACATATAACAGTTTTATTATCAAAAAGCAGTTCTGTTAGGTAAACAGTATCAATTTTATTCATAAAAATTGCACTAATAGTAAATGCACTTAAAACTAAAAACAGAACGGAGGACCTCCTCACCACTCTCAGCCAACTGATTAACAAATCCAAAGAACACATATGAAATTACTATCGAACAGGTAGGAAAGGGGTGAATGAATTTATCTCATTAAGACCCTTTGGTACCAAACTATCCAGGCAATGAATCCAGTAAGCCTCTCTTTTAAGTAACTCATTGGCTCGGTCCCCCCCTCTAATGAGAGGGGGAACATGGTCGATGCCCATCACTCTCATGAAGGACAGGGAATGCTGTTGTTCAAAAAAATGCCTAGCAACTGGTTGCGGGCTCTCCTTGCCCCCCAATGCTGCCCTAATCGATGTCCTCTGGTTAGCCATCCTTTCCCTTAAGTTACTTTTGGTTTTACCCACGTACACTAGCCCACATGGACACATAATACGATAGATGACAAAAGTGGTAGTACACGTAATTCGATGTTGAATGAAAAAAGGAGTACCGCTGTATGGGTGAGGAAAAAACTTACCAGGGGTGATGTAATTGCACGTAGTGCAACAACACACCTGTAACACCCTGGGTGCGAGGGTGCAACTCTAGAAAAAAGGCTATACTGGTCAGTATGCACCAGATAGTCCCTAAGATTTTTGCCCCTTCTGTAACACATCATAGGGGGAGCCCCAAGGCTCACAGGTTATTAAGGGTCAGTAGAAAGAATATTCCAGTGACGCTTAATGCTTTAACGCACCACATCTGAATGGGTATTAAAGGTTTGAATAAATTTCGTTCTCTGGGGGGGCACATTGGGACCTACCACCGCCTCACTATCAGTCCTAGCCTTATTAAGAGCTCCATCCAGCAGCTTCACATCATAATTTCTCACTAAAAACCTACGATACATATCATCCAGTTGCCGCTCACAATTAACCTTACACGAGTTATTACGCATAACACGTAAAAATTGCGACGTGGGGAGTGCATCAATCTGACATTTTGGGTGGAAACTGTCAGCCCTCAAAGTATTTCTATCCGTCAATTTACGAAAAAGACTGTATCCCACCCGATCACCTTCACGAGTGATTTTCAAATCCAAAAACGTCACGGATTCCATACTAACATTATGTGTAAGTTTAATGGTAGTAGGCAAATGGTTCAATGACCCCATAATCTCCGTAAATTTGGTGATGTCACCATTCCACACCACCAGGATGTCGTCGATAAACCTGAGGTACAGTCGCAGCCCATCCTGTAAGGCAGGGATGATATACTGTTGCTCATAGAAAAACATTAACACATTGGCGTATATTTATTTATTTATAAAGGATTTTACCAGGAAGGATACATTGAGATTTCTCTCGTTTTCAAGTATGTCCTGGGTTCAAGTACATAGAGGCACCCATGGACATACCAGTGCGCTGAACGTAATAATTCCTTTCAAATCTAAAGTAGTTAAGAGTCAAAGTCAATTTAAGAAGTTGCAAAATGAAATCCACTGGATACTCAACAACACTTGACGTCTCATTCAACAGTCTCTCAACTGCCCGGATACCATCACTGTGGGGAATAACTGTATAGAGACTTGACACATCAATGTTGGCCATAAGCGTATGTGATGTAAGGGAGTGCAATTGCTGAATGTGAGTGATGACCTCGGCCGTGTCCCTCACCAATGTACTAAGGGCCATTACTGGCTGTTTAAGCAAGTGGTCAAGCCACCTACCCAATGGCTCAAGCAACCCACCTCTAGCCGAAACAATGGGTCGCCCGGTGGATCACGACTATTATGTAATTTGGGTAGTGTATACATAATGGGACACCTAGGGTGTTTCACATAAAGATAGTCCTACAACTGTGCATCAATAATACCACTATCAACAGCCTGCTGGAGAGTTTCCTTAACAAGCCTAGAGAAATCAATACCAGGGTCAACCATAGACCGTTCATACACATTAGCATCGCTCAATTGCAATAGGATATCGTTACGGTAGTTCTCATAGTCCATAAGGTCAATTGCACCGACTTTGTCCGCCGGGCGAATCACTACAGTGTAGTCCTTTGCGAGACTATCGAGCCTCTCTCTCTTCTCGATTGATGTTAGAAGGTACTTTAGATTTATATATGCTCTATCTAAACATACACTCCATCAAGAACCATCAGGAAAATACATATTGTATGTACCCCGGTGGGAAATCACTTCAATCTAACGGGCCACATCATCCAAAACCTCAAAATTATAATCCTTAAAGGACATTTTAAAGACCCTCGTGAATGTAAAACATTTGAAATGAAAATGATCACATATTTTAACACCATAAAAGGGCTCAATGTGGACTCTGGCTTTTTAACCCATTATCATAACGTCACATAACATTCAGAATCCTGGCTGGTGTTTAGGTTTTTGTTGTCTTTTTCAGCCTTTCTGATTCGTGTTTTTCTTTCAAGTTGTCATGATCTTATCCCTGTTGTTTTATGGGCCGAAGATCTCTCGTGTGTTTATTTTCCCATTTTGAACATATCGTTTGACTTTCATTATTTACCCAGGACATACTTGAAAATGAGAGAAATCTCAATGTATTCTTCCTTGTAAAATACTTTATAAATAAATAAATAAATTTACGACATCTACCCCCCCCCCCCCCACCACCAATGTGCCCCTTAATGTTCAGTTCTAGGATACTGATTAGTATAGCTCCAGATATATATATATATATATATTTTATTTATTACAAAAAATAAACATCCTCTCCATTTCATCTGCTTTTAGTCCCTCAAACTTTACATATTTAAATATTTGTGTGAGTGTATAAAGATTCACCCACAGACAAGTATTGGAATATCGAGACCCTGAACAAAGCGGGGTTAATATCCGAGGTAACAGCCAGTACCTGATGTGGCCTATCAACCCTCAGTCCGGCCTATTGCGGACAGTCTGAGCAAAGATGGAGTTATTGTGCTTTCCTGGTGTAACTCGGGCAGTTGGTGTTGCCATTGGTGTTCTAGTTGGATGTTCTGATCCTGTGCGGGTGGTGTTACACATGGTCTGCCACTGCAGTTGTTTTCCTGTCTACACTGTTGCCCATTACAAACATTTCAGTTTATTGCCCTGGCCACATCTGCTGTCCCCATGCCTCCCTGCAGCATGCCTATGGCACGTTCACGCAGGTGTGCAGGCAGTTACAATAACTTTTGAAAGAGACCTTTCTGCTGGGACCTTAATCGCCCGCCAACTGTAAACTGTTCGTGTCTTAGGCTAGGGTCAGACTGAGGCAGTGCGAACGCGCGTGCAGGCGCACTTAATCACGGCCGCACTAGCAGCAAATGATGGGCAATGACGGCCAATATACGAAGTACGGTCGCACAAAAGTCCGGCTGCGCAACGCAAGTGGCAAACTAACGCATTTTGTCGAACGTAAAACCGCTAGTACGGTTGTACAGAGTGCGCTGCGTCCGCTAGCGGCAGGTGTGCGTGATTTGGAGATGTCAGACACTGCTAATGTCCGGCCAACATAACGTCCAGATGCACAAAGTGTTTTATTGATGATCCGTACAAAATCACGGACGCAAATGCGCATAGTATGACCGCTATCGCGTACTCCGTGAAAAAATGCGTCCATTCGTTCGAACGCACTTTTTCACAGACAACGTGAAAATGCGTTCGTCTGACCCTAGCCTTAATGACCGAAACCAGAAATCCCTGAAGCTTTACTATGCAATTTGCCTTCCTTCCGTAGCGTAGGAACCACATATTGTTCAGTGCTACAGGACTTGCGCATTTAAAATACACAAGTTCCGTAGCGCCTGCACCGAATAATGGATCAGCGCTGCGTGTACATGCGCAAATCCAATCTATCGGCTGCAACTCTGAGTGGGTGACGTTGGCACGTTCTGTGTGCATTGACATCACTAGTGACCAATCTGGTGACCAGCAACTGGAAAATTAAAAAATCACGACTGTTGGTGACGCTGGGAAGGTAGTGTGGCCAGGTCGGCCACGTTTTCATGGACACATTTAATTTATTCATGCTGATAGGCAGTGGATGAAAAATGTCACCCTGCAGCCTCTAGAATCCATACGCTACAGGTAAGACGTTAAAGAGTGTCCCTAACTGTACATACTCGCCACCCAGGACATACTTGAAAACAAGAGAAATCTCAATGTATCCTTCCTGGTAAAATCCTTTCTTAAAAAAATATATATATATCCCAGGTGACCTGCCTTGATTTTCTTCATTCAGCATATGAATTCTACATGGTGCAGGGCAGCATTTTTCCCTGTGATCCCTTTTGCATGACTCTGTAATATGTGTCCAGGATACAATAGCTGATCTGGCAACCCTATGGGTGGGGTAAAGAAATCGTCTCGATTTCACCCAGCTTTTCTGCCAGATGGGGGGGAGCTGATGGATGGGGGGGGACGCTCCTTACCTCATGACCACTTTAGTGTTTTAAAGTATTCAGGATTAGTAGAGTGTCCCTTTTCAGCCGTTTCCAATATAGAGCTGCAGCATTTCATTTAGATATTACATTTATCTTTACAATATACTGATATGGAGCATTTTTTTTTTCCCTTTTCTTTCTATACCACTGATGTCAAGAAGGGGTTAACTATTAAGTTTTCAGGGATCATACAGCAGGTTTAGGCAACTGACTTCACGGTGAATGAAACAAAATTACAAACGTTGGATGTGCCGCGTTGACGGCGACTCCAGAGCCATGCAGGGATTCTAAATCGGCAAACGCTTCCAAATAACGTTACCCGTCCTACTCTGATCTCTTTACCACTGAGATAAGCCTCTCCGATGCTCATTATAGATACAAATGGTATATCTGATCCAAAATTATCTACAAAAAGAATATCACTGAAAAACAAACGGAGAAATATAATAAAATACCATTACAAATTTTGTTATTTATAATATAAATTGGGAAGGATATAAATCTGATATATAAGGCTAATGTCAGACCAGGGCCGGTGCAAGCTTTTTTGCCTAGTCAGGCGAAGGTCTGTTTTGGTGCCCCCCCCCCCCCCGTCATGTCAAGCCAATCAGGATAGAGATGCATAATAATCTCTATCGTGAGTGTTCGGTGTCGTCACGCAGAGATTAAAGGATGCTTAAAGTTGGTCTTGCAAGGACAACCTTTAGCAGCGTTGTGAGTCACTGATTGGGGGGACAGCCACCAGTGCTGTCTTTATGGACTTATATAAACACTGTCTTTCTTCTGGAAAGGCAGTAGTTACATTTGTCAGACTGTAGGAACAACATATTTGGGTATATATTTGCGGCCCCCAGCTCATGTATGGGTATATATTTGCGGCCCCCAGCTGCTCATATGGGTATATTTGCGGCCCCCTGCTCATGTATGGGTATATATTTGCGGCCCCCAGCTCATGTATGGGTATATTTGCGGCCCCCAGCTGCTCATATGGGTATTATTTATGGTATAAATTTTCCCCCAGCGAGTCTCTTACCTCTCTGCTCAGCTGACTGTGTCTGATTGACTGTGACAGTGTGCACAGCACTGCTCACTGCTGCCTGCTGACTTCTGCTGCCTCACCTTGGCACTGCAGGCTCCCCCGTCGCCCGCTGGCGTTCTAGTTCTACTCAGTCCACACTCTCAGGCAGTCAGGGAGGGAGTGAGACGAGAGACCAGACCACCAGGGACAATCAGGGACCAGACCAGGTAGTAGGTTTTTTAGTAGCAACAATTTTTTAGGCTTAGCTTAAGCTAGGCACCGCCACCGTCGCTCTCTGCGTCCCCCTCGTGTGACACGTGACGTCACGTCTCGAGGCGACTGGTGCGAGCGGCCGCTGGCGCTGGCCAGGCATGGGATGCACACGTGCACACGCACCTTTCCCGCTCGCCTGTGATTGGATTCGGGAAGCAAGGCCAGGCAGGGAACCACGTGGTGCTTGTTGTCCCCTCCCTCTCATTGCCCCCTTCCAATCCCAGGCAGGGGCGGATCCAGAGACTAGTCTCGGGAGGGGCACTTACAGAAAATAAGGTGTTTTAGCAGAGAGCCCGACTCACGAGAATTTACAGAGGGCCCGGCTCACAGGAGCTTACAATCTAGAGGAGCAGAGGGCCCGGCTCACAGGAGCTTACAATCTAGAGGAGCAGAGGGTCCGGCTCACAGGAGTTTACAATCTAGAGGAGCAGAGGGTCCGGCTCACAGGAGTTTACAATCTAGAGGAGCAGAGGGCCCGGCTCACAGGAGTTTACAATCTAGAGGAGCAGAGGGCCCGGCTCACAGGAGCTTACAATCTAGAGGAGCAGAGGGTCCGGCTCACAGGAGTTTACAATCTAGAGGAGCAGAGGGCCGGCTCACAGGAGCTTACAATCTAGAGGAGCAGAGGGCACCCAGGAGCTTACAATCTAGAGGAGCAGAGGGCACCCAGGAGCTTACAATCTAGAGGAGCAGAGGACACCCAGGAGCTTACAATCTAGAGGAGCAGAGGGCACCCCGGATTTTACAATCTAGAGGAGCAGAGAGCCCCCAGCTCACACATGAATTTGCCCCCAGCTCAAGGATTTGCCCAGCTCATGGATTTGCCCCCAGGTCATGGATTTGCCCAGCTCATGGATTTGCCCCCAGGTCATGGATTTGCCCAGCACATGGATTTGCCCAGCTCATGGATTTGCCCCCAGGTCATGGATTTGCCCAGCACATGGATTTGCCCCCAAGCTCATGGATTTGCCCCCAAGCTCATGGATTTGCCCCAGGTCATGGATTTGCCCAGCTCATGTATTTGCCCCCAGCTCATGTATTTGCCCCCAGGTCATGGATTTGCCCAGCACATGGATTTGCCCCCAGGTCATGGATTTGCCCCCAGGTCATGGATTTGCCCAGCTCATGTATTTGCCCAGCTCATGTATTTGCCCCCAGCTCATGGATTTGCCCCCAGGTCATGGATTTGCCCCAGGTCATGGATTTGCTCCCAGGTCATGGATTTGTCCCCAGGTCATGGATTTGCCCCCAGGTCATGGATTTGCCCCCAGGTCATGGATTTGCCCCCAAGCTCATGGATTTGCCCCAGGTCATGGATTTGCCCAGCTCATGTATTTGCCCCCAGGTCATGGATTTGCCCAGCACATGGATTTGCCCCCAAGCTCATGGATTTGCCCCAGGTCATGGATTTGCCCAGCTCATGGATTTGCCCCCAGGTCATGGATTTGCCCCCAGGTCATGGATTTGCCCCCAGGTCATGGATTTGCCCCCAGCTCTCACCTGGATTGTTGCCCCAGCTCCGGCAGGGGGTTGAGGGACCCAGATGCCGGGCAGCGCGGGAGCGCCTGCCCGATCTTGAACAGTCCGTCCTGTGAAGTGGATGCGGCTGTGTGCGTGCGCAGCCGGTCACGCGGTCCGGCCAGTCAGGTGGTACAGAGACTCAGTACCACCTGATTAGCCGGACCACGTGACCGGCTGCGCACGCACACAGCCGCATCCACTTCACAGGACGGACTGTTCAAGACCGGGCAGGCGCTCTCGCGCTGCCCGGCATCTGGGTCCCTCAACCCCCGGGCCAAATCTCGGGGGTCGGTTACACCCCGGGCCGGCGCCCCTCACACTGGCAGGACGCCAGACAGTAAGGCGGCCGCCTGTGCCGCCTTACGTTAGCGCCGGCCCTGGCCACGTGCGTTGTGCGTGCGCAGTTCGGTGCGGACGCACTTAGTGTGTGGGTCTCTTGCTAATGATTCTATGTTATGACGGACGTTAAACTGTGCGGCAACACGGACGTGATCACTGCGTTCGTCTGACACGAGCCTAAACCCAACACTGGCCGTGTTTGCTTGTGGTTCTTATGAAGGTGCCCTTGACTCCCTATTCCTGTATCTTGGTTTTAGTTTGTGTGCTGTATGTATAAATGTCTTCCATAGGGACAGTCTGTGAACGTCATTACGTTTGATCATTCTGTCTGTCTAGGTGGTCCAAAACCTTAAAACCAGGCATATCTTTGGTCTTCCTGTTCACTGCTCTTCCTAGAATTCAGTCCTGTTTCTGCCTGTTGATAAAACAGAGGTGATTAGCAGGTTTAAGCTGTAGCTTTTTAATTTCTATTCAATGTGTTCGCCAAATTTTAGTACAGTTGTGTTCAAAATTATTCAACCCCCAATGCTGTAAAGGGTTTTAGGGAATTTAGTGTACATTTGTAATTGTATTCAGAATGAAATCCTACAAGGACTTTTTAAAGAACCATATGCAACTAAAATGACATCAATTGGTTTTGTAATACAGTAGTAAATGTTTCTTTTGTGAATTCTTCATTGACACAATTATTCAACCCCTTAAAGACTACCACTCTGAGGAACAGAGGTTCATTCAAGTGTTTTCAATCAGGTATTGAAAACACCTGTGGATGTCACGGAGCAGCAATAAAGCATAATAAGCACCAATTAGGCAGCTTTAAAATGACTGATACTCAGCTCCTTCTAGACATTTACTGGTGTGGTTACAAACATGAAGTCAAGAGAATGGTCCAGGAAGACAAGAGAAGAGGTGATTACTCTTCACAGGAAGGGCAATGGCTATAAGAAGATTGCAAAGATGTTATACATACCAAGAGAGACCATAGGAAGCATCATTCGCAAATTCAAGGCAAAGGGCACTGTTGAAACGCTACCTGGTCGTGGCAGAAAGAAGATGCTGACTTCGACTGCTGTGCGCTACCTGAAGCGTAGAGTGGAGAAAAGTCGGGGCACACTGCGTAATGAAGGCCTCCATGCCAGAACTCCCAGGCGCACCCCCTTGCTGTCTCCAAAGAATAAGAAGAGTCGACTGCAGTATGCCAAAAGTCATGTGGACAAACCACAGAAGTTTTGGGATAGTGTTCTGTGGACTGATGAAACAAAATTAGAACTGTTTGGGCCCATGGATCAACGCTATGTTTGGAGGAGGAAGAACAAGGCCTATGAAGAAAAGAACACCTTGCCTACTGTGAAGCATGGCGGGGGGTCAATCATGCTTTGGGGCTGTTTTGCTTCTGCAGGTACAGGGAAGCTTCAGCGTGTGCAAGGTACCAGGAATTCTCTTCAGTACCAGGAGATATTGGATGACAATGTGATGCAGTCCGTCACAAACCTGAGGCTTGGGAGACGTTGGACATTTCAACAGGACAATGATCCCAAGCATACCTCCAAATCCACTAGAGCATGGTTGCAGATTAAAGGCTGGAACATTTTGGAGTGGCCATCGCAGTCACCTGACTTAAATCCGATTTGAGAACCTCTGGTGGGACTTAAAGAAAGCCATTGCAGTGCGCAAGCCTAAGAATGTGACTGAACTGGAGGCTTTTGCCCATGATGAATGGGCGAAGATACCCGTAGATCGCTGCAAGACACTTGTGTCAAGCTATGCTTCACGTTTAAAAGCTGTTATAACTGTAAAAGGATGTTGTACTAAGTACTAAGATTGAATGTCACTTGGGGGTTGAATAAAACTGATAATGATGTGAGCACAGAAAAGACATTTGTGGTTATTTCATTATAAATGTTATGTTATATTTGACTGACCTACACGTGCCTCTTTCATTTAATTGTAAGCAAGATGACTGAATGATCAAAATCAATGTCAAACTGGCCAAAACACTCAATTTCAGTGGGGGTTGAATAATTTTGAACACAACTGTGTGTGATTTTTATCTTTCTCTCCCCCCCCCCCTCCCCCCTTTTGTAGCGCCTGATGCCTGGCGGTTTCGGCACAGATTAGCCTTAAGGAGGCCACACAGATTTCTCTTTGCACTGAAGGTCGCAATATAGATTAGACCGAAATCTGCTTTGATCATTGTGTTAATTTGTGCAGGACACACAGAATATCTACGTTGCAGTTTGAGAGGATGTCAATCCACAATCCTGACCTGTACCACTTTGAAACCTTGTTGTTGATGCCTTAAGGCCACATTAACCAGTCTTCCGTCTTTGACAGTTCACCACTTGACTGGTTTTGTATAAAATCGACAAAAGAACTATAAACAAACCTTTAGTAAAGCTCAATTGTTTCAGTGCCCTTATCATGGCTTATTGTGGAATTCCTTCCAGAATCCTCATCACAGCTCTTTCACAAAGATGGATTAGTTGAGATTTGTCCCATCTGCCTAATTGTCTTTCATCCTCTTTGGTTTATGAGAGGAGTGCGTTGTCAGCCGGGCCATTGAACGTGCTGCGTTTTGAGTCCTCCCTGGTTTTTTTTGGAGTTACAGTGGTGTTCAAAATTATTCAACCCCCACTGAAATTGAGTGTTTTGGCCAGTTTGACATTGATTTTGATCATTCAGTCATCTTGCTTACAATTAAATCAAAGAGGCACGTGTAGGTCAGACAAATATAACATAACATTTATAATGAAATAACCACAAATGTCTTTTCTGTGCTCACATCATTATCAGTTTTATTCAACCCCCAAGTGACATTCAATCTTAGTACTTAGTACAACATCCTTTTACAGTTATAACAGCTTTTAAACGTGAAGCATAGCTTGACACAAGTGTCTTGCAGCGATCTACGGGTATCTTCACCCATTCGTCATGGGCAAAAGCCTCCAGTTCAGTCACATTCTTAGGCTTGCGCACTGCAACTGCTTTCTTTAAGTCCCACCAGAGGTTCTCAATCGGATTTAAGTCAGGTGACTGCGATGGCCACTCCAAAATGTTCCAGCCTTTAATCTGCAACCATGCTCTAGTGGACTTGGAGGTATGCTTGGATCCATTGTCCTGTTGAAAGGTCCAACGTCTCCCAAGCCTCAGGTTTGTGACGGACTGCATCACATTGTCATCCAATATCTCCTGGTATTGAAGAGAATTCCTGGTACCTTGCACACGCTGAAGCTTCCCTGTACCTGCAGAAGCAAAACAGCCCCAAAGCATGATTGACCCCCCGCTATGCTTCACCGTAGGCAAGGTGTTCTTTTCTTCATATGCCTTGTTCTTCCTCCTCCAAACATAGCGTTGATCCATGGGCCCAAACAGTTCTAATTTTGTTTCATCAGTCCACAGAACACTATCCCAAAACTTCTGTGGTTTGTCCACATGACTTTTGGCATACTGCAGTCGACTCTTCTTATTCTTTGGAGACAGCAAGGGGGTGCGCCTGGGAGTTCTGGCATGGAGGCCTTCATTACGCAGTGTGCGCCGTATTGTCTGAGCTGAAACTTCAGTACCCACATCTGACCAATCTTTTCTCAGTTCCTCAGCAGTCACACGGGGACTTTTCTCCACTCTACGCTTCAGGTAGCGCACAGCAGTCGAAGTCAGCATCTTCTTTCTGCCACGACCAGGTAGCGTTTCAACAGTGTCCTTTGCCTTGAATTTGCGAATGATGCTTCCTATGGTCTCTCTTGGTATGTTTAACATCTTTGCAATCTTCTTATAGCCATTGCCCTTCCTGTGAAGAGTAATCACCTCTTCTCTTGTCTTCCTGGACCATTCTCTTGACTTCACCATGTTTGTAACCACACCAGTAAATGTCTAGAAGGAGCTGAGTATCACAGTCATTTTAAAGCTGCCTAATTGGTGCTGATTATGCTTTATTGCTGCTCCGTGACATCCACATGTGTTTTCAATACCTGATTGAAAACACTTGAATGAACCTCTGTTCTTCAGAGTGGTAGTCTTTAAGGGGTTGAATAATTGTGTCAATGAAGAATTCACAAAAGAAACATTTACTACTGTATTACAAAACCAATTGATGTCATTTTAGTTGCATATGGTTCTTTAAAAAGTACTTGTAGGATTTCATTCTGAATACAATTACAAATGTACACTAAATTCCCTAAAACCCTTTACAGCATTGGGGGTTGAATAATTTTGAACACAACTGTATACCTTGGTGCACAGGATTTATCACCCCCCTGTGCACTCAAAGGACTCGAACACCACTTTGTCCTTGAAATCACTTGGTTCTGACTTCTCTTCATGGGGCTATGGTGGCCCATGCAGTTTCCATTTAGTAGGTTTACTTTTTAGTTTCAAATATAAGGTAGTTCAGCATGTTCTGCTTCCAAGTAGCCATTGTTGCATCCAATCATGCGAACCTTATTGTACAATGTTAATTCTTTGTCAAAGTTCTTGACCATTTAGAAACAGGTAGCTTCCCCAAGATGTGGTTAGTTCCAACGTTGAAAACAAAAATGAGGTTGTCTGTTTTTGTTGTGCATTGGCCATGCTTATTCCCGTAGTTGGAAACCTGGACTTTGCAAGGTTGACTGCCCAATGCCCATAGTACCTGCACCCTCTTGGGTTTCTTCATCCTAAGACCTCCATGGTCCAGATCTTCAGGGTGGTCATTTTGGTGAACACCAGTAGATTTTTTTTTTTTTTTTTAAAAGTCTCCTCAAAATTTGATAGGAACCTGGCCCTTTCAGAACAACTGCCCAAAGTGTTAGTATTAAGGCATTATGTCCTTCACAGATGATTCTACCTCCTAAAAAGATGAATCTAAAGGATTATATTATATATTTTTATAAAGGATAATAGGATAGTCCCTGCTTCCAAAATAGTTTTCTGAAGGGGCAAACTTGAGCTGCGTCCTTATTAAATTGAATCCTATATCATGGGTAAAGGTCTGCATCTGATATCACTCCTAACCTCTATTCCCATACAGAAAGAAATGAAATTATTCTTTTTAATATTGGGTTTTGGCCTCGCCAAATTTCCTCTGCTTGGTTTTGTGCATTGGCCAAAGAGCTGCATCCATGGATGGCCTCTGCCACGTAGACCGCAGCTACCGGCGTGTGTCTTTTATTGCTCTAAATATAGGCCTCTTTTAATACATTACTCCTTTTTCAGCACGTTTCATATTTTTTTTTATGCATTTGTTGTTTGCCATTTAAAGTAAGATGTTTATTTACAACAAAAAAAAACGTACAAAGTGGTGATGGTGCGATGTTGACACTTGCAAGCTTGTTAAGGCTGTAATTTTCCTGACATTAAAGCTCCTCGTAGATAATTTTGTTTGAGGGCTTTCAAGAATTTCAAAAAGTCCTTTTCGCCGAACACTGATCTGCCTCTAGAACAGACTTCAGCTGAGTGGCATCTGTAATTGTATGACTAATATTTATTTCCCTGCCTGGCTTCTGATGCCAAATTAGGCTTCTCTTCACTGAAGCGTATTTATAACACGTTGCTAATGTTTCCCTCTTAACTTCCCGTGGTCGGTAAAGGAGTTGTATTCAGTCGTATCATCTTTTATTATTTTTATTGCAGTGAAGAAGGAAACGAGCTATTCGTGTTGTTTATTCAGTCAGGTTAACTGTAGACTCCCAGGCAGGCTTTTTCGACGTCCCAACGGTCCCATGAGCTTGACTCCACCTGCTCACTGATGGAAATGGTGGATTGTGTTGTTTAATCCGTGCAGAAGTGGCTAATGGTTTGCCGTTTGACCAGACCTCTGAGTAAAGCTAATGGGCTGTCTAAATGACTTTAATTGTGGAGTGATTTGTTGGTGTCACATATGGTGGATCTCAATATGGAATATTGGCAGAATGCGGAAAAAAGAAACATCTGAGTATCAGCTCTATAGACAACCAACTGGTTAAACAGGTTTGGACACAAATATTCACAAAATGTTACTTAGCCGTGCCACACACACACACACACACACACACACACACATCTTTTTGGCATGACGTTTGTCTTGTATACGTATAAGACACTGGGCAAGGCATTTCATGTAAATCAACTTCTCCCTTGAAGCTCAGGTGTGTCCACCATATTGGTAAACGCATGTGTTAGAGGTTGAGATGGCTGGTCTTTCGAAGACAAAATCCCCACAGTATGTATGTCGTTTTGTCAGTGTGAGAGAAAGCTACAGAAAACGGCTAATTTCCATAAAATGCAAGGTCACAAGGCCATTATTGCGTCTGAATGTGCTTTTCGACTTTAACAAATCCTGGAAACTGAGGTAGACTAACCCGGCTACTCTATGATTTAATTGGTTGTGATCACCCGCCTCTCAAACATGACATGTGCTCTATAAATAAATGCAGGTTCAGTGACATTTAGTTATTTAGAAAGTGGTTGCCAGGAAGCCTACGTTGACATTTCTTTCATTTTCAAGCATCCCGGAGAGTCTTGCCGGTAGAGTATGGAGTTCGACTGAACAACAATAGACATGAAACGGGCATATTTGCCGTTTTGGTTGAATGTGGATACAGGAAGGTTTTAATGGGAGGAAGCCTTTGTTTTCAGGAAAGCTAGTGCAGGCCTGTGGGGGTCAAGCTGGTCAGCCTTACATCTTTATTGAAACTAGGATCACAAGTAAAGTCCTGGTGGAAGACTGAGCTCTAGGTGATATTGTGAGCTGGAGCGAGCATGCTGCTCAGGCAAACGGGTTGCATCAATTTCCTCCATAACGAATTTAAACGGACACTTTAGCCACCATGTTCGTTTGGCCATACTAAGTGGTCATGGTGGCAGTAGTCTAACTCCCCCCTCCCCAGTTGCGGAGACCCTTCTTCAAAGTAGTGATGTCACCTATGTCCTAAACTGTCGATCGGTTGCTGCTGGTGAAGCCTTCTAGGGTTATTGGGTTCTCCTGACCTTGAAAACCTGTTTAAAGAGGGAAATGACCGACTGACTCCTGCCTCTCAGTGCTTCCGCATCGAGACTCCTGGTTGCATTCATGCTAGTTGCATGCATACCAATCATCCTTGGCCAAGCATGTTGTTTGTTGATTGTTGTCTGCCTGGCACCTAGATCGTTCCTTTAACTACTTCTTCATGAAGGGTGTTCTCGTCCGGTGGAAGGTGTGATCATTGGGACAGATGGCCAGAGCTGGGATGCGCCATCAAGTCTCACATCAGAGATAGAGGGCAGCGGTGGGAGGCATTTCTAAACCTAATTAGTCAATGATGTGCTATGACAGTCCCCTGTTCTCTAGGTCTTCTTGCGTTAGCCAGAATGTAACTTTGGTGGCATTAAACTGTCCTTTTGGAAAGCAAAGCCAAGTTGAAAAGTAGTGCTCTGGAGACCCACAACATCAATTAGAACAGACGAATGCGTGACGTATGGCTAGGATTGATACATAGGATGTGTGTTTAAAACGATAGAGCACACATGGGTTTGTCGTCTGTCTGAACATATTCAGGAGGTTAGAGTTTCTATTAAGCAACAATTGCAGGTGGATTGGACTTGCAGGCGTTTAAGATAAATTGTGTTTTTGCTGTTGAAGCGACTGGTGTTGCCGTTTCACAGGCCTCTCTCGGTGTGGAATCGGATTCAGATTTTCGCCTCCCAAACCTGGAAAGATGTCCTGACACGCTGCTCCTCCCGCCAGGTGTGGCTGTTTACACTGTGCAAAGTCGAAATTACACACTGTTTGACTTGAGAGGACAACCGCGGCTTCATTGTTTAATTTATTCATGACAGCAGCTCGGCTTTCCTCCACTTAAGAAAAACACGCCGGGTAGGGTGTGATCCTGATTAAAGAACATGCTTGTATGCAAACCGAAAGGTCCTATAGTTTATTTATTTTTAAAGGGTTCTTTTGTGTAACCAAAGAAGTGCACTTTCATATCAAATGCATATTGAGTTTTAAACTGTATTTACAGTATATACGTCCAGAAATGTATCGGCAAACACAGCTGCATTGCACATTTTTGTGTCCTCAGAAGCTGGGATAAACCCCTCGAGCGAAGACTCTAGATTTGGGCAGCCATGTTCTTTAGAAGTACGGTGTCAACCTTCTTTTGCCCCAAATCAAATGGATTTGTAAAACTTTATTAAAGTTAAAGTTGTTGGAAACCTTTCTTATGGCTAGCAAGAACATACATATCGTATCTTGGAATTTGTGAGTGTATCTTCACCACGGATATGTAGTTCCTCCATCATGTAAATGAGGTCCTGGTTGATGGAGAGAAACTGGTCATGAGGGAATGGACTTGCACCTCCAGGACATTGACATGTATGTATTGGGGTTCACGAGTGCCTCATGTGACTGGTGCCCAGTACGATCTCAGCATGGACATAGCACAGCCAAAATCTGTATATCAAACCAGTTGAGGCTTCGACTATCGCTTATTGTCTCTTGTTGGACCTGCTGCATGCACAATGGAGCTAACCTTTTTGTATTTGCAGATGGGCGTAGAGTCTGCTGTATCTAGTCTTTGCCAAGATTTGGTAGAGTCTCCTGAGAGATGTCCTTCTGTGACATTTCTTTGGATTTCAATCTCTGCGGCTGGACTGTCTTCTTGGACGTTCTAGTCACTGTTGACTTTTAGGAAGAGATAGCGGTGTTTGCCTACTGACCAAAGTCTCTGCTCCTCATTCGTCAAGACCCATTTGACGGGTCTGTAATCGGAAGGGAATGAGTTAAAAATTAGACAAAGGGGTAAAGCAAATACGAAGAAAAGTAAAAAATGAAGTGCAAGTTGTAATAACCTCATATTCCATGACTTTAGATCAGTTGAAGATTGTAGGTGTGCGCAAGCAGTTGTTACTGCTGTCAACCTTTCTTTCAACCTCTTAGGCTTCCATCTACATTTTTTGGGTTCCTTATTTGGTTCACAACGAAGAACCTGGACGAAAGGGAAATTCTGCCTAAAAAATATAGTAAGGGATTTTTTACAGTGAGCACATTAATGCTGTGGAATTCTTTGCTTGTTGAGGTGGTTTGGTCAGATTCTGTACAGACCTTGGAACAACGACTGGATGACTTTCTGCTTAAACCTAATATTAGTGGTTGTCATGCACTTGGTTTCAATCCAACATTTGTTAAAATCCATGGATCTATTGGCCAGTGAAGCATCTCGTTTATTCATCGATACCAAGAACAAAACATACGAGAACCAGGCACTCCCAACTCAAATGGCAAATTCATTGGAAGCTGGCAACGTTTCGGCTGTGCAGGAGCCAATTAAGGGTTGCTGCACGTCTGAAATGATGCCATTTGAATTGGAGTGCCTGGCTCGCTTGTGTTTTGGTTCTGGACATAGTAAAGAATGGGTAGAGCTGGATTTTTGTTTGTGCGTTCTCAAAATACAGGACAAAGGGATATCTATATATTGCATTAAATAATGAAATGGTGCTAATGTTTGACACCTTCAAGGCCAAACGATGCATAGGAAATACCGATGTGCATCCCGCCAGCCAGCCGATAATACCTTTTATTTACTTTTTACTGGTCCTTTCGCCTTTGTCCGTCAGCCATATTGGGGATTCAAGAAATCCTTCGAGGCTCCTCATCTGATAAGGGGAAACTTGCCAGGTCTAGAATTCGGTGATGGATGCTTTGTACACAACAGCTGCCAGAGGCCTGATGTGGGAGAATTTTAATTAAGGATTTTGCCGACTAAAAACTCCCTTCCCGGAGTGACCTCTTTATTTATACAGACATAACGTGGGGATTGACGAGTAAGAATGCGCCAATCGTTCCCCAAACGTGTCTCCTCAAGTACAAACCTGGATACGGAGAAAACGCTGACCCGCAGACTGTCACCTGAGCATGAATACATCTTAGCAGAAACCTATATCTACTTTTAGAGTCACCACAGATATTGTATAGCTTTATTATCAAAGTTGGAGGGTTACCGTACCCGTATCACGCTGTATTTTATTAACACTTTTACCAGCCTCTTATTTATCCGTATCAGACATTTTTTTTTTATAACCTTTTTATATTTGTCATTTTCTATTTTTTTTCTACTCCTGTCATTTTAAACATTTGCTTTTTTTTTTTGTGTATACTTAACGGCCTTTTTATAAAAAAATTATCCATATTTGATATCATTTGATTTCGTATCTGTCATTTTGATACTTGCGCCTGCTTTTTTTTTTTTTATCCGTTTCAGCCTTTTTTTTTTTCTTTATATTGTTTGTTGGCCACTACCAGATGAAACCTTTTTTTTTTTTTAAATTTGTTTTGTTTCAATAGAAATCCATGGTTCCTGCGGATGATAATTCTGTAGACATCTGTAACTGCATGAGGGCTGTGATCAAACAAGCATATGGGCATGTGGTGAGCTCATTTTGACATGCTGGGGGGGGGGGGGCGGCATGGCATGTATTTGTTTCCTCACCCAAATTCATCTCCCAGCTGGTACTGTACTCACACGCTATTAACCAGTGGCCCAAGACTACAACCGTGTGCTACGAAGACAATTATTCAGATATTTGCTAATATTACAATAATATATGTACACTAGGGATGCACCGATACCACTTTTTTAAGACCGAGTACGAGTACCGATACTTTTTAAAAGTACTCACCGATACCGAGTACCGATACTTTTCTTTAATGTCATGTGACGCTTTCCAAGAAGAACAGACCATATAAAAATGCCCCCAGCTCACATGTATATCCCCCCCCGATATATATATATATATATATATATATATATATTTCATATTCATACTGCCCCAGCTTATGGATATGCCCCCCCAGCTCACACATGGATATGCCCCCCAGCTCACACATGGATATGCCCCCCAGTTTATGGATTTGCCCCCCCAGCTCATGGATATGCCCCCCAGCTCATGGGTATGCCCCCCCAGCTCACACATGGATATGCCCCCCAGTTTATGGATTTGCCCCCCCAGCTCATGGATTTGCCCCCCCAGCTCATGGATATGCCCCCCCAGCTCATGGGTATGCCCCCCCAGCTCACACATGGATATGCCCCCCAGCACATGGATATGCCCCCCAGCTCATGGATATGCCCCCCCAGCTTGGACCCCCCCCCCCGACGATACTTACCTTCCTGGGCGCCGCCGGGAATGTCTCTGCGCGCGTGCTCGTTGGAAGGACCCCAGCCGCGACCATGTGGGACCATGTGATCACGGCTGGGGTCCTTCCAAGGAGTGCGCGCGGGGAAACTATCGGGGGGTACTGCACGAGTACCAAGTACTCCTGCAGTACCCAGTATCGGCCCCGATACTGATACTAGTATCGGTATCGGTGCAACCCTAATGTACACTACATATATATATGTATATCCTACCCAGAGTTCCTTGCTGCATATGGGGAATGTGGCACAGGAGCTCTGGGATGCAATTCATTGAATTGCTGTGATGTGCAAGTGGCTTCTGCAATAATAAACACACTTATTATAGTGTGGAGGCTTTTCATCTCCCTTTTAGTCCTTCACCACAACCCTTATAGACACTTACTTACCTATGGTCCAAGCATCCACTGCAACTGGTCATGCCTGTCTCCTAGCTGATGAGGGTTCAACAAACCCGAAACAGCGCTGTCCTGGGAGTGGTTTTGACCAGTTGCATAAACCTTATCTCTTCTACAAAGCCACAGTGTGGCATAGCATTGATTTTAGGGCTCTGTGTAATTACAGATCCAGGATGCATAAAAGTGGGACAGAAGTCATTTGCATATCCTACCTTGAGTTCCTTGCTGCATATGGGGAATGTGGCACAGGAGCTCTGGGATGCAATTCATTGAATTGCTGTGATGTGCAGGTGGCTTCTGCAATAATAAACACACTATAGATTGATATGTAGAATCTGCACA
This sequence comes from Leptobrachium leishanense, assembly GCA_009667805.1. Lineage (NCBI taxonomy): Eukaryota > Metazoa > Chordata > Amphibia > Anura > Megophryidae > Leptobrachium > Leptobrachium leishanense. Next base: position 34,830,810 of record CM019075.1, on the reverse strand, counting down.
AACCAATAAATTCCATATGCCCACACCAGGGGCTCGAACTCCAGCATCGCCGTTAGCTTAAAGGAGGTCATAGCGCTGCGGCCACGTCGCCTTTGAATCATCAATAATGGGTTAAAAAAACCGTTAGCACTCGTTAATTTGCGATTCATAGCGCGAGTTTATTGTACTTTGCGCTCTCCATGTTAGGTATAGGGAGCGCAAAGTGACAGCACAGGTTAACTAGCGTTGGGATCACTTGGTCCTAACGAAAAAGTTACCACCAGCTCAGAGGTGCAGGTAACGGATTGCGCTGCTGCAGAATCCGTTACCTGCAGCTCAAACCCCCCCCCCCTCTCAAAAAAACACTTGCCTCTCATCCCGTGGCGAGAACAGCTGCCCGATCCGCTGCTACTGACTGCCAGGAGCAGAGTGAGACTGGGGGAAGAAAGTCCCCCTGTCTTTCTCCTGCAATCACTCCACCGACCAGCAGCATCTAGCAAGAGGCGCGATCATACCAGTCAGGCAGTACGATCCTCCATGGAGTCCTATGGAGGGGATGCTGGGGGTGGCGCTGTAGCGCTGCCCCCAGTATCTGGGAGCTTAGCGATGGCTATGGGGCAGGCTGCTGGGGGAAACCAAAGCGGGAATTAGCGAACACAAATTTTTCCCCTTGGTGTCCCGGTTTTAGCGAGAGACACACGATTGTGTCCCAGAGGTTTTCAATTTACGTCAATGGCCATTAAAGTATAAGCTCACTTGTCAACGCAAACCTCCAACACTAATGCGTTGAGTCTGGTTGCTTTTAGCTCAGAGTCAGGATATAAAGAGACGACTTCCTTTATGATCAACATATAGAATTATAGAAGCTCTTAAATTTGTGCTTTTTTGGGGGCGCACGTATACCGGTAGATTTTTTTTTTCCCCAGGGTTCTGGTCGCACTCCAGAGAAACGCCACAAAATGTGCATAAAACATCAGAATACAGCCTGTGCGTCAGCTGCGGGTGATTCTGATCCATAAACACCTGTCTGTGCAAGGCTTTCCCCGAGGAGATGAGTCACATTGTGTGACATTTCAGATGATTTTCTAGCATAGATAACAAAGCTTTATGTACAGAATAACAACACTCTCCTGCAGCATAAGGACCGTGACATGGTTTATTATTTGTTTTATTAAATGGGAATTTAATCCTTGTTTTATTTCCGTCACCTATTTATTTATAAGTGGATTTATTCACTTACAGTCGCTGTGTTTTGTTTGCCGCGCACCTTTTGCTTATGTATGATGCTTTTTTTATCACGGGGCTCTTCTTAATCGTCTTCACATCAGGGTATAAAAAGCTTGGCATATCGGGGGAAACTGTTAAATGGCCCCAGTCTGCTACTAGAGAATGTTCCAAAAAGGGGGAAAACAACAGTTTCCAGGTAAAATATACAGGAATTCATCAGACAAAGCAGCTATAAATTACACTAGAAACAATGCAGCACTCGCTTACAATGTAAGCTATGGGAGACCGGGATTGGCTGGAAAGTCTCTCAGCTGGATCTTGTGTAGAGGATCTAATAGAGAAAGAGATGGAGATCTCGCAATAATATAAAAACGCTTTTCATATTATTTAAAGGACCTTTACCACCAAAAAATGAAATGTCCTCATTGTGTTTCTTTGTTGCTGATATCTTACATGTGCTCCATCACTTGCTCCTCACTGTGTGGTTTTGGCCATAGAATGGATTCTATGGGTCGATCACTGACTCACATCATTGTATTGTGTGGGGTGTATTCAAAGGACATCAACAGGGGGTAGATTAGAAGTTTTTTAAGCTCCCTGTCTTCTCTCCTTCAGTTGCCATCTCTTATCTCAGCCTGGAGAAGAGTAGACCTCATGCCTCCTTATCTGAACATTCCCGATCTGCCACAGAGTGACAAACCCTGTAACATGCAACAACAGTGAACATCGTCTCTTGTGAATATCCCTTTTAGTGAAGGACTCCTATGCTGTTGTTCAGGTTGCGCGTAGGTAAAGTTCACCCTTTTTAAACCGTAATGGCGAACCTCGGCAAAACTGCATTTCCACGATGCTCCGACTGGCTTACGGTTGGCTAGGCATCATGGAACATGTAGTCCTGAAGCATCTGGGGTGCCAAAGTTCGCCATCACGGTATAATTACGCAATCCAAAGACTGTTTTTACATAGGATTGGTCAACGGAAGTTGACTAAACGAGGAAGAACTGAGGAATTAAACAAATCGGGTATAGTTTGTGTAGGTACCGAGGAGAAATGACTAAAATGATCGCCTAAACGCAGCTTTGGGCTGAGTGTGCGAAATGGGGATAATCTGTGCCACTGGCGCCACCCGGTGGTGATGGCAAATAAACAACCTCAATGCAATCAAATAAAATACAAGTAAAATGGTGCAAATAGGATAAAACAAAGTAATGTGACATTTACAGTCTTATCCTGTATATTCCAGGTTGTAAAAGTCTTAATAATCAGTGCAGGGAAGAATAAAAATAAAAGTCATACAGTATCTCGTATTTGTGGAGTCAGCTGCCTCTCCAGACCACTTGGTGGTATATCCCTTTTCCACCTTGTAAGTCAGTATAAAAGAAAGATGTGCTGTAGTTGGCGCTTCTTGTCCCGTTAGTGGTTCCTTCTGCTGCACCCCGTGGCTCAGAAGTGTGGTTTCCTTACAGGGTTACCATCCTCCGTGTCCCTCAAAATATAAAATGACTCCCATAGAGCAATATTGTATAAAATGGAGTGCAAACAAAAGCGAAGAATGTCGTACTCACATTTGCTGGTGTCTTATCGATCAGACACCAGATTTGTAGGCAGCTGGTGACTTCAGCAGGTGCACCGGATCACCTATCAGCCTCAGCCACCTCCTCGGTAGCACCAACTGGTGAAGCTTTTTATGCGAAACGCGTTTTTGTATACTGTATTACTAATAACATTTGCCTTATTTTACACCTATCCCGGGTCCTGGATGCTTATATTCGCCGAGGAGGTGGATGATAGGTGATCTAGTGCACCTTCTGAAGTCACCGGCTGTCTACAAATCTGGTGTCTGATTGATCAGACACCAGCAAATGTGAGTACGACTTTCTTCTCTTTTGTTTGCACTCCATTTTATACAATATTGCTCTATGGGAGTCATTTTATATTTTGAGGGACACTGAGGATGGTAACCCTGTAAGGAAACCACACTTCTGAGCCACGGGGTGCAGCAGAAGGAACCACTAACGGGACAAGAAGCGCCAACTACAGCACATCTTTCTTTTATACGGAGTGTGTGAAATGCCTTGGCAGCGAAGAGGTTAAACGTACGGCAGATACATACTAACGCTTTGATATGCACACACGTTTATGTCGCAGCCTAGCGTTCCTTTTTTCTTATGCACGCTGAAGAGAAGTGCAGAAGACACAGTAGCGCGTACAGGACAGCGAAACGTTTACTTCCGAGTAATCAGGACCTGAAAAGCGGCGTCGCGCTGTTCCAGGCATTCTGAACCCTGCGTGAAGGAGTCAATTATACCTTAAAGCTGCGTTTAAAAGATAAATAGGATTGTGATGATAATTTCACATTAGCCAAGGGAGCATTGCTGCCGATTTCCAAGGCGCCTTCGCAGGAGGACTAGAGATTGTTAATGGCCCTTGTCAAACCTGCTTTTTTTTGTATACGGCATAATCTCTGCCAGTTTATCACCGTAATTCACCCCCATTTAAAACTCCCATTGTTAAGTGAACCCATTATTTCTCTATTCATGTGGCGTAATTAGCGTTTAAGTCCAATACTCTCCCGTGACACAAAAGAGGCATCTTAAATAGTAACTCCTGCCGTGTTCATACCTCATAGAACCCACTGCAAATTCCTGCGCACCAGCGTCATGTGTGTCTACTGGCATGGCTGTCATTCGTATGACCGCATCTGTCGACTGAAGGATCACGCCATGGGATCCGTAGCTTGATTGCTGCTTGGTAAAAAGTGGATTTACGTGTCTTTTAACTGTGCTTTGTTTATCTGCTGTTGCACCGCACTGAATACATTGGGGATTTCAAAGTGAGATATAAAATAAATAACGCAATCTGTGAATGCAGAGGGGGAAAATATGTTTATTATTGATGCAGCAGGCTGATGCGATACATTGTTAGCGTACAATGACATTGAGGATACAGGATTATGCAATATGATCGTATTTTGTAACTAAACCCTCACCTATTTAAAACCGAAGTCAGGTAGTTTTAAATCCTTGGGTGGAGTGATCTGAATATTGTGTGTTGTATTTGTTGGTCTCATGTTTAGGTCGAGTTCAGACCCCTGTTTGTGTGTGTTTGTGTGTGTGTGTGTGTGTGTGTGTGTGTGTGTAGTGTCAGATGAGCACACTACGTGCGCCCATACTGACGTTCCTCCCGGCGTAACGTTGTGACACTACAACGGGGCCGGCAACACGCTGTTGCGCTTACACGGATTGCATGCGTGACAGCGGCCTGTGTTGCAAGCCTCCCCGTCGAAGTGCTACGACGCGTGTTCGGTGCTGCAAAACGCGATCCTCCGTAGGATTCTCAGGCTGCTGACTCCCAGACAGAAGTGTTTTAATCAGACGACTGAGAGCAGGGCAGGGAGCAGTAACACTTCTAGGAATGCTGTGATTTTCTTCTGCTTATTAGATTGTTACCTGGACAGTCAGAATCACTGAATGCTTAGTAAGTGCTCTAATAGAGCTAGGATTTTGTTTGTAGTTTTTGTTTAATCAACTGCACTAGTGATTCAAAGCCAAGAGTGTGGCGTTTGTTTATGCTGGAATAAAAGACCTCTCATTTGCACAACTTCAAGTCTGCAGCTGTTTATACCCTAGAGCAGTGGTTCCCAAAAAGTACCCCCAACAGGCCAGGTTTGCAGAATATCTGAAGCACAGTACAGGTGATAGGATTTGTTGCTCAGTGATTGTAGAATTCAGTCTGTATTCCCCCAAGGCAATTCTTAAAACCTGGCCTGTTAGGGGGACCTGAGGACTGCGGTTGGGAACCACTGCCCTAGAGGAATGTGTTGTTTGGCTGAAACCAAGTATCCCGAGTGGTTGCTGTATCACCGTATATATACCATTTCATTTGGATGTGCAAACCTGGAACATTTAGTAATTAAATATCCATGTTTGGATTATTTTGTGCAGAACCGTTCCTTTTAAGTTAGGAATAACCAATGTTTATGCAGTGATAGTCAATATTCATTCAATTTATCATGAACCAGAGGAGGAACATCCAAAATATCTATGTAGGGGGTCAAAGATTAACCCTTCACTCAACATTCGGATGTACCTGGGCACACCCTGCGTAAAGTGTTTATGTAACGCACATATAAAATGAGCATATAGAATATCCTTTCTATTCAGTGTCACCCCTAATCGATATCTATTGCTATATTACACACGGAGACAAGTCGTCAGTCCATTAATTTTCCTAGTAATCTGGGCATAGAAATATAGTTGTACGATGCCAGTGCTCAGACACTTAGGTCAGGGTCAGGCGAGCGTTTTGCAGAGCGGAAGGAACGTCCGTGAGACGCCTGTCTGGCCACCTCGCTGAGCGCAATTGGTGCTCTCAGTGCTGCAAGGCTCCATCCTCCTATGGAAAATCGTGCTTTGCAGTCCTGTTGAATGCACGTCATAGCGTTTCGACAGGGAGGCTTTCAACACGGCCGCTGTTGCACATGCAATTAATGCGCGCGCTACAGCGTGTGGCCGGCCCCGTCGAAGTGTCACAACGGTGCGGCGGATGCCGGCAGGCACGTCAGTATGGGCACACATAGTGTGCTCATCTGACCCCAGCCTAAATTGACATCCCACAACGGTAAAATCCAGAGAGTCACCAGGGACGCTTTACAGTGCAGCTACTCCAGTTGCTCTTGTATCGTCTGTGAAACGCTGGCATTTGTTGGCGCAAAGATTATATTTTTTATGCAGTGTTTGCATTTTGTTATGTTTGTAAATAACTTTGTTCATTGATTCCTGACCTTGGCGCCCCACCTGTTTTCTGAGGGTCACTCTTCTCCCGTAGGCAAAAGCTGGCAGAGCATAATAAAAAATGTTCTTTACCTTGGCTCTCCAGATGAGTGTTAAACATACGAGACATAAATCAGATGGAGGTAAGTATTAGATGCAGGACACAGTACCTGCAGCCTCTTGTCCGGTCTGCCGGGCGATATGTGACTAGAAAATATTATGATCAATGAGATGATTAATCACATTCGCTCTTGATTCTCTTCCACGTTCGACCTCGTCTCCTCTATGGACGGTGTGGTGGATCCGGTTTCCCACTTTACATCTAGTGTAATTATAGATACAATGTTTAACCCAGTCAGATGTCTTTTGTCACCGTATTAATGACACAGGAAATTTTATATAAATATGCATGCGCGCCCACACATAGATGGAACATAGAGGGCAACTCAACAAATGCATCAATGTTTCAGCTCGCTCGAGCGTTACCAAGGCTCAGGTCAGCTGAAGTGTTGTACATGCTGAGCTTGTAAACAAAGCACCATCATATTCTCTACATGAAGACACCCGAGTGCGATCTATGTTTTTATTTTGTATGTATATGAATTCGATGCAGCACCCGGGTATAACCATGAGATACTGACGCAGAAGTAGGGTTGTCAGATCACTCAAGTTTTCCTGCATAACGGACACATACAGGGTAATTCAAAGAGATCCGAATTGCTTGAGAAAGGTAATCGAACGCTGAAAATCAGCGTTCGGTTACCTTTCCTGGCCATTCGGCTATCCAGAGAGCAGGCAATTTGCCAAATCCTGGCGAATTGCCTGAACATACGGTGCCTGTTCGGTGCCTGTTCGTGGGCAGTGAAATCCCCATGAAAAGCACTGCTTCGGCTATTCAGAGAACACAAACCAGCAGTGAAAGGTTCCCGAAATTCCCTGACATTCGGTGGTTTAATTCGTCAAGTTTATTCAATAGAATCCCATAGGCTTCAATGTTAAAAATATTCCCGTTTTAATTCAATATCTAATAAACCGTTCATTATAAAATTCTGCAGTAAAGAGTCTTTATTTATAGATTTATTAGGATATTTCGAGCATTTTTCTCTTTTTTTTTTTTATTTTAAAAAATCCTTTTTTTTATAACTTATTTTTTCTGTAACAGCCCTTTTTATTATCATTCCCTGGATCTCATATGTAAATTTCAGGCATTTTCACTCAGTGGTTTCTTTGCAAACAGCGTTTCACTTTTCAATCATTCATGCAAACTGTTTTCCTAATTTATTCACTTCACTCTGTCTGCGGTCTCGGCTTTTTCTCCGGCGGCTTCACTGCGTGTGATCGGCTCCTGCTCGGGTTTTTCCGTGGTTTTCGGCAGGTTAATCCAGATGTTTTTGCGGGTTTTCGGCGTGCATTAGCCGGGTTTTGCGGTTTTCGTCAGGTTTGCGGCAGCTTTTCCCTGCAATTCGGGGGCCCTGTGGTGCTTGCTGAATACACCGCAGGGTCGCCAAAATGGGATCGGCAAAAGGAACCGATTTGAAGAGAACGAAAAGTCACCAAACGTGCGGTGACTTTTCGAATCTCTTTGAATTACCCTGATAGAATTTATTCATGCCAATGGGCCGCGCTTGAAGAATGCCACTCCACGGCATGTAGAATCCATGCGCAGCAAGTAACGTATCAAAAAGGAATCCCAGGTGACCTGCCTTGTTTTCCTTACTGCAGCATATGAATTATACATGTTGCAAGGCAGCACTTTTTCCTGGTACACTTCCACTGCTTGAAATGGTATTATGTGTTCAGGAAAACACGGCCGATCTGGCAACCCTATGTGACAGAGTGCTTTAATTTTTGGATATAATATGTGTATGTTCTGATAATCTCATATCTGTATAGGGTGTATATTATGTGGGTCTGTGCCCTGAAAATATCACATCCCTGTGTGCGATTTTATATTGTATACTACGCTACAGATGCACTCAGGGTCTTTGAATAAAACAGCAAATCTTTAATTTACATTAAGAGCAACCGACATTTCGGCTACATAAGAGCCTGTATCATTGACAATTATAATTATCTTAAAACTGTGGCGTCTGTATTTTATACGTCTGTCCTTAACATTATTAATTAGTGCATTCCCTGTACTTACATACAAGGCTGAATTAATCAAAACCATGCCGATAACTCCGTTTTAATATATATATGTTTTTCTTTCAGGCTACGGCCTCTTTCCTCCATGCAGCCGTTGAAGAAGCCCGCCATGGAAAAGGTACAGCTCTCAGGTTTTTTTTGTAAGCCACACCAGGCTAGGCTGAAGGTCCACTTCATATTATAGAGCGTATATATCTAACGCCAGCGGTGCCACAGTGTCCTATATGTACATTGTACCAGAGAATTTATTCTAAAGCCCTGCTGAGAAGGTAATGACGTCAGGATATATATATATACCCCAGGGAAGGAAGGGATTTCCAGGCTGAGCCTGCGACTCCTTGCCTTCGCACTGAAATTCACAGATGCCAGTTTTGGGGAAGTCACGAGGAATACCTGCTGCTTGATTAGTCTGGCAGCTCGCAGGGCCCACAGCGCCTTGTTCTGGTGACAGATGCTTGTGATGGGAGAGACGGGCGCCGTATCAGTGTGTAATTAAATGCACGTGACTAAGGTCGCCCAGCGTGAGTTATTAAATATGCTGTTTCCAGGAGAACATCACTCGTGAGCTAGAAAAAGCACCTCGAATTGTGACGTGCGCAGAGAGCTGCCTGCCCGTCACCCGAGGCATTGTTTGCCCAGGAATTGCTCGCGTCTCCGATTCACTCATTTTCCCTTTGACCTCATCGAATAGGGTGGCTTTCACTCAAATGAAGAACTTTTAATTAGCACCGGTGGTTCTATTGGCCAGATACACTGACTGTTCATTTGAAACCTGATTATGCACATGTCCAGGGGTTCCCGCGGATTGAACAACCACATTAAAATCATTGTTTTCTTATTTTAAGAAGTGCAGCTGTCCACCTCTCATATATACCTCTTAAAACTAAAACAAAATTACTGTTATGGTGACTAAAATGTAGACACTTCTTGGGTGTTTTCTGTCAAACTCATTCTATATCCTGTGCTATGAATATTATATGAAAGAGTTAATTTATGTATAAGTTACACAGTCTGTTCAGGACCATATTACTATATGAACAATAAAGCAACTCAAATGTTGTCTGAAGTCATGTCATTGCTGGGTCCTCTTTACCTCTTTCCCCCCTCTACTTCTTTCCCCCCTCTACTTCTTTCCCCCCTCTACTTCTTTCCCCCCCTCTACCTCTTTCCCTCCTCTACCTCTTCCCCCCCTCTACCTCTTTCCCCCTCTACCTCTTCCCCCCCTCTACCTCTTTCCCCCCCCTCTACCTCTTTCCCCCCTCTACCTCTTTCCCCCCTCTACCTCTTTCCCCCCTCTACCTCTTTCCCCCTCTACCTCTTTCCCCCTCTACTCTTTCCCCCTCTACCTCTTTCCCCCCCTCTACCTCTTTCCCCCTCTAACTCTTTCCCCCTCTACCTCTTTCCCCCTCTACCTCTTTCCCCCTCTACTTCTTTCCCCCTCTACTTCTTTCCCCCTCTACTTCTTTCCCCCCCTCTACCTCTTTCCTCCTCTACCTCTTCCCCCCCTCTACCTCTTTCCCCCCTCTACCTCTTCCCCCCCTCTACCTCTTTCCCCCCCTCTACCTCTTTCCCCCCTACTCTCTTTCCCCCCTCTACCTCTTTCCCCCTCTACCTCTTTCCCCCCTCTACCTCTTTCCCCCCCTCTACCTCTTTCCCCCCTCTACCTCTTTCCCCCCCTCTACCTCTTTCCCCCTCTACTACCTCTTTCCCCCTCTACCTCTTTCCCCCCTCTACCTCTTTCCCCCTCTACCTCTTTCCCCCTCTACCTCTTTCCCCCTCTCTATCTTTCCCCCCTCTACCTCTTTCCCCCCTCTACCTCTTTCCCCTCTACCTCTTTTCCCCCCTCTACCTCTTTCCCCCTCTCTACCTCTTTCCCCCTCTACCTCTTTCCCCCTCTACCTCTTTCCCCCCCTACCTCTTTCCCCCCTCTACCTCTTTCCCCCCCTCTACCTCTTTTCCCCCCTCTACCTCTTTCCCCCCCTCTACCTCTTTTTCCCCCTCTACTCTTTCCCCCCTCTACCTCTTTTCCCCCCTCTACCTCTTTTCCCCCCCTCTACCTCTTTCCCCCTCTACCTCTTTTCCCCCTCTACCTCTTTTCCCCCTCTACCTCTTTCCCCCTCTCCTCTTTCCCCCCTCTACCTCTTTCCCCCCTCTACCTCTTTTCCCCCTCTACTCTTTCCCCCTCTACCTCTTTTCCCCCTCTACCTCTTTTTCCCCCCTCTACCTCTTTTCCCCCCTCTACCTCTAGCCCCCCCTCTACCTCTTCCCCCCCTCTACCTCTTCCCCTCTACACCTCTTTCCCCCTCTACCACCTCTTCCCCCTCTACCTCTTTCCCCCTCTACCTTTCCCCCCCTCTACCACTCTTCCCCCTCTACCTCTCTCTTCCCCCCTCTACCTCTTTCCCCCTCTACCTCTTCCCCCCCCTCTACCTCTTCCCCGCTCTACCTCTTTCCCCCCTCTACCTCTTCCCCCCTCTACCTCTTTCCCCCCTCTACCTCTTTCCCCCTCTACCTCTTTCCCCCTCTACCTCTTTCCCCCCTCTACCTCTTTCCCCCTCTACCTCTTTCCCCCTCTACCTCTTTCCCCCCTCTACCTCTTTCCCCCTCTACCTCTTTCCCCCCTCTACCTCTTTCCCCCCTCTACCTCTTTCCCCCTCTACCTCTTTCCCCCCTCTACCTCTTTCCCCCCCTCTACCTCTTTCCCCCCCTCTACCGCTTTCCGCCTCTACCTCTTTCCCCCTCTACCTCTTTCCCCCCCTACCTCTTTCCCCCCTCTACCTCTTTCCCCTCCTACCTCTTTCCCCCTCTACCTCTTTTCCCCCCTCTACCTCTTCCCCCCTCTACCTCTTTCCCCCCTCTACCTCTTTCCCCCCCTCTACCTCTTTCCCCCCCTCTACCTCTTTCCCCCCCTCTACCGCTTTCCCCCCCTCTACCTCTTTCCCCCCTCTACCTCTTTCCCCCCTCTACCTCTTTCCCCCCCTCTACCTCTTCCCCCCCTCTACCTCTTTCCCCCCCTCTACCTCTTTCCCCCCTCTACCTCTTTCCCCCCTCTCCTCTTTCCCCCCTCTACCTCTTTCCCCCCTCTACCTCTTTCCCCCCTCTACCTCTTTCCCCCCTCTACCGCTTTTCCCCCCTCTACCTCTTTCCCCCCTCTACCTCTTTCCCCCTCTACCTCTTTCCCCCCTCTACCTCTTTCCCCCCCTCTACCTCTTTCCCCCCTCTACCTCTTTCCCCCCCTCTACCTCTTCCCCCTCTACCTCTTTCCCCCTACTCTTTCCCCCTCTACCTCTTCCCCCCTCTACCTCTTCCCCCTCCTCTACCTCTTCCCCTCTCTACCTCTTCCCCCTCTCTACCTCTTCCCCCTCTACCTCTTCCCCCCTCTACCTCTTCCCCTCTACCTCTTCCCCCCCTCTACCTCTTCCCCCCTCTACCTCTTCCCCCTCTACCTCTTCCCCCCCTCTACCTCTTCCCCCCTCTACCTCTTCCCCCCCTCTTCCTCTTCCCCTCTACCTCTTCCCCCCCCTACCTCTTCCCCCTCCTCTACCTCTTCCCCCTCCTCTACCTCTTTCCCCCTCTCCTCTACCTCTTTCCCCCCTCTCCTCTACCTCTTTCCCCCTCTCCTCAACCTCTTTCCCCCCTCTCCTCTACCTCTTTCCCCCTCTCCTCTACCTCTTTCCCCCCTCTCCTCTACCTCTTTCCCCCTCTCCTCTACCTCTTTCCCCCCTCTCCTCTACCTCTTTCCCCCCCTCTCCTCTACCTCTTTCCCCCCCTCTCCTCTACCTCTTTCCCCCCCTCTCCTCTACCTCTTTCCCCCCTCTCCTCTACCTCTTTCCCCCCTCTCCTCTACCTCTTTCCCCCCTCTCCTCTACCTCTTTCCCCCCCTCTCCTCTACCTCTTTCCCCCCCTCTCCTCTACCTCTTTCCCCCCCTCTCCTCTACCTCTTTCCCCCTCTCCTCTACCTCTTTCCCCCCCTCTCCTCTACCTCTTTCCCCCCTCTCCTCTACCTTTCCCCCCTCTCCTCTACCTCTCCCCCCTCTCCTCTACCTCTCCCCCCTCTCCTCTACCTCTTCCCCCCCTCTCCTCTACCTCTTTCCCCCTCTCCTCTACCTCTTTCCCCCTCTCCTCTACCTCTTTCCCCCTCTCCTCTACCTCTTTCCCCCCTCTCCTCTACCTCTTTTCCCCCCTCTACCTCTCCCCCCTCTACCTCTCCTCCCTCTCTACCTCTCCCCCCTCTACCTCTCCCCCCTCTACCTCTCTCCCCCCTCTACCTCTCTCCCCCCTCTACCTCTCTCCCCCCCCTCTACCTCTTCCCCCCTATAACACTCCCCCCCCATACCTTTCCTCCCTCTATACCTCTTCTCCCCCCCCCCATACCTCCCCCCCCCCCCTATACCTCTTTCCCTCTTCCAACATTGAGAGACAGGAGCGATGTTTCAGGAGCTACAGAAAAGACCAGTGATACCATGCATAAAGCCATCCATTTCTTCTCGGCACCACAACCAGTTGACAGGGATACAGTGCTTTACACAGAATCAATTCATTTCGACCATGATCCGTATGAAATTCTTTCATATTTCAGAAGTACTCCCAAGATACAAATTAACAGAATTTCAGACAAATTGAGTTTCCTTACAAAAAGAAATGCACATCTCTTCATTATACTGATCATCCCATGCAATTATTAGCTGCTTTCTCTGCCTTGAAAGTATTCTTCCTTCAGATGGAACACCCTTTATTAGTGCGGTGATAAAGGAATTGCTTCATAATTGGCCATTCTACTGGAAGACAAAGCATTACTTACTTCAACGAAGATTCATATGGTTGTGTTATTTCCTTGTGATGCCTCCGGTTTAACCGTGGTGGAGGTGTGACCTGTCACTAATACCTCACCGTATTCATGTCGTAATTGCATTGGGTCTTTCTCCTTAGCCTGATAGAGCTGTATTGCTCGAAATGACTAGTTTAGGATGGGGGGGGGGGGGTAACATGGCCCGGAGGAAATGGTTATCAGATTTGCACCCACTGCTAGTGCAAATTCAACAGCAAGGTTAAAATAAATGTGTGTGTGTGTGAGACCTGGGAGCATGTCCCAATTCTTACATATACTTATAAATATGGCAACTTGAATCTGTATTCTTTTCTTAGGTCCCTGCACCTCCAAGTGACCTTGCGACGCCTAACGGAGTAGTGGTGGAAAGCGGACCGGTCGCATACTGCAACGAGGAAGACCCTGAAGAGGAAGAGGATGAAGAAGACGACCACTGTATGAGCGCCCTTCAGCTGCTGGGAGGGAATGGTAAGTGTGCCTGTGCTTACCCAGCCCACCATCTCTTACATTCAGCTATTTTAGTAAATCCACATGCAAGAACACATCAACAGTGACATGCTCACCCAACACAAAACATGTAGTTCGTCTATGGTTACCACTTTGGCCGTGTTTTCCAGTACATACTGTACGTTATAATTTTATTGCCCATGGGGAGGATGCTGCAGGAGGAATATCTACTCAGGGCAGGTCACTTGGGATTTCTTTTTCATTTCTTACCTCCAGTTTATAGATTCTACAAGCTGCAGGGTTGCATTTTTCATACACTGCCCATCAACCTGTATAAATTATGTGTCCAGGAAAACATGGCTGATTTGGCAACTCAAGGTTCAGTCCTCTGAAATCAGTATCCCTCCCTTTTGAACAGCCAATCACATTTTACAAACCACACATTTAGCCCATGGCTCAGAAACCTTGGCCTTCCAGATGTTTTGAAACTACATCTCCCTGGATGCTCAGCTACTCATTAAATTGATTTGAGACTCATGGGAAAAGTAGTTCCAAAATATCTGGAGGGCCAAGGATACTGAACTCAGGATTGTAATGCAATTTTCAGGCTTTATCTGGGTAGTCTGCAGACCACCTAACCCCCTCCTTGGGTAAAGATGGTAATTGGGGTTAATGTTGGGCATGTGTTTGGGTTATCAACAATATGCCACTCTCAGAAAACACATTACCCAGCGGTGTACATTTTTATATACTAGGAGAAACACTAGCAATTATTTTTTAAAAGACAAAACAGGAATAAAAATTACTTCATCTTTACCTGTAACATATATTTAATTTCCAGGGTTGCCCAGCTCCCCATTAGGTATTTGTGCGCAAAGGAAGTGTACCTGGCACAATGGAGACTCTCCAGGACAGCTTTATCGGAGTCAAACAATGCAATTTCAACTCCCACAGGGACCAGAAAAGCCAAAACAATGCAATGTTTGACTCTAATAAAGCTATCCTGATGATATTTTGGTGTGCCCGGTACACTTCTTTTGTTCACATGTACTTGACACAAAGGCCATTTCGGGCTGTATGTTAATAAAGCAGGCCCCTGTGAAATTGTGCAAGATAAGGGCCTCATCTAGAGTTGAGAAACTTTTCATCCCAACAATAAATCTGAAAAAGGATTTTGAAAGAACAATCTATGCAAGAACAATCTGAGCATAATTGTCATTTAACCCCTACGTTGAATGAACGGTTATATTTAACATTTGAAACATGGAATGTACAAAGTGCTTGGTAGTGAAGGGGCTAAATTCACATTTTTCCATAGATCCTTTAGGAACATCAGCCCGATATAACAATCTATACATAGTTCACAGCATTAAACGGCCAGACCTGACTGAGGGATTATGTCATGAATATTAGTAGAAGATAGGGTATCCGGAGGACCAAATAAACATATGCAGGGGTGCTGTCATAGCAGACTATACACTCAACAGTATACAATAAAATAAAGACTGCACACCCAAAACAAAAATGTGCAAGAATTTATTTTTTTAAATATTTAAGCAAATATATCCAAAATAAATCTCAAACGTTGCAGCATAAATTATATATACTCAATTTAGAGCTCAGTCATATGGCGAAAAACAGCTATAGAAATAACTGAATATATATTTATTTAGCAACAGAGCAATACATAGAGCATTATACATGGCAATACGTGTACAATTACAAAGTATCCATGGCAGCTGTGAACATAACAAAACATTATCAGCAGATTTCAGCAATAACTTGGCTGCTCAATGTAACATTCATACATGTGTACGTACATGTGACAAAGCAGCTAGCCTAGGGATATACCAAATAATTGTCCTGATACAAAGTTATTCAGAAAAAAAGAATTTCAGTGCGCTTTCGTTCCTTGCACTTCGGGGAGTCAAATTCACCGGCCCTGCGGTGAATTCAGCATTCACATCAGGGTCCCCGAAGTGCAGGGAAGAAACCGCCAAACATATCTGGAAAAACCGCAGAAAAAACACAGAATCTATCTGAAAAAAGCCAATCTGCTGGACAGAGCACCAACCAGCCGCCGGAGAAAGCTGACAAAGCGACAAATGGGTAAAAGAAAAAAAAGGAAAATCACCACTTTTAAAAGCTGCAAAACAATACTGCACGAAAATGCCTGAAAATAATATATAAGATCCTATGGATAATGATTAAAAGGTCTGTTAGAGAAAAAAACGCCATTTTTAAACGAGAAGAAATATTTTGCCTAAAAAAAAAATATCAAAAAAGTAGACTTTAAAGCTGCAAGTGAAAAGAATAAAATTAACTTTTGGTGGTTTCACTTAATAAAAACGGGGAATATTTTTACATTGAATCCTGTGGGATTCGTCTGTTTAAACCTGTCGAATGAAACCACTGAAAATCAGGCCAATTCACTGACATGTCCGTGCAGTTTGGTGTTTTCTGAATAGATTAACCATTACTTCTCTATGGGGAATTCACTGCCGTCGAAGATCACTAGATTTCATTGGCAATTCACCAATATTTGGCAAACTGCCTGCTTTATTTTTATTTATTATACATTCTTTATTTAAGGTAATGCACAATCAGTATCGGTAGACATTGAAAATATTCAGCAAGGAATATCAGCAACACGGTATAATTTTAAAATGTAGAAAACAAACATGACCCCATACATTTTGGGGGGGGGGAGAACAAAAAAAATCTAACAGTCAGAGAGGGGTTACAATAATAGTGAGAACGTCATTTATATCGTGTGGGGGAGGGGGAAGAATCCGAGATCCAGCCGCTACAGCGTAGAGACGCAGTCATCCCAGAGGAACCCTATCTTCTGGAAAGAGGTCATTGTATCCCTAACCTTAGCTGTGAGCTTGTCCATTAGACACGCATCCTCAATCTTGTCAGCCACCATACTCCAAGCTGGAAGACTGCTTTGATGCCATACCGCAGCAAGAGCCTGTCTGGCAGCTAAAGCCATTCTATTAAACAGGGTTTGTTCAGTATGCAGTAAAATACCCAAGGGGCGAGATAAGAGGTAGGCCCAGGGATTGAAGGGTAGGGAGCGCAGGAAAACAGACTGGAACCGACCATGCAGGGCCACCCAGAAGTGTCGGACCACTGGACAGTCCCACCACATGTGGATATAGGTACCCTTAAGGCCACAATGGTAGTGGCACCCATATGATGGAGACACCGGTGTTCCATAATATTGCAGTAAAAATTTGGAGGACTGGTGGGTGACACAGATTGACGACCTAGCCGTCTGTTCACGCATGTCTTCCTATTCATCCCCTGGAAGAGAGTCACGCAGATCCATCTTCCATCTGTCACAGTATGTAAGGAGACCCCATTCCCCGGGCTGAGAGCGGAGAAGAAAATAAAGTTGGGATAGGATTGCCTTCTGAGAATTACCAGTCAAACATAGTGGTGAGGGGGGCCGTCGAGATCGATTCCAGGGCATTGGCAGAAGCAAAGTGTTGACGCTGCATATACCTGAAAAAAATCAAAAGGGGTCAATCGATGTTGCACTTGTAATACTGAAAACATAAGAAAACAAAACCCTGAGTAGAAGTCTCGAAAGCAACGTAAACCTGGTCCCACCAAACGTGCCAAGTCCTTCACCTGCAGATCTGGGGGGGCGCACTTTTGCGAAGAACTGGGGTAAGAGGAGAGGGATCCCCGTCAGAGCAAACTTCTAGCAAAATCAAACAGTGGGGTAGAGGTTAACACGGATGGATACGTAGTCCGAAGAATGGGTCTAGAGGTCTTGGGAAGCCAGATATAAAAGTCTGGGCGGTCCGGAGACATAAAAGCCGATTTTACAGGGCAAACCATCTCCTAGTAGCTGTTGGGGAGGGCCACGCCACCACTTGGTCAGTACAATAATATAAAGACAGACTATGGAGCCCCAGGCCACTTCGGACAGTAAAGAAAACGTCTGGCCACCCTACAGGCTATATTACAAAGCTGGTGCTAACTTAACCAGAGCTGTTGTAAACTTACCAGACACTCAAACGGCTCGCTATAACCTTGGTGGGAACCTTGGCTATATTGGCTAGAAGCATGTCGGGGTGAAGAGACTTTCCATCTGCACAAAATCAAGTGGGGAACGAATTCCCAGCTTTTTCTATAGCAGAATGGCTGCAAAATTGCACCGTACAGGGAAATTCACAGTTCGGTGCAATTTTGGAGCCTATTCGGCTCTCTGAATAACCCTGATAGTAATTGGTAAAAAGTAACAATAGAACACATTGAAGGTCCAGCTATGTAGGCACCTACCATGGGTTAATAGCAAAATTAGGGATTATGTCGCCCTGTGCACCCCAGCTGGCTTTGTGACATGTTTTTGCTTAATTTCAGATTACGGCTGTGATGTGGAAGAAGACTTTGGATACTGATTTCCATCCGAACTCGTGGTGGCGGTGCTAACACGTTGTCATTTACGGACTCCTGTCTCTGCTGCTGTTCTGTGATCAGCAAAACTAGACGACGTAGCTTGAATTTTGTACAATTCTGAAGAAAAGTATCAATAATTTGGGGTCAAATTCTTATGACCAGAACCTATAAATAATTTATGGGTTTATAGTACTTGAATTTTCTGTTGTGCACCCTTACATTTTCATTTTGTATGCTGCAATCATGTGTTTTTATTTAAGCCATTCCTATTTCTTCAAGAAAAAAAATAACTAATTAAAAGGTTTAAAACCGTTAATTCCCAGGGCTGTACTTTGTTTTTCACATGGACCTGTGCCTGCAAACAAGACAAATATATAGCTGACCAACGTAGGAAAGGAATCCGTTACCTGTTTTGGGTTTTTCTTTCCTGTGAATGACCTGCGTGGACCCCCTGTCCAGCCGTTGCTGAATTTCTACTGTCGGGTAAAGTGTCAGGGCCAAACCAAGCAAATGTACAACATGGTAAAACCACCGGCATATTGTCAAGGTAACAAAGAAAATGGAAATATATTTAAAGTAGTGGGCTGCATTTGCGTATATTTTTTTTATATATTTATTTGGGGGACTTTCCCCACCTCCATTACTTTGTTTAATAGTGTTCCTCCATGTATTTAAACCTGGGGATGTTTTTCGGTCGCGCATACCATGTAGTGTTTCTTTAGTGCGCACCTGTTGTACTTATCTGCCGGGCACAGCCATTGCCTGTCTCCTATTGGCCGGCTCTTGCGTTGTGACCGGACAGATGAACATTGGCCGCTTTGATTGGATCTCGGATAGCTGTGCCAATGCTGTTAAAAAGATGTCAACAAGGATATGATTCCCTGGCATTAACATTAGTGAGTTCTTCTTCTTCATACCCCATCTCGTCTTTATGTCGGATGTCCAAGGAAAGTATCCATATAATTGGGCAGACTAGATGGGCCAAAAGGATCTTATCTGCAGACAATTTCCATGTCAATACTGCAGTCAGTACCTTTTGCATTTTGTGTCACATTAAGCCCCTTTCCCTGCATAGTCATAGTGCCTCCACTACATGGATCATACAGTTTGTTGCTGCAAATAATTCCGTGATCTTGAAGTTGGCAGACTATGATCAAAGAGCTATACCACCTGACGACCATATCCCAGTCACTGAATCCCGGTCTCTGAATGACCAGACCGTGCTGGGCGCACACTTGCATTAATTCCACGTGAACGCAACCAATTCTGTTTTGAACACCATGTTGCCTGTAAACAAGTTGCACAGTTTACCTGGTATATTTTTAATCACATTCCCATGGTAAATGTCAATTGTTGCTAATACTGCTTGTAGATGGATGTGAAGGCCGCGTGATACAGAATCCTAGAACTGCAATATTTTTTTGTATCATATTCACCTTGAATTAAAGATATGCGTACCTATTTCCATGCGTCGGAATTCATTTTTCAGTGTAAGAGCTTGATCTTTCTACGACTGATCTTCAATCACTTGCTTGCAATGGTTAATGCGTCCAACAGGTGTTCCTCCACCTAACCTGTGCAGAACGACTAGGTAGAGTAGTGGGAATGTCACTGTTCTACAACCGTGGAAACAGACACAGCACCTCTCCAACAAGCGTCCATGGTCAAGGCACCCAACGATGCATACCGGTCTACCTCACAATATCAAAGGAAAATAGGGACAAGAATCCCCTACTCCTGCACATCTATGGTCTGGTGCTCCACCAGCAGGTACCTCCAGACCTGAACATATAAAAACCTATACAGATGAGGAGCACATGGGTGCAACAGAACAGTTTCATTGGCAGAATAAGGGCAATGTTTTGTTCCAAGTGCCATTTTATGGCATGGTGCATTTGGACCAAAACAAAACCTTTTGTTCTCCTAATGCAATGATGGTGAACCTTGACACCCCGGGATATATCTGAACCACATGATGCTCTGTATTTAAAGAGGGTGGAGCATCATGGAACATCGGGGTTCCGAGGTTCGCCATCACTGTCCCAATAAAACTCCATTCTACTGCGTGCCACTCGTTTATATACTCTACCTCACAATATCGGCTGGATACTGTGGTGGTAACATTTCTTCTTTACACCTGGTGAGAGATGGCAACCTCAGCAGCACACCACCATATCTCCTCTACAAGCAGCTTCAGATCATGATCTGAAGTGACCAGCAAGTGTCCTTGGGCAAGACACCCAACGAGGAGTACGTCCTGGGATATATACACTGTGTGGTGGGCAAATAAGAATTCTCAGTGTATTCCTTCCTGGTAGACTTCTAAATAAATTAACGGGATCCTGTCATTTCAGCAGATCTTAATGTGATGTCACCAAAACCTGGCACCACATATGTTCTAAATAGATGTTTTTGGTCCATGGTCTCCTTACACACTAAGCAGTAAGTGCAGCTCTGCTGTAATTGCCAATATCCTAATAAAGTTTTCTTGTGAGGGACAGGTGTGCCTGGCTTCCATGTTGCTTTCTAGAAAAAATTAAGATGAGGTGGCCACTCAGGAACTCCGTGAGCACCCTTCATGACAGCTGTTCTTTTTGACCGTAAACAAATGGCCATGTGCATAGTCGATTATGGTGTTGATAAATGTTGGCTTAGGTAACTTTTTTCCCCAGATGAGTAGCCAACGTTTCCTCATGTGATTAGCCAACACTGTGTACAAATCTGTGTAGTGCCATGTTGCATTTGGTGCATATTTGGGCTCCATTCACTAAGCACCAAAGAGTGGCCAAGCATCGTGACCTATGCAGTTCTAGAACGTCTAGAGTGATAGGGCTGCAGACAGAG
Organism: Leptobrachium leishanense; assembly: GCA_009667805.1. Lineage (NCBI taxonomy): Eukaryota > Metazoa > Chordata > Amphibia > Anura > Megophryidae > Leptobrachium > Leptobrachium leishanense. The sequence goes on along the minus strand of CM019075.1, from coordinate 34,810,152 downwards.
GCTCGACTGGAAGATATGCAAAGCGGGCAGAGTGAGCTGTGGTTACAGACGGCAACAGAGAAGCCACTTCTAACAGAACAGCCTCAGGGTCACGTTTAACAACTGCTGCACAAAAAAGACGATACACAGATTATAGAAACAGTTACAGTTTTCGATGTCAGCAAAAGCTCAAGGGACACAAACAATGTGCGAGCAGAAAACGGGCAAAATAAAAGTTTAATATGCGAGCGTGACCTAGACGGGTGAATGTTACAATTCTCACGGTTTGCTGGGTCGTCGTTTTGTATAAATATATGGCATTGAAGGTAACCTTGCAGATCAGATCCACCACTGCTATGTTGTTGTTTGGAGTAAGAAACTGTAACTTCTCACTTTACCCAATAAATACTGTGTAACAGGGTACACCTACCCAATGCCAACCCATACAATACAATGTGTCACCTGCAATCCACACTACACAATCCTAGTACCAATACGGAGAGAATATACACGAGATTAATAGGACGAGAATGATAAGCGCCCACAATATGACCTCCGAATACCCAGCCAAACAGTGGTTTCCCCCAAACCAGAATTAAATGGAACAAGATACGTATCTGGTCAGCGCGAATGAACGCAAGGGGACTCGGACGGCTTCTCAAATGACGTCACCAACAATATTACATAATAGGATAAAACAGAAGAAAAAACTAAAACTAGGTGCAGTATAAATTCCAGGGGGAGAAATACTATCAAATCACTTTATTTAATATTTTTGTTTTGTATTTTTTTATGTTGGATTGGAGGGAAAAAAATGGCCTCATATTACAAATCCCCCATGTTTCCTATAAACCCCTGCTTAGTCTAAAACTCCTTAAGGACCAATGATGTAATGTTTACGTCATAACTGTATGGACTCGAACTGTGTAGTTCAGGAACATCTGCAGTGTCGTGTCCCATGATACTCAGCCTTTCTTATGTGGGACTAAGCGCATGGGACATGTAGTTCTGAAATATCTGGGGTGCCAGGGTTCACCATCGTTGCATAACAGAGCCAGATTTAAACGGCATGGGAGCCTTGAGTAGGTCACCAGTTTTGGTGCCACCATCCTCGTTGGAGGGAATGATAAAAGAATGTAAAAAATTTATGGATTTCAACCATAAACATTTAAAGCTTATTATTTTTTTTAATTTAAATTAACGGAACAGAGGTGTAGAGAATTTTCAGAGTAAATAATCCTGGTATTTTATCTATGTGCGGGCGATATAACTCATAGGCATGTGCCAGACCACGCCCACTAAATGTAAATTATAGGATTCCAGTGGGTGCAGTGCTCCGCCTCTGTGAGCTGTGTCTGCCAACCAATTAGGTGCCACTGCCTACCATCTGATTGGTGGCTTGTTAAGACTGGAGGAAAGCAGGCCCCACACTAGCAAACCAAATGTTACCGAACACAGAGGTCATCAGGAAAGGCAATTTTACTTTGTGCCCTGCAGAGCTGGCGCGAGGATTTCATACAAAACACATTTTGCTACCATGCTGCTTTGCACCGCCAACTATCATCTCTGATCCATGGTCCACTTCCAAGACAAATGTATAACCAGGGTGACAAACCTGGCCAATGCACAGGCGCCAACACTGACACTAAATGACAAACACAGAGACCCCACAGGGTTTATCCACTGAGCACTGGCGTTGGAAATGCACAAAAGTGAAATCCAAACAGGTGAAGCTGCACATTGCAGAGATTGTTGATAGACTCTGTGTATCCCTGTTCTGAGTGGGAAGGAGAAAGAGCACACCGGTAACAATCACCAACACAAAACAAGCACAGACGCACCTTATCGAGAAGCATCATGGGGGTCCAAGCAGTCGCCTTTTGGCAATACAATGCTGTGACTACGAGCTCTGCTTTTGACAAGCATGGAATCTATTTATACGTGGACAATTTCTTGCATATATTTGTGGAGTAGAATTTTGTTAGGGGAACCAAGGTCTATGAGGTCCCTTGGTTGTCTCAACTAGCTTCCTTCTCTAGTCTTAAAACTCCTGCACAGCAGAACAGCACAGCAGCTTTAGCATAATTTTCCAATGTCACGGACGACACCCATTGTACTGGGCCAAACATATCCGTTTATTGTCACAGCACACATATTTATGCCCTACGTGTTACAACAGAAATCCCTCCCTGGATCTTGGGGTCTGGTACATAATTAGATTAAGGAAAGATAATTGAATTAACTCTAGACACCAAGACACATGGCACAACATACCGATAAATCCAATCAGTAGAACAATAGCAGATTGTGGGGATAAACGGGGGATTCAGATTTTACAGTATCTGATAATGGGACAATGTTTGCCACTCCAGACAGACAATGACCATTCAGATCTAAAACCTATTCTATAGGGGGATGGAAAGCGCTACGGTGACACAGTAATTATCCATAATAACAATAAAATATAAACGCAGGCAATAACGATATTAACAAGAATAGTATTCAAACATAATACATACACCCTGTACCCACAGGTGTGTTATAGGCACATGGTGACTTTGATATTAGGGTTGGGAAATCAAATTGTGTCAAATCACCAGAATCCATAGTCCCACATCCCTCAACCATCACAGAGGGTCCAGGTACCCCCAGTCCAAAGTGCCTCTCGTCACAAACTTACTTTGTGTAGCATAAAACTAAGGGCAAAAAATGAGTCTACACTTTTTCAGAATTTTTTTTTCTACTATTTGCATTGTATCAATCAATTGATAAATGTCACCATGACGAACCGCTGTTATGAGGCTGTAACCCGGGACTGGTTTGGGCCCTAGGGTATTTTTGCATGATCTTTCGTCTAACTGCAAAGCTCGCTGCCCGCCTTAGAATTGTATGCAGTCATCAATATAAAATTTTTTGAACAAGCCTGAATTAGACAATCTCTGCTATGCGCAGCGCCATGAAGAATTCATAGCGGATAGTAGTAGATCTACCTTTACATTTTTCTTAACAATGAATCTCTTCTGTAACAAACAGAACCATATTTTCCCAGAGTTGTCGAGGTGAGATGGATTAAAGGCCCTGGCTGAGGAGATACGTTTCCAAATCGACAGTCTGTTTGAGTTATGTCTTCATGTAAGTCTCTCAAAGTGTCGTCTTTTGGTGATGAAGCATTGTCTCCCAAGCTGTAAGTCACCGTTTTTTTGACAAGCTTAACACTTACAGCTGTTGCATTGTGCGTTAACTGCCAAGTGGTCTTTTCACATCCTCCTGTTCTTTCCCGAGTAAGAAGTGAGGAACGATATGTCAGACAAGACCCAAAAAAAAAAAGACAATGTGTGGTTGCAGATAGACGACATTTTTGAATTTGTTTCTCGAAATAAGCGTGCGCAATCAAATCATAGACGTGTTTCGACTCACGGAGATACACCACCTCAACCGCCATGACTTGTGTTCACAGGTTCTTTTCCTCTTTGGCTTTCAAAAGGGTTGACTTGTATCCTTCAATAATTAAATATTTACAGGATCTCTTATCTTCCCATTAACATTTTATTAAACCCAAAAAGAATATAATTGGCCATCACACCAGCTGTCTCTGGCGAGCGACTTTGCTGGATGAAGGGCTTTCATTTAGCCTCCAGGATTCCACTAATGATAGGTTTGGAGACTTCTTAAATGCAATCAGAAGGGTTGTTGACTTGAAACGTGGGGTTCATGGACATTTTCCTCCGACTGATAATTTACAGGCGAACAACCGTCTATCAGCATGACGCTCACAGGGATCCCAGATAAAACATTCTGCTGCTGCATCTAAATCACTGAATGGTCCATCAGGTCCATGGTCTATGTACAGCTCATTTAGGGAAGAAGGGGGGGTTACCTTAATTCAAACTGTTCCTCTCCTGTGGAGCATGACATTTCAACAGGGTCACTGAGGACATGATTAATTCACAGGATTTTGCAAACTGTAAATGTGGTTTCTCATGGCAACCTTCACTTGATGGTACTTAAATCTACAGAGGAACATACTCCAATAACCTTCTAAGCCAGGGCTGCTCTACATTGCCCCTCCAGAGGTTTTGGATTTACAAATCTTATGATACGGAGCCACTTAGGTCGACAGAGACTTGTGGGAAATGTTGCGCCAAAGCACCTGGAGGCCAAGGTTGAGCATACCTGTTCTAGACTCAACTCTATTCTAGTGAGGCTCAGCCCTGACGAAATCTCATTGCATCGTTGTTAGTCGTACAATTTACGTTTTCTCAAAACCAAATAGCTATATTAGGTGATTTGTAGTAGTTGTCCAGGCCTGGGTTATGAGAATAACTTTGGTGGGATATGATAGTGAAAAATCACGTGACCTATTTAGAGAAGGCATATCAATTTGCACTTAATTATCCAAGGAAAAGTTTATTTCAGCCATCAGTAAGATGGTAAAGTCACAAGTATCTTGCGATCGGATTGGCACTTGGCCAATTGGTCGCATGCAGATACAATCCACTCAGATCCCAACTTTAAAATGGGCTTTTTGGCATGAATTCAAGTTTCCGCAGGTCAAAAATGGTACGTGTTGTTCTCTACGCACTACATTCTGTCTCTTGAGACAGCAAGACCAGTTTTTGGAGGGATTTACTGGGAGGGGTTCACTAATGCAGCCCCCCAACCAGCTAAGACGTAAGCAAATCATGAATCCCATGTCACACACAACCGGTGTCTATGTTGGGTTCACACGGACTATGCTCAGATTTTGTCTTCAACTCTTCCAGATCTCCGCGGACACATGACTCTTTGCCTGTGGCTAATGAGACCCACTCTCCATTCAGAAGGATGAGGCAACGGGCATATATAAACCATAGGAAAAATAAAAGGGCTGACTATGTGGCTTCAGGAGAGTGCCATTGATAGCAAATCCATGGCCCACCAGCCAAAGCAAAATGGGATGGAGAAGAACAAAGGTGTTAGGGCTACTGAGGGTTAATGGAGATTGTTTTGAGGACTGTGGGGTGGAAGGGAGACATTTTTTTTTTGTACTTTCAAGTGTATGTGCAAACTTGTACCACCTGTGTGGCACTTGAAGGTGGGGGAAGGCCCAGGGCACAGCTTTTGCCCCAGCGCCTAGCGAAGGCTAGTTGCGTCCCTGTTGTCTGAAACATTCGGTCTGCCATCACCAAGATGGCGCACCCTGTATGACATGTGCGCTGCAAACTCTGACCCTATAGTAGCTATCAATGCAAATTGACCATACACCAGTGGTGGAATATGCATGACTTGTACACTGGCCACGTGCTGAACAGAGAGAGCTTGGGTTTTACTCTTTGCCTAGAAGTAGTAAAAACATTTTCTTTCTCAAAAGTAAATCATTTAAAAAATATAAAAAAAGGCACATCGCCCTTTCAATAGAAACACCCTTTAACCCAGGGCTGTCAAACTCTGGCCCCAGAGACAGGGCTCGAGTCCTGCGGGAAAGGCGTTCCCGCACTTCTCCCACAGCGGGAACGCAGCTTCCCGTTGTGGCCCGAGCCCGAAACAAGCTGGCCGCACATTGTCGGCGCCGAGGCCGAGTGGTTTCCTCCTACGACTAGCGGCCGCTGGCAGAAAGTGCGCCGCTCGCCTGGGATCCAACAGCCAGCCGCGATTGGCTGCTGGATCCCAGGCGAGCGGCGCACTTCCTGCCAGCGAGCGCTAGTCGTACGAGGAAACCACGCGGCCGCAGCGCCAGCAATGTGCGGCCAGCTTGTTTCGGGCCTGGCAGAGGTGTGCTGGGGGCCGGGGCAATATACCCATGTGTGAGCTGGGGCACTATATACATGTGAGAGCTGGGGCACTATATACATGTGAGAGCTGGGGCACTATATACATGTGTGAGCTGGGGCACTATATACATGTGAGAGCTGGGGCACTATATACATGTGAGAGCTGGGGCACTATATACCTGTGAGAGCTGGGGGCAAATATATCCATATAACCAGTGCTGGGTATATTATTCTGGGGGTTCAGTGCTGGGTATATTATGCTGGGGGTCCAGTGCTGGGTATATTATGCTGGGGGCTGAGTATATTATTATTCTGGGGGCTCAGTGCTGTGCATATTATTCTGGAGGATCAGTGCTGGGTATATTATTCTGGGGGGGGTCTGTGCCTGTTTATATAATTCTGGGGGGGTCTGTGCCTGGATATATATATATTATATATAACGTGTTAGTCCAGTTGCCAAAATCTCGAGTATACCTGTACGTAGTGATACCTTTCACTGATCAGTATAGTTTCTAGACCTGAAGAGGAGAGGTTACACTCTTGAAAGCTTGTCTTTTAAATGTAATGTTAACCCAATAAAATTGGTGTCACCACGTACTGCTATACTCGTGATATATATATTTTTTCTTCGGGTAATAGGGGTTGTGGAATTTGTGGGTGAGTTCCCTCAGTTTTTTCCCAGGTCTTGACCCCTGCCCAGAGATGTTTCTGAACTACAACTCCCATGATTCTCTAGCCAGCTTTTCCATTCTGAGAATTCTGAGAATTGTAGGCAATGCATCAACATCAGGGGGGCCAGAGTGTGATAGCCCTCCTTTAACTTGATATGCAGGTAGGTCAGCCTTTTACCGCAGGAAATTCATCCTACCACAAAAAGAATGCCCTTGTGTTTATGTGATGTTGCTGATATCTTACATGTGCTTTGTCTCTCTCTTGTATGTTTTGGTAAGAAAATATTTTTACTCTGTCACTGGGTGATCTTTTGTGTTGTAAACTCCCCCCCCCCCCAGTATGTTTACATCACTTGCTCCTCACTGTTTGGCTTTGGCCATAGAATGGAGTCTATGGTTGATCACTGACTCAACTCATTGTATTGTGTGGGATGTATTCAAAGGACATCACCAGGGGTTAGATTAGAAGTCTTTAAACTCAGTTTTATCTGAATAGCCCCCCCTACAGCCTTGTCTAAACATTCCCTCCACCTCACTGTTAATACTGTAGATTAGAAAAGCCACAGAAGTAAAGAAAAATCTTTAGTAAATCTTGACTCATTGGGGGGGGATACATTTTACAATTAAATTTTTTCCCTTTACATGCAATTACTGTAAAAGGGGAAAGAAAACTGCTGTGTGTTTCATAAGGTAGTTTTTTTTTTTTTAAATAAAATTTTATTAGTGAAATATGGAAACACAATCAAGTGATACATATCCGAGTTTTTCCAAATAATGGGGAAAAGGGAGAGATAAGATAAAAGGGAACAGAGAGTGGTTGCCCAAACCCAGAAAAGAAAGAAGAGAGAATAAAAAGGAGAAACAAAACAGAAATCCAGCGAAAACTGGCACAAAGAGGGGGTAGCCCGAGAGCAAGCAATATAACCAAGAAATATCACACAATATACAATAAAAAAACAGTATCACGACCCGACCAAGCCCATTAGGGCCAAGACCCTTCCCTACAAGTGACTATGCCGAGCCCATCTGTTCCAGCCAGGGAGTCCATGTTTTGTAATAGTTAGGGAGAGTGTGATTGGAGATGGCAGTCAACTCATAAGCTGTACGTCCCTTATTTTAGAATAAATCTTCGGAAAGGAAGGGGAGATTTAGGAGATTTCCAGTGTTCCGCCAAAACTCTACGGTTAGCAAGAGTGAGCTTGGCCATCAGTTTGTTTTCCTGTCTCGTTAGGTCCGGCATGGGTCTGGCTAATAAATAGGCCTGGGGTCCTTCAGGGTGGCCCTGGGAGAACTGCCAGAATGAATGTATGAGTAGCGTCCCAGAAACGTTGGATCCGTGGGCAGAACCACCACATGTGAGCATAAGTCCCCTTCTGGCTGCAATTTCTCCAACAAAGATCCGGAATCCCTGGGGACATGTGCAAGATCTGGACAGGGGTAGTATAAGTATACCAACGATACTGTTTTAACAAGTTGCTCCTGATGGGTGGTGCACACTGACACTCCTCCCATATGTCACTCCAATCCTCAGCATCCAGTTTCTCTCCAAGGTCATGTTCCCAGGCCTGAATAGAACGAAGTTCTTTCCAGTCCAATAAGGTCGTGAGTTGTTGATGTAAGGCCCTTGGGGTAGGACCCATTAAGACAGAGACGTTCGTAATGAGAAGGTGGGGGGTCAATGCTGCTAGCTTGATATGTGAACAAGCTGCATACGCCTTTAGTTGGATGTATGGCAGGGGGTGGGTATTTTGGATCTGTAACGATGGAGGCAGGTCTGCCAGTTGTAACATTTGTCCCTTAGAAGATCCTCTCCACCCCTCTGTAAGAGAGGAGAGGAGACCTGGTATAAACTCCCGATTCCTAAATATTGATGTAAGTGGTGATGGGAACGACGTGAGGTCACACTGAGAGTTGATAAGGTCTGTGTGGCCTAGAAAGTCAGATCCACATGTGAGGACGAAATGGGTACATAAGCCCTCTCTCCAGATCCACCCAGCGATGAGAACGGGGCAGGGAATGCCATGCGACAATTTGTGCAAGTTGAGCCATGTAATATGAGAAAGGGCAAGGCAAACCCAGACCTCCCATGTCTTTTGGTCTGTACAACGTTGCTCTGGCTCTCCGGTGCCGTTTGCCCTGCCATATAAAAGAATCAATGGCTCCCTGTAAATCTCTAATGTCCAGAGTCTAGTGCTACTGGGAGAGCTTGGAAGAAATACTAGAAACGTTGCAATATATTCATCTTGATGCAGTTAACATATCTATCCCAGAATTCTAAATCTCATTGCAAGTGTAACTGCAGTGCTGTGTAATTAACAGTGTCGGGTCGTTAGGAAGAGAGGGAAAAGTGGATGGGATAGGTGTTACAGGGAGTCCACCTCAGGTTGACAGACATGAATTGTAAAGGCTTCCGACTTGGAAACATTAATGTTGTAACCAGAGAGAAGTGTATACTCATCTAGGGCCTGAAAAAGTTTCGGGAGAGAGACAAGGGGCGGAGTCAAGGAAAGGAGGACATCATCCGCGTAGGCCGACACTATGTATCATTTAATATTACAATACCATGTATGTCAGGAGTGTCTCGATTGTGCCGGAGAAGGGGTTCCAAATAGAGCGAATAGGGTTGAGGGAAAGGGGACAGCCTGGTCTAGTGCCGTTGTGAATTGGAAAGGGAATCAGATCAGAACCAGGAAGAACTATTTGCCCACCACACCACATCCGTCGGGTATGCTCGTATGCCTGTCTGTGGGGCATGAAACCTACTTGATCTGGGTGAACAAGGGTGTGCAAGAATGGGTCTTGTCTAAGGAAGAGGATTTTAGCAAACCGTTTCAGATCAGTGTTTATAAGGGATATGGGGCGATCGTTTCCAGTGTCTTGATCCTTACCCAGTTTAGGGATTCAAACAATAGATGCAAGTAAAGCCTCTTGGGGTAATGGACCGCCATCCATCAGTGCATTAAACAATTTAAGAAGTTGTGGGAGTAAGATTTTAGGGAAAGCTTTATAGTATTGGTAAGTCAAACTGTCGGGGCTTTGTGGGGTTTCATCATGCTAAGAGCTGTGCATAATCTCTTATCTGGCCTCCCTCTGTCCCGCCTCTCCCCCCTACCATCCATCCTGAACGCCTCCGCCAGGCTAATTCACCTCACCTGCCGCTCTGTCTCTGCCGCTCCCCTCTGCGAGTCCCTTCACTGGCTCCCCATCCACTGCAGAATTAAAGTTCAAAATCCTTATCCTTACCTACAAAACCCTCACTAACTCAGCTCCCCACTACCTGTCCTCACTAATCACCAAATACACCCCGGCCTGCTCCCTAAGGTCAAACAGTGACCTGCGACTAGCTTCTCCCCGCATCACCTCTTCCCATGATAGACTGCAGGATTTCTCACGCGCAGCCCCCACTCTCTGGAACGCTCTCCCTCGTACTGTCAGACTTTCCCCTAACTTCTCTTCCTTCAAACGCTCCCTTAAAACGTTCCTATTTAGGGAAGCCTACCACCCAACTCACTGAAGCAACCATCAATCACTCTCACCTTACAGTCCTCTCCTCCGGTTTCCAACCCCAACCCTCCCAGATTGTGAGTTCCTACGGGAATAGGGCCCTCATCTCCTCCTGTACTGTTTGTCAAATGTTGTTCAATGTATTGTAACCATGTCTATACTGTGCTTATTGTACAGCGCTGCGGAATATGCTGGCGCTTTATAAATAAAAGAATAATAATAATATTTCCCCCTTCGTTATAGGAGGAGCTAAACTGGCAGATTGGTCCTCTAAGAGTGGGTAGTGCGGCCCTGAGTAGGTAGTACTCTATACGGTAGAGGAAAGAGGAGTCCGGCGTAGAGTGTGTGGGGGTATGATCATAAATGGAGCTAAAGTATCGCGTAAAAGCGTCCCTCATCGCTTCTGGGGCTGTTAAGGGGATCGTACAGCGTACTAGGTCGAGGTCTAAGGAAGCGCGCAAGAGGGGTGTCTATTTTATTTGATCTCAATAGCGTTGTTTAGACTAGAGGAGCGACCGTCCAGAGCCTGTCTAACCTGGGTAAGGTCTGCATAGCTTTCTGGGGAAGGCAAGGTTTATGTGCTAGTTCCTTGTCGCGGAGTTGATGTTGGAGATCCTGAATGTCACGAAAGTTTCTGCTTTTTAAGATGGGACGCCAAACTTAAGAGTGCACTTCTGACTACCGGTTTGTGGGCGGCCCATAGTGTTTGAGTGGATACATCAGGTGTATCATATGAGAAAATGATCATGCAAACACTTTTTTCTATTTAGATAGAATGGTAGCAGCCAGAACAGCTGCCACCTCAAACATAAATGGCAACATGACAAAATCTTAGGAATTATGCATTAAACGGAGTTTAAAAAAAAAAAAAAAAATCTTGTAAAAAACAGTAGTACGAGAGGGGGTTAGCAAAAGGCGGAGTCGACAGTGAGAGAGTTAAAAAACAGGTAGTAAGCCCAAAATCAGAACAGGGTCTGGCAAACAAACCATAAAGTCATGCCAAATATTAAAACATTTCTGAACTCTGGACTCCTTGTCCAAACTCGCCTGCACCCAGTCATGTTGGAATATGGCATAGAGGCGGGAATAAAACATACCAAAAGTGGGGGGTTGTAGGGAATATCCAGTGTCCCAGAATGGCATTCTTTGCTACAGCTGAAAGACCCAAAGTACTTTTTGTGCACTAGGCATGGCATAGGTTTCAGTACAAGGAAGAATGTTAAAGCCCAGTCTGGGGAGGAGGGCACCCGAAGCTTCAGGACACGCGTCCCAAAAGGAGCAATAACCGGGCAGGACCATAAACAGTGAAACAAGTTGGCATTGGCATGAAGGCATTTCAAACAGTGACCAGAACTCTGGGGGTAATATGGGACAATCGGGGGCTATGTACACACCATGCAGTATCTTGTACAACATCTCCCACTATTGGGCTGACGGGATCTGTTTACGCAATTTGGTTGTAGCAGATATGAGAGAGAAAGGCGATTGGGACGGATGCAAACTATTTTTAATTGAGTCCAATAGGAACAGGTCAAGGCGCCAGCGGCGACCAGATGATGCGTACGGATACGTCGGCATGGTCAGACCAGGTGATGGAGCCAATGGATGATGAGAGGACTGAGGGGAGGCAAGAAGAAGGGGAAGCCAATAGTTAGTCTATTCTAGAATAGGCGTTGTGTACGGATGAGTAATACGTGTAGTCCTTCACCGACGGATGATGCATTCGCCAAACATCGATATACCCGGATCGATGAACAAAGTTGTAAAAGTGCCTGTCTTGAAGAGAAGGGAGGGTAGAGACGCCATGTGTCCCGGATCTAGTGGAGGGCACAAGAACGCATTAAAGTCCCCCCCCCCAATAGGACATGATTTAGAATGGGAGGAAATTAAAGATGGGAGTATCATCCCAAAATTTAGCATCCGACACATTAGGCCCATAAAGTGAGATAAGAGTATATTGCTGGCCGGACACAGCCCTTGTTACCAAGACACAATGGGCATTATTGGAGATTCCAGAACAGTAAAAGGGCAGGAGGTCCTAATTAGGACCGCAACCCCGTTACGCTTGGGGGGGGGTGGCACTGACAGGAAGACTCGAATAAGCGGAACGCCACCGATTTAGGGATTCTGGTCTCCTGTATCAGCTATATCCACAGACCTACACTTCAGTTCAAAATAGTGTCGTTTACGTGGTGAATTGAGGCCCTTAACGTTGAGGGATAAGCGTTACCGGAGCCATAGAATTTCATATAGGAGGTCAGAAGGTAGTTTTGATTGTAATACATAGACTAAATCAAAATATGTTGATTTGCTTTTTTATCCCATATTGCTATCACCACTTAGCAAAAAAAAAAAAAAAAAAAACTGCCATTACTATATCTTAACACAGCCACAAGCAACTAAAAAGGCTCATGCAAAAGATTTTGGGAATGAAGTTAATCCAGCGTGTCTTCACTGGCCAGAAAGCAGCTTTCTTAAACCTTTATTGCTACTAGCAACTCATTTTTTCCCCCTTAATCTGCGTTACGCTTTAAGTGACCTAGATTTGATGCCTTTACTAGCCAAGCTGTATATGGAGAGGACTGGCAAGAGAAACTGGAACCATTTGCAATCGGAGAATTACTTTCATGGCACGGTTGGGCCAGAGCTGGCATTTGAGATTTCCTAATTAACCCCCTAACCTTTATGTCTGGGCCATCTCCCTCCTGCATGCCTACAATACGAGAGTCCTTACAGAACTGGAGTATGCCCAAGGCCAGTATCAGACGAGTGCACTATATGCGCCCATACTGATCCAGCCGACACGTTTTGACAGGGCCAGCCAGATGCTGTAGCAGAGGCCTGTTCAATACCTCAGCAGCTGCTGAATTGCTGCAGCGCAGCAATTCAGTTTGCTGCAGCAGTGTCGTTGAACCCTTTGGATGCGAATTTTGAATCCAAAATGGCCGACGATTTCTTAATGAAAAATTCTGATTGTTTTTCGTATCACTCGGACAAAATATAATAAAGAGAAGCAGTCAGCACAATTCCGTTTTGTATGCACACACCACAAATGATAGTTTTTAATGAATAAACGTTATGGTTACTTCTGAAACAAAATATAAATTGAACTGTAATATATGTCTATGTGCAGGGGGAAATAATAAATAAATATTTTGTGCTTTGGTGAACAAAAACCTCAAAATTAACATTACTGTACAGAATTATTACTTGCTTCGAGGCGGCGGCCATCTTGCTGTAGGGCATTGTTACTGGCTTCATGCGGCGGCCATCTTTAATACGTCACACGAAGCATCTCCTCGGGTCGCTGCAAGTGCTAGGTTAGCACTGCTGAGCGCTGAGCGGTTGAACGGCGTTCAATGCAAGTTGCTAACTTAGCACTTGCAGCGGCTGAGGTATTGAACAGGCCTCAGGCGTGATGAATGTCTCCATTGAAGAAGTGCTACGACATGGATGCGACAAGGCAGCAAAGTGCGATCCTCCATGAGGTTTGAGCCTTGCAGCGCTGAGTGCACGAACTGCGTTCAGAGAGGTTGCCAGACTGGGAGAGTGGAAGGAACGTCCACTCACGGATGATCCTTCCACTCAACGCGCGGCTGACCCTGCCCAAGAGGCTGGAATCGCTGAGTAGTTGCATTTGTCGACTTGGCTAATCACACTGGGAAATACAGAGATATTCAGTAGCAGTTTTCTCCTGGCATTAGCCAAGCTGGCGCCAACAAGTACAACGGATTACTGCACTCAGCCCTCAAGGAGTGGAGCCAAAGTATAATAGTGTGATTTTTAACAATGTTTAGAGGCTTGTTGCTGGGGTTTTATGGCTCTGCAGCTCTGTTATACACCTCATCTATAAAGCAGCACTGAAAGAACGGCAGTTAGGAAAATAAATGCAGCCAGTCACCTCAATTTGCAGCTGTAGGGCCAGGCCTAGTCGATACATAAAACACGCCAGACACGCACTTTAATTGCCACATACAAAATCACGCACCAACATTCACACAGGCACATGCGCAGATATGTGGACGCAAGAATATGCATGGTCAAACACTGGCACTAAGGCTAGGGTCAAACGAAAGCATTTTTACACGCGAACGTAAAAAAGTGCGTCCGAATGCATTGACGTATTTTTTCACGGAATAGGCGAAAACGGTCATACGATGCGCATTTTCGTGCGTGATGTTTTACGGATCCGATCCAAACCAGGAAACTTTTTGCATCTGGACGTTATGTTGGCCGGACACGAGCAGGGTCTGACGTCTCCAAATCACACACACACACACACACACCGCTATAGCGCACTCTGTACGTCCGTACTAGCGGTTCTGCGTTCTCGAAAAAATGCGTTCATTTTCCACTTGCGTTGCGCGGCCGGACTTTCGTGCGACCGTACTTCGTATATTGGCTGTCATTGCCCGTCATTTGCTGCTACTACGGCCGTGATTATGTGCGCCAGAACGCACGTTAAAAGTGCGCTGGTCTGACCCCAGCCTAAAACGTTAGATTTCACAAGTCAGTGGCAAACAAGCAGACCCCGGCATATATCCATGCCTAGTGCACTCAATCACCCTCAAAATGTTAGAGGGGAATTGTTCCGCTATAGAATAAAAAAAAATAATAAGTATGTATACACTTGGTCCCGAATCCCCACCAAGCTTGACCAAGTGGTTGTCAGATTGAAAGGTCAGTGTGTGGGCGACAAGCTTGCTGCCACATCCCAGCACCTCTGTGGTACAGCTGCAGCAGGAGCCCTGTACCCCAAATAACTGTTCAGGTATAGGCTGGTAGGAATTAAACAGCACCCTTTAACATGCAGCCCAGGGACCGCCTGCAAGATGAGCAGCAACTGCATAGTGGTTACAATGCCAGAACAAATGGTGGCAAAGCCATTAGGGGAGAGACATGCAAGGAGGAAGAATAAATGCATGGGCACAGTCAACGATATGTGTAGTGGATCCAGGAACTTACCAAACCCTGCGTAGCGTGTCAAAGTGCCACAGAACTGGTCCACTGGTATACCAGGAAGTTTCCCGGTGGGCTGTGGCACCTGCTCAGGGCACTCTGACACCGCGGTCTCTGCACCAGGCAGAGATTTACTGCCAGAAAACCAGGGAAACCTTTTCTTAAAATCACCTTGCTGATCCATCAATGGGTTAATCGCTTTCCCATTTTTGTCAGGGACCAGTTTACCAAGGAGAGTGAGGGTGCAAGCCCAGGGGTGCAGTGACACAGGATGGTAGGAGGTTTTATTTTGTGGAGAAAATACAATTAATACAATTGAGGGTTAAGGCTGGAATACGGCCAACAGATACAGGAAGGGGTTAACCAAAACCCACAGAACTCAGGACAGAGAGGTGGCCCAACTAGGGGCAGATGGACAGGGTAAGAACAGAACTGACACAGGCAGGGAGTACTTACAGAGACATGATAGGTAGGGTTGATTAACAGATGGACAAGGGGTGATGGGAGTAGGAGTCCAGGTATTCAGGCAATAGGACAAGTAATACAATGGATGAGGGTCTCAGCAGCAGATGAGGGGCACAGCAAACAAGGGTATCCACGCAAGATGTCCAATAGAGGGATAGTCCAAGAGAGTGGTCCCAGGGAAGCCAAGGGTTGAGGGTAAACAGTGGCAAAGTCCACTAATCCAAAACAAAAGGGATCTGGTACACAGATACATGCTTCTTGCTCCACACTGGGCATCAGGTGATCCTGAAAGACCCTGGGACATGTTTGGCCTCCTTAAGTAATGAGCACACTGGCTTGGTGATTAAGCGCACCTGAGCCTGAGCTGAAGGAGAAGCCAGATCATTCTAGAGCAGCACCTTTCAAGCACTGCCCATGTGGATTCAGCAGCACCAGATTTGTCCTACCTGCGACGGCGGTGACAATTTAATAAGGTAAGCAGGAAAGGAGGCAAAATGTTTTATTTTAAATTAATTTGCTGAAATGGGCAGCTGAGGGAACTGGGTGCCTGATCTGCGATTCATTACGGGCCTAACAGGGTTATTCAGAGAGAGGTGAAAAGCAGGAGAATGACTGGAGAAGTGAAAATTCTAGGTCAAAATATCTTTTGTGGTTATATATTCTATATGACATTCCTGTTAAAAAAAAAAAGTGAAATGAGAAAATATACAATTTTAACCAGAACTGGAAAAAAAATTTTTTGCTTTGTGTTTTGGAGGATTAGGCTAGGGTCAGACGAACGCATTTTTCACGTGCGTTTAGCCGCACGAAATCACGGCCGTGCTAGCAGCAAATGACGTCCAATGCCGGGGAACATACGACGAACGGCCGCACGAAAGTTCGTCCGTGCAACGCAAGTGGCCAACGAACGCATTTTTTCGAGAACGTCAAACCGCTACTACTGACGTACAGAGTGCGCTGCGGCCACATAGCGGCGTGTGTGTGTGATTGGGAGACGTCAGACGCTGCTAATGTCCGGCTAACATAACATCCAGACACAAAAAGTGTTTTATTGACGATCCGTACAAAATCACGGACGAAAAGGCGCATCGTATGACCGCTATCGCGTATTCCGGGAAAAAATACGTACGTACGTTCGAACGCACTTTTTCACGGACAACGTGAAAAATGCGTTCGCCTGACCCTAGCCTTATTTATTTATTTATTTACAGTTGTGTTCAAAATTATTCAACCCCCACTGAAATTTAGTGTTTTGGCCAGTTTGACATTGATTTTGATCATTCAGTCATCTTGCTAACAATTAAATCAAAGAGGCACGTGTAGGTCAGACAAATATAACATAACATTTATAATGAAATAACCACAAATGTCTTTTCTGTGCTCACATCATTATCAGTTTTATTCAATCCCCAAGTGATATTCAATCTTAGTACTTAGTACAACATCCTTTTACAGTTAGAACAGCTTTTAAACGTGAAGCATAGCTTGACACAAGTGTCTTGCAGCGATCTACGGGTATCTTCACCCATTCGTCATGGGCAAAAGCCTCCAGTTCAGTCACATTCTTAGGCTTGCACACTGCAACTGCTTTCTTTAAGTCCCACCAGAGGTTCTCAATCGGATTTAAGTCAGGTGACTGCGATGGCCACTCCAAAATGTTCCAGCCTTTAATCTGCAACCATGCTCTAGTGGACTTGGAGGTATGCTTGGGATCATTGTCCTGTTGAAAGGTCCAACGTCTCCCAAGCCTCAGGTTTGTGACGGACTGCATCACATTGTCATCCAATATCTCCTGGTACTGAAGAGAATTCATGGTACCTTGCACACGTTGAAGCTTCCCTGTACCTGCAGAAGCAAAACAGTGCCAAAGCATGAATGACCCCCCGCCATGCTTCACAGTAGGCAAGGTGTTCTTTTCTTCATAGGCCTTGTTCTTCCTCCTCCAAACATAGCATTGATCCATGGGCCCAAACAGTTCAAATTTTGTTTCATCAGTCCACAGAACACTATCCCAAAACTTCTGTGGTTTGTCCACATGACTTTTGGCATACTGCAGTCGACTCTTCTTATTCTTTGGAGACAGCAAAGGGGTGCGCCTGGGAGTTCTGGCATGGAGGCGTTCATTACGCAGTGTGCGCCATATTGTCTGAGCTGAAACTTCAGTACCCACATCTGACAAATTTTTTCTCAGTTCCTCAGCAGTCACACGGGGACTTTTCTCCACTCTACGCTTCAGGTAGCGCACAGCAGTCGAAGTCAGCATCTTCTTTCTGCCACGACCAGGTAGCGTTTCAACAGTGCCCTTTGCCTTGAATTTGCGAATGATGCTTCCTATGGTCTCTCTTGGTATGTTTAACATCTTTGCAATCTTCTTATAGCCATTGCCCTTCCTGTGAAGAGTAATCACCTCTTCTCTTGTCTTCCTGGACCATTCTCTTGACTTCACCATGTTTGTAACCACACCAGTAAATGTCTAGAAGGAGCTGAGTATCACAGTCATTTTAAAGCTGCCTAATTGGTGCTTATTATGCTTTATTGTTGCTCCGTGACATCCACAGGTGTTTTCAATACCTGATTTAAAACACTTGAATGAACCTCTGTTCTTCAGAGTGGTAGTCTTTTTAAGGGATTGAATAATTGTGTCAATGAAGAATTCACAAAAGAAACATTTACTACTGTATTACAAAACCAATTGATGTCATTTTAGTTGCTTATGGTTCTTTAATAAGTCCTTGTAGGATTTCATTCTGAATACAATTACAAATGTACACTAAATTCCCTAAAACCCTTTACAGCATTGGGGGTTGAATAATTTTGAACACAACTGTATAAAGGATTTTACCAGGAAGGATACATTGAGAATTCTCTCGTTTTCAAGTATGTCCTGGGTTCAAGAACATTGAAGTGTTACAGTTACAGAAATACAAAGTAATACAATGCAAGATATTAAAACAAAAAAACCCACAAATATACAGATTAACAGAAAAAAAATATGTAGGAAATATAGTCACTATGTTATATGTTTACAGGTGCATTCTGTATTGAGGTATGTTAGTAAGGAGCTCTTGAGTGACTTAAGACTGGGGGAAGATTTGATGGCGTCTGGGAGGTTATTCCATAATTGTGGTGCTCTGTAGGAAAATGAGGATCGAGCCACTGTCTTTTTGTATTGTGGTATTGCAAGTAGTGTGCTGGTCCTGGATCGGAGGTTATAGGATGAGGGAGCTGCTGGGGGAAGCAGTCTATTCAGGTAGGGTGGCAACTTCCCAGAAATGCTTTTAAACACCAGACTGGAAAGGTGAAGGGTGCGTTTAGACTCCAGTGATGGCCAGATTAGCTCTTTTAACTTGTCACAATGGTGGGTCATGTAGTTACATTGTAATGCAAAGCGGCAGAAGTAGTTATACAATGTAGTAAGTTTCTGAAGGTGTGTTTGCGGGGCCGCTTCATACACTACATCTCTGTAATCAATAGCCGGCATAAGCATTTGTTGTACAATCTGATTTCTTACCGCGGGGCTCAGGCAGGATTTGTTTCTGTACAGGGCACCTAGTTTGGGGTAAAGATTAGATGAGAGTTTTTCGATGTGGGGGCCAAAGGATAGATTAGGGTCCAACCACATACCTAGATGTCAACTACATACCCAGGTAAAGTATCCATGTAATTGGGCAGACTAGATGGGCCGAAAGGTTCTTCTCTGCCGACATGTTTCTATATTTCTAGATATTTCAGAGTAGTGACTGGTCAGCGTGCCATTTGATTTTGTCGCAACACATAAGTGGGGATTTTGCAATTTATGTAGTTTAGGTTTTGTTCCAAAGAGCATCGTTACAGTTTTGTCAGTATTTAAAAAAAGTTTGTTGTGTTTGATCCACTTTTCTACCTCTGTGAATTGTTCTTGCAGCACGGCCTCCAGCTGCGGGAGATTTGGTTTGCTGGTATAGATTACAGTGTCGTCTGCGTACATGTGTACAGTTGAGGCTTTGCAGACGTTGGGCAAATCATTTATGAATATTGTGAATAGCAGGGGGCCTAGTATCGAGCCTTGGGGTACACCACAAGTGACTGGGAGGGGGAGGGAGGAGCTGCCAGGATGATGTTTTATGAATAATATGACCATGTACTGTATAAAATACTGAACTTGCTCCGCAAGGGGCGCATGCACCTTCCCCTGTTTGTGCGAGTGCACCCTGATTTATGTACCTTCTGAATGGAGGCCGCGCACGTTTTTACTGTAGTGTTCCATTTCCGTTTTGTTTTCTTGTTATTACAAGACATGATACCCTGTTATTGTGCAACCTCCTGGCAGTGTTGCTCGCTTCCGCTGCATTTGTATTCCTGCTGTTGTCTCATTGGCAACGTCTGCTTTTTCTTGTGAAAAACGATAAACTTATTAACCCTTTCGCTGCTGAGCCATGTCACCCATGTGTGCTGAGCTGATTTTTACCGTTTCTGCTCCTCATGTGTAAACGCGATTTGAAGTCATGTTTTATTATACAACCCAGACAAATTATATCTAATTTTTTTTTTTAGATGTAGACTCGGCAGATTCGTAATTTATTATTATTAATAATAATATATTATTATATGTATAACAAAAAATGTAAAAAAATAAATAAATGTGAATTTCCAATCATCTACAGCGTGTAAAATTATTTTTTTCACATTTTATCATCCGAGCGTTTGCCGTTATTTATTCTATGGGGTACGATTGTTAAAAAAAATTAGAACTGGGAACCCGTTACTATTATTTTTCTGAGACATTAAGGGCTCTATTACATTCCTCGCGCAAACGTTAACGCGTGCGCAAAAACGCATTAACGTGAGGGGCAAAACCCTTTGCGCTGAACGTCGTATCACAATGTCAGCGCAAAAACTGCGCGTTAACGTCTACCGCGGGTGAACCTGCGCGAACACTGCGTGAGCGTACTGTACTGCACGTGTCCTATACATAACATTGTGAGCGCAAAAGCGTTTGTGCGCTGGTATTACAATCTGGTATTACAATCTAACGCACAGCGTTTGCGCGCATAATTTTAACGTCTCTGAAAAGCTGGTGGTAACGGGAAATCTGGACGTCCCGGCCGAACCCAAATACAACAGCCCAAAAAAAAAAATACAGCACAGTATAGTTACACATTCTACGCATACCAAAACAATAAATTTGAGAAGTTGTGCGTGTTTTTTTTTTATTGATGCAGCAATATGCGCAGATTGACTTTGACAGGCGCAAAAACTTAACTTAATTGGGAGACAATTGTGGTTCTTAATTCTGATTGGCTGAATCGCGTGAAAAAACAGTCCGCACACTGATTTCTGCATGCAACGTTGCTGCGCGCGCATTTTTGCGCCTCCCATTTTACGCGCGTTATTTTTTTGACGGATGAAAAAATGCACGAGGATTGTAATACCAGCGATGTTTTACGCTCGTTAACGTTTAGCGCTGCGTGCAAAAATTCCCGCGTTCTGTGTGTGTTTTTGCGTGAAGAATGTAATAGAGCCCGAAGTGATTTTTAGCTAAAGTAAACCCACCCCCCATAGAAAAAATCATCAGTGCAGCATCATTGTTCACATTATAATTGAAATGAGGACAATAATTCTGCATTAATAAAATAAAAAAATTGTTTTAGATTTTTTCTTTTCTTTACTTTCACCATGGTCATGTCTGGTATCATTGGCGGCAGCTAGGGGTTAACGTCCAGACTGACGTCATTGCGTCCATCTGTGATAACATCAGTGGGCGGGGGAGATTCTGGAGGTGTAGCTGACATCTAAGATGTTGGCCACCTCCGGGAGAGGACCGCCATCTGGCGCTGATTTTAGGGGCGGATCCAGGGGGGGAATGGGGCAATGCCCCCCCCCCGAGAAAATCGCCGGCGTTCTTCTCCTTGCGAGGCAAGCGACCGCTGGCATGCAGGTTGGCCGCTCGCCCCTGGGATGAGAACCACCTGACCAGCGCGCGATCTCGTGAGAACACGGCTGGTCAGGTGGTTCCCGGCGAGCGGCCACGCTGCATGCCAGCGGCCGCTCGCCTCGTGGGGGGGGGGAGAGAAGAACGCCGGTGGAGCCTGGCAGAGGAGGTGAGAGCTGGGGACAAATATACCCATGTGGGCAGGGGCAGGCTGACAACTAATGGGGCCCTCAGGCAATAGGAGGTCATGGGGCCCCCCTTGTTCTGCACCCACAGGAGGCCACACCCATAAAAACCCACCCCCTACAACGCAACACCCACATGTACATTATTGTGCTAAAGAATTCATTTCTGAACTCCTAAAAATAACCTTTTTGAAAAGCCACTTGTGCCCAGCAGCAAATTGTGCCCCCCCTCCATACTTACAGATGGCCACCGCACTGCTGCAGCAGCCATCACCCACTCATTGCAGCTAAGGCTGCGCCCCGGCACAGAAAGTCCCTGTGGAAAATGTGGGAAACTGACGATCACTTTAACAGATACTGTACAATACTGACACACTGCACATTACAGAGCTCCACAGAAATAAAACTCAATGGAATGTGCAGTGTGTATGAGCGTATTACAGAGCTGCACAGCAAAAAAACTCACAGTAATGTGCAGCTCACACATGGATATATATTGCCCCCAGCAGTTCACACATGGATCTTTATTGCCCCCAGTAGCTCAAACATTAATATATTTACCCCCAGTAGCTCAAACATGAATATATTTGCCCCCAGTAGCTAAAACATGGATAAATACTGCCCCAGCACCTCAAACATGAATATATTTGCCCCAGTAGCTCAAACATGAATATTTTTGCCCCCAGTAGCTCAAACATGAATATATTTGCCCCCAGTAGCTCAAACATGGATATATATTGCCCCCAGTAGCTCAAACATGGATATATATTGCCCCCAGTAGCTCAAACATGGATATATATTGCCCCCTCCCCCCGTTGCTCACCGGCTCTGAGGGCATGCGGGTCGGTAGGTGCCCGGTTTGGGGTGACACAGTGGGCCCCCACCGGTTTCCCTCTGATGATTAGTGCACTTAACAGGCAGCCAGCGGCACACTCTGTAAATGCCGCAGTGGCGCCTGCAGCATGCCTGCATCCCAGTCTAAAACTGGAGCAGGCATGTTGCACTGGCGCCGCCCCTCACATGACACAACACGTGAGGGGGCAGCGCAGGCGCCACGGCGGCGTTTACAGAGTACGCCGCTGGCTGCCTGTTAAGTGCACTGATCATCAGAGGGAAACTGGCGGGGGCCCACTATGACGCCCCAAACTGGGCCCCTACTGACCCGCGGGCCCTCGGGCGGTGCCCGAGTGCTGATTGGGTCAGTCCACCCCTGGCTGGGGGCAAATATATCCATGTTGTGAGCTGGGGCAAATCCATGTTGAGAGCTGGGGGCAAATATACCCATGTTGTGCGCTGGGGGCAAATATAGCCATGTTGTGCGCTGGGGCAAATATATCCATGTTGTGCGCTGGGGGCAAATCTATCCATGTTGTGAGCTGGGGCAAATATATCCATGTTGTGAGCTGGGGCAATTATACCCATGTGAGCTGGGGGCAATATATATATCCATGTGAGCTAGGGGGAAATATACCCATGTAAGCTTGGGGGCAAACATATCCTTGTTGTAAGCTGGGGACAAATATACCCATGTTGTGAGCTGGGGCAAATATATCCATGTTGTGAGCTGGGGCAAATATATCCATGTTGTGACCTGCGGGAAAATATATCCATGTTGCGAGCTGGGCAAATATATCCATGTTGTGAGCTGGGGCAAATATATCCATGTTGTGCGCTGGGGGCAAATATATCCATGTTGTGAGCTGGGGCAAATATACCCATGTGAGCTGGGGCAAATATATCCATGTGAGCTGGGGGCAATTATATCCATGTGAGCATGTGAGCTTGGGCAAATATATTCATGTTGTGAGCTGGGGGCAATTATACCATGTTGAGCTGGGGGCAATTATACCCATGTGAGCTGGGGGCAATATATATATCCATGTGAGCTAGAGAGGAAAATATACCCATGTGAGCTTGGGGGCAATATATAAATATATTTGCCCCCAGCTCACATGGATATATATATATCTGCCTGTCCCTGCAAACCCAACACCAGCTCTTGGCCAAAACTGGTAGAATGCCCCCCCGAAACCTGTGTCTGGATTCGCCCCTGCGCTGATTAGCTGCAAATCACAATCCAGCCCCTAAAATGGTTAAAGGCAGGCACTGCCAGGAAGGGCAGACTGTGCCCTTCCAAGTGGTGCCTGCCTGTGGCCCTTACCGATGGGTAGGGAGAAAGGTCCAAAGGACCCCCTCCCATTCAGGCACTTTCCCTGCTCTGGCGGGTGTGGGTGCCTGAAATAGATGTCACCACGCCCAGCGCTATGACGCCAGCCGGGGTGCTGGACGCTGTGCTGACATCCAAGATATCGGCCCGAATTACCGGCCGATCGCAGCTGCTGAGACTGGACGCGCTTAGCGATATTGCTCATTTTATATGTGACAAATGGACAATGCCATCGCTTCGGAACAAAAAATAAATAAATATAAAAAGCTTTCTTTTTTTTTTCTTTTAGATTTTACATGGTTCATGTTTGGTGTCAATGCAAAGGCCAGACTCTGTCCAATGACGCCTCACTTGACCTTGTGCAGTGTAAAGATTAAAGACGCAGAGTACCAAAGTTGGCAGAGGTTTAGGTTTTTGATGGAACAATGCGTAATAACGCATTGTGCCATCACCTCCACACTTGTTGGTGACCTGAGAAATGAGATGGTGAGTTACTGCAGCATCATTGTGTCACATCCTCGGCACCTGCAGGTCTTCAGGGGGGTCTGGGCACTTGGCGACACGCTGGCTGGCCGGTGCCAGAAGTTCCGGCTGTTCATGCGCCTGGAGGGGTGGGGCGCAGTGTGATGACACGGAGCCGCCGGCCTTAAATGCAGGGCGCATCATGAATAAGTCAGAGGACGAAACGCGTCGAACTGACTTGCTCGCTTCTATTTTTCGTTCGTTCGCCCGCCGGATCGTCCATTATTCGTCCGCGAATCGGATCGTCCATCATTCACTTGGATGTCTCCAGGTCTTCGGTTCCCCAATTGGTTGTTCTGAAAGACTGTGGCTTCACCTGTGATTTGGACTTCTCAGCACGGAGTGGTATCCTGGCCAGGCTCTCCTACAGAAAATTACGCTTTAAGGACGATGTCTTTCCGGCTGTGGTGACTATCCGAACGAATTGTTTAAATAGCGCTGTTGCACACTTTTATCCATTGTGTGCCACTAATTTTGTGAGTGGCTTCCTTTCTGTGGTTTTATGTTTTATTAAATTTTTGACAGTATTACGCTTATGTCCTTGTGTATGCTCTAATTCTAGAGGCTTTGTACTCCCTTGAAGATCCTGTATCGACAAACAAACCTATTTGACCATCTATAAGGTTGTATTGTACTGCATGTTCTATTTTTTTTACATGTTGCGAGCTGGGCAAATATATCCATGTTGTGAGCTGGGGCAAATATATCCATGTTGTGCGCTGGGGGCAAATATATCCATGTTGTGAGCTGGGGCAAATATACCCATGTGAGCTGGGGCAAATATATCCATGTGAGCTGGGGCAATTATATCCATGTGAGCATGTGAGCTTGGGCAAATATATTCATGTTGTGAGCTGGGGGCAATTATACCCATGTGAGCTGGGGGCAATTATACCCATGTGAGCTGGGGGCAATATATATATCCATGTGAGCTAGAGGAAAATATACCCATGTGAGCTTGGGGGCAAATATATAAATATATTTGCCCCCAGCTCACATGGATATATATATATCTGCCTGTCCCTGCAAACCCAACACCAGCTCTTGGCCAAAACTGGTAGAATGCCCCCCCGAAACCTGTGTCTGGATTCGCCCCTGCGCTGATTAGCTGCAAATCACAATCCAGCCCCTAAAATGGTTAAAGGCAGGCACTGCCAGGAAGGGCAGACTGTGTCCTTCCAAGTGGTGCCTGCCTGTGGCCCTTACCGATGGGTAGGGAGAAAGGTCCAAAGGACCCCCTCCCATTCAGGCACTTTCCCTGCTCTGGCGGGTGTGGGTGCCTGAAATAGATGTCACCACGCCCAGCGCTATGACGCGAGCCGGGGTGCTGGACGCTGTGCTGACATCCAAGATATCGGCCCGAATTACCGGCCGATCGCAGCTGCTGAGACTGGACGTGCTTAGCGATATTGCTCATTTTATATGTGACAAATGGACAATGCCATCGCTTCGGAACAAAAAATAAATAAATATAAAAAGCTTTCTTTTTTTTTTCTTTTAGATTTTACATGGTCATGTTTGGTGTCAATGCAAAGGCCAGACTCTGTCCAATGACGCCTCACTTGACCTTGTGCAGTGTAAAGATTAAAGACGCAGAGTACCAAAGTTGGCAGAGGTTTAGGTTTTTGATGGAACAATGCGTAATAACGCATTGTGCCATCACCTCCACACTTGTTGGTGACCTGAGAAATGAGATGGTGAGTTACTGCAGCATCATTGTGTCACATCCTCGGCACCTGCAGGTCTTCAGGGGGGGTCTGGGCACTTGGCGACATCGTTGGCTGGCCGGGTGCCAGAAGTTCCGGCTGTTCATGCGCCTGGAGGGGTGGGGCGCAGTGTGATGACACGGAGCCGCCGGCCTTAAATGCAGGGCGCACGAGTCGGCTCATCGCCCTGACGGGGAGTTAGTTCCCGCATCGCCTGGTGTATTCTCTCATTGATTCACTGATTCCTTTGCTCTGTTGCTGAACCGGATTGTATGAGGACCCTGATTGTTGCTGACTCGGGCTGCCTTCCTGACCATTCTCTTTCTGACCAAGCCTGTATGTGTGTTGTGCCTAAAGCAGACTCAGATTGCTTGTTGCGTTTGAACCACGCTGACCCAGAGTGTATAACTATCTTGCATAACATTGATACAGAGTATATGTCTATCCTGCATAGCGCTGACTCAGATAATCCATCGATCTGCCATGTTGCCAAATCGGAATGTATGAGGACCTTGTTTGTTGCCAAATCTGCCTGTACGAAAACCCTCTCTGTTGTCAACTCGGAACGTTTGTATGACCACGCTTCTGTTAACTCCTGGTGTATGAGCACACTGCCTAAACCTCTTCCTGACTGCTTTCCGCTTATCAGTGAAGTTAACCCTTTGTGGCTCAGCGATATCGTGATCTCAAAACCTGCTGTGACTAAACTATACTCATAATTGTTGGTCTGTCTGTTCTCCCTGGCTGGGAGTGATAGGGTTAGTGGTCCCGACCATTCAAGGATCGGAGGGTCTAGAAGTCTGTCCAAAAGGATTCCCACCATGGTTGTGAGGGGTGAGCGGGACAGCAAATGTGACACATTGTTCACTTTTTATAATTGAAAAGTGAACATTATTGCTGTGTTAGAATTTTTTTTCTTTTTATTGTTATATAAAACCTGGTCATGTTTGGTATCATTGGAAAAATCATGCTTTGGCCTTTCCAGTGAAACCTCACATGACCCTGTAGCTGCTATGGAGTCAGAGATACAGGGGTCCAAATGTCCAACAATGCAGACATAGTTATCTTTTCTCTGGGCCTATTAAGGGGCATGGCCCTGGAGCTGCTGCTCCAACAGCCCCTATGTTAATCTGGCCCAGATCACATCACAATAAATAACCAGCTTTGTAGCAATCTCCCTGGAAGTACCTAATACTTTATGGAAAATTATATTTAAAAATTGGAATATTGTTGCATGGGATTTTCATATTGCTACCATCCAAGGCAAGGGGTGTGTACGTTCGCCCTGCGTTATTCACCGAGTGGTGAATTGTAAGGGGGAATGCAGAGGAACGGCGCTCGACGAATACCAAGAATTGGGAAATTCAGCAGTCTTTTGCATAAAATTGTCTACTCTATTATAATGCTCCACCTAGTCAATATGTCGGAATTAAAACAATAAAAATAGTAGACATGGCGCAGCCCACGGCTGTATCAGTACTCGCCAACACTGCTACCATCAAGTGGTGACAGCCCAGGATATGTTCATGGGCCCAGTGGCTCCAGTGGCCCTGGTTCATGCCAAACCCTGTGCAGCCTGTCTGTGCCACAGATGTAAAGGTCCCTTCATGCCACCCAGGACTGGCCCACCAAGATAACAGCAAATTTCCTGTTGGGCCGCAGCATCCAGGGCTGCTAAAAGCACTCTGACTAATCACAGACGGAGTGATTATTATGGTCTGCACCAGGTAGAGATGCAGACCGAATGCTCTCCCACCAGGGAGCACATTTTAGCCCCTTGCTGGACCACCTTGGATTTCTCACTCCCTGTATAATAAGGTAAGCAGGAGCGGAGGTGAAATGCTTTATTTTTAATTAGTTTGCCAAAATGAGCAACTGGGGGAAGGGGGACCGGGCTAGTGGTTCAGTAAGGAGCCCCGAGATTTTTTATGACCGCCCTGTTCGCCGGGAACAGGTGGCAATTGAAAACCGATCGCAGAGTGTGTTATCTTGTTAATGTTTCATGTTTACGGGAATGCCTGGGCCGTGCAAATACAAAGCATTCTCTTCAAAACAAGGATTTCACCTAGCAACGACTGTTTTATCTGTAGTCAGGGAAAGCCCGCAGACACGAAAACCACTTTTGTCCTGTTTTTTTGTAAGCTACTGTGCGTGCTCTTTGATTACGCCCGCAGAAGAAATTAAATTGACACCGTCGAATCTGCAGAGCAGCAAAGGGTAATTTACTACAAATGGTGCTTATGAGCAATGTCTGGGGGGAGACGCGTACAGGAAGCACCTGGCTGGAAGTCGGTGTCTGGATCCTATCCAGCCCACAACTTCGAGACGGAGGAGCGTGCTCTGTATTTATAGCCTGGTAGACTCTTCCAGCCAGTGTTATTGCCAGGCTGTAGGCTTTTCTCTTTTTCATTAAACAGCTGTACATGCCTTAGGGCACATCGCCCTGTTACCATCTTGTGTCCTATATAGAAGTCTCTTGGGATATCTAATCAGATCATGTTTTTCATGGCTTCTGGTGAAACGTGTGGCTGCCGTCTTATTATGTACTTATTACATCAAGAATGGCTAATCCGATCAGAATGCTCGACAGTGTTTAAAGTGAATAGATTAATGGTTTTCAGATTTTCTTGTGTCGGTCTCTCGTTTTCTGACATAAACATTGGCAGAGTTTGACTGGACCATCTCTTCTCGTAGACTTTAGGCTAGGGTCAGACGAACGCATTTTCGCGTTGTCTGTGAAAAAGTGCGTTCGAACGAATGGACGCATTTTTTCACGGAGTACGCGATAGCGGTCATACGATGCGCATTTGCGTTCGTGATTTTGTACGGATCATCAATAAAACACTTTTTGCATCTGGACGTTATGTTGGCCGGACATTAGCAGTGTCTGACATCTCCTAATCACGCAAACACGCCGCTATGCGGACGCAGCGCACTCTGTACGACCGTACTAGCGGTTTTACGTTCTCGACAAAATGCATTCGTTTGCCACTTGCGTTGCGCGGCCGGACTTTCGTGCGAACGTACTTCGTATATTGGCCGTCATTGCCCGTCATTTGCTGCTAGTGCGGCCGTAATTAAGTGCGCCAGAACGCACGTTTAAAGTGCGCTAGTCTGACCCTAGCCTTAAAGTTGGCCTTTAGGACGTAAACGAGGGATCTCAAACTCCAACCCCCCCTCCCCCTCCGATGTTCATGGCCTACAACTCCCAGAATTTGTTGAATGCGATAGATGGGTCAGAGAATCAAGGGAGTTGTAGTTCAAAAACATCTGGGGGGCCAGAATTCGAGATCCCAGACATAGACCCTTTTATAACTTCCATTCTCAATAAGCTCAAGGATTTATTATATGCCTTAAGGAAGAAAAAGGAGGCTCAAATCTTACCGAGTTGCATGGCTGCTATTCCATCTCTTTAGCAAAAGAACAACTCAAACAAGGCTGCTGCTCATCGTGAGCGTGAACGTTTCCACCTGTCCCATAAACCACCAACTCACATTATTGCAGCTAATATTGTAAACCACACAATAACAGTACCACGTTCAACACCTACTACTGGGGGTGGTGTGAACTGTCCGTTATCAGCCCCACATCATCTAAAAACATGTAAAAAAGCGGTAGTTTGCATTTCAAATCCCATATATATCCACCCTAAACAAAAACAGAGGTTCGTTAAAGTTGCCATCAACATGTAAGCCCACCTGGCGATGTGGAGGCAGACCTGGATTTCCACAAGAAATCTCGCCAATAGATTGACTCTGGCCACTTTCAACTCCGAGACAAATTATGAAGAGGTGGGTTCATTTTAGGACCAACACCAGACAAGCCCCGTTTTAGGGCAAGAAGAAAATGTGGCACGGACAGCAGCCAAAACGATGACAAATTATATTTGTATATTGTCTGACTTTTAAAAGGACTTTCATCCCATTGTCCATAATATAGACCAGATACACAATATGGCCAAAATATGGGGTCATCCCTCCCTACTAATCTAGGAGTATTGGGGTTTTGGTCCCATTCGTTTGCCAAAATCCAGCGCATCCCCGTGCACGCTGAAGAGCTCTGCTTCTCTAAATGTGGCAATAACAGTGGAATCTGCATTTTGCTTCAATGACATTCATACTAGACCTCCTGAAGCACTCAATTCGTTCTGCCTGGGCTTCGATACCAATAAGCACAGTGGGAAAAAAATGGTGTTGTCCTAAAATTTTCTGGTATTCGGACAACCAGAATTTCTGCCATGCCGTGGTTTGGGAAACTCATTACAGACAGACCAAATTGTGGAATTAACTCTTTACCCATAGGCATTGACTGCTCACCGCTACTGTCCTGGCACTACTGGGGTAGTAACATACAATACAATGTCAAAATAACATAGGGGCTATTGGAGCTGGAGCTCCAGGCCCACAGCAGGAATACTGCATTCCTGACATTACCATGGCTCTCTGTAGAAATGTGAGAAAAATCCCTATATAGCTTGCAGCATATACGCATTTTATATGGAGCCCCACTTTTCTAATTCCAACTGTTTTTTAATTTAATTTTTAATAAAATAATTCTCTCCACATCCACTTTTATACACACATTCATCCAAACACCTGGTTGGATTTTAATGAAGTGCCATAATCAAGATTTTCTTGACAGGAGCACGTAAACCTTTCTGTCGTTGACGCGTCAGGATAGCGCAGACCCTTTCATACTGTGAAAAACGTGAATTCCATCGAAACGCAACTGGAAGGCTGTTTTAGCAACCCATTATCCAACATACATCACGGATTAATTTCACAATGTGATTATGTTATTAGCCGAGGTAATTGTAAGTGACAGATCTCTATTAAAGACAATTATGTAAAAACACTATTAATAGTAAGTGCTCGGAACAGAAGCGACGAAACAAGTGTCAAGTCGACTAAAAGGAAATCGCTCAAAATAAACATTTTTTTTTTTGCCTTCGGGGATCTCATAATGAAACCGCTCCAGATGTCATTGTACCAAAACTCCAATTAAATTCTAGGCATAAAACCCTGGATTTTAAACTTTCTCTGCAAAGACAGTCTAGCAATCACCTGACGCGAACCTCGAAAATGTATCAAAATAGATCGAGACTGCAAACCAATGAGAACAATCCGTTAATTGTTGAAGATTCTGGATGGATAGTGTGTTTACACACATCCTATTAAAAGCAAACAAACAGTGAGCAATACAAAGAGAGGTCTAAAAATAATTAAAGGTAAAATCATTTTATGTTTTGTAGAAAATAGTTGAATAATGAGCAGACGTGCATTTTAAACCATACCCGAAATAAAGAAAACTTTGAGAATTTTATACTACGCCCCTAAATTTGCATTACATTGGTTACAATCATACGTAAGTATTAAATGAGATGTTCGGGAAAATAAGCTGTTTACTGGGAGCTATTCAGATGTAGCATTCCTTTTATTTAAAAGGTTAGGAGGGGGCAGGTGATCAGGCACTTCAGTCAACTCCATAGCATTTACATTAGACGCCATAGAGTATCCCCCTGGCTCTCTTAGGGTAAAAGGCTTGCAGTGGAGTACCCCGCCCCCCCCACCTTCAGTTCCGTAAAGGATTAAGAATCATGTGCTCCTGTACCCTGGGGGTTAAGGAACATAAGACCCTTTAGCCCAGTGGTTCCCAACCGCGGTCCTCAGGTACCCCTAACAGATCAGGTTTTCCAGATATATGAAGCTCAGCACAGGTGATGTGATTTGCTGCTCAGTGATTGCAGGATTCAGTCTGCATTTCCCCAAGGTAATCCTAAAAATCTGGCCTGTTAGAGGTGCGTGAGGACTGTGGTTGGGAACCATTGCTTTAGCCAGTTATTTAGACCTTCCACTGCAATCTGAGAGTCTGGGGCTTCATTATGGCTAGGCCGGTGTTCAGGAGCAGTAAAGATATAAATATGGTGTGAATCATTATGTCTCTGAGACTTCCTAACACCGTCTCAATTACAAGCCAGATACTATAACAGCGGCCTGACTTCTGATAGTTCTTGCCGGCAAGTGACTACCAACATTAATGCCATACGCCGGCCCACACCACCTCTAGTATTCCCTCCTTGATTCTGTAGGACTGATTAAAGAGGCAAGAGACACCCTGACCACTTCACTTTTTAACTTGATCAGGCTGCATGGAGGAGTGCCCCCCCCCCAATTTGGCAGAAATCGATGTGGAGGAGTTTCCTCCGCCCCAAATGCACCAACAGGCAGCTGGGATTTGCATATCCCTCCCACCTTCCAGTCGCTAAATCTGTCACTAACGATGTCAGCACACCATCCTTTCAGAAGACTTGCCACAGCGAGCGTCCTGACTGGAGGCAGCCAACAGATTTGGTTCTGCGCATAGGTGAGCACCTCCAATCCATGATTCTGCACAGGCGCTACAAAACCTGCTTACACAAGTTCCGAGTGATGTGCAATTCGCAAGGCTTACACAACGCAAACTGCACACGTACGCAGATTGCATTGGACAGCTGCAGGGACTTCCGCATTTTGGAAGCCCTGAGCTGAAGTGGAGCAGCAGCCCACTGAGAGGGAGAAAAGGTGAGTATTTTCACCTAAAATAGCATTAAAAAATGTCAGTTTAGTGCTTCTTTAAAGGAAAAATTCAAAAGCCATTAGAATGTCACTATACGAAGATCAAGCGAACGTATTATGCTGTAGTTTGCCTACAGAAGAATATTCTGTGTAGTGCAGCGTGCTTTGCCTGGAAACAGATATGTTTATTATTTAAATTTCTCCAAAAACCTTATTCATCCTCCTCATAGTTATCCTTATTCATCCTCCTCATAGTTATCCTTTATTCATCCTTTACCCTTCACAAAACATAATTTATGTGGCTGTTTATTATAGCTTTATCAATTTTTTTTTTAGCTTTCTGTGCTAGACAAACACCCTAACTAAATATTGTTCCCGGAAGCTGAACTTGAATCCGTTTCAGGCTGCAGATCTATAATTTGATTTCTCCCCCCCCCCTTCTTTCACTATTCGACATGAGCCGTTTGTATCTGTATGCCTTAATACAAGCTGGCACCTAATTAGAATTCACTGTAATTATCATGGTCATGGAAAAATTAGCTGATAATTCATCTTGGAATTTTGTGTAGAACCAAGAACAGACCGTCGTAATTATTCTAATCAAGATACATTTTCCCCTTCCAGGGCAACGCTCTAAGTTTTCACGGCCTGAATGCATTTTAACACTCTGCCCTCTTTTCTGTCTTAAAGACAAACAGCGCTGATAGCTACAAATTGACATCATTGTGGGCTCGGCAGCTGAAGGCTGCCAAATAATACTACAGAGAAATGGTGCCTCGCATAAAGAAAGTCAATACATGTTTTACTCGATTATCCCACAAACAGGGACATTTTTCAAAGGAGACATCCCCTGACTTTCATGAAGGC
Organism: Leptobrachium leishanense; assembly: GCA_009667805.1. NCBI lineage: Eukaryota > Metazoa > Chordata > Amphibia > Anura > Megophryidae > Leptobrachium > Leptobrachium leishanense. The sequence goes on along the minus strand of CM019075.1, from coordinate 34,776,912 downwards.
TGTCACTGCACAAAAGCAACGTCCTTTGTGTTCAGATTCATGTATTTATTTTAGAAGTTGGCCCTTTGTTGTAGAAATAAGTGCGGGACCTCACTATGTTCTCGGCCCACCCATGATATGCAGGTTATGGATGTCTGTTCTCAGGACTGCAGAAGCTGCATGTGTTGGAGAATGCAATTCCTCCGGCAAGAGAAATTGCTCTTCTCAATGTGCTCAAGCCCTGGAAAACAACCAATAAATATACACCCTGTTCCAAATTATGATGCCAATGATATTTTTCTCATTTACCTAAATAATTGATGTAAAAACAGTCAGCATAATTATCATGTTATCAACTATTAAGAGTACAATTTAAATTTTATTGAACAAACCTCCTAATGATAACAGCAGGCCTCAAAATTTCCACTCGCCTACTCTCATTTGGCGAGTGGAAATCACATGAGGGCGACTGGAAATGCAGATGCAGGCAGGGCAGGATAAGGGTTAGGTGGGGCAACTAGTGGCACTGGCGAGTAACTCTTAAGGCCTGGCTAGTAGCTGGGGACTTGAAATTTTGAGCCCTGATAACAGTAGTTTTTTCAAAATAAGAAAAACTTACAATGCACTGTTCCAAATTATTACGCACAGTAAGTTTCAAAACACCTTTATAGGTTGTAAAGAACTGAAAATTGTTTATTTATTTGATAGCAGCTTCACAAGTCTTGCATCCATTGAACCTGTGAGGTTTTGGACAGTTTCTGCTTGAATTTGTTTGCAAGATGTCAGAATAGCCTCCCAGAGCTGCTGTTTGGTTGTAAACTGCCTCCCACCCTCATAGATCTTTTGCTTGAGGATGCTCCAAAGGTTCTCAATAGGATTGAGGTCAGGGGAGGATGGAGGCCACACCATGACTTTCTCTCCTTTTATCCCCATAGCAGCCATTGATGTATTATTCTTTGCAGCATGAGATGGTGCATTGTCATGCATGAAGATGATTTTATTATGGAAAGCATAGTTCTTCCTTCTGTACCAGGGAAGGAAGTGGTTAGTCAGGAACTCCACATACTTTGCAGAGGTCATCTTTACACCTTCGGGGACCCTAAAGGGGCCGACCAGCTCTCTTCCCATGATTCCGTCCCAAAACATGACTCCACCACCGCCTTGCTGGCATCGCAGCCTTGTTGGAACAGGATGGCCGTCCTCCAACCATCCACTACTCCATCCATCTGGACCATCCAGGGTTGCACGGCACTCATCAGTGAACAGGACTGTTTGAAAATTAGTCTTCATGTATTTTTCTGCCCAATGCAGCCGTTTCTGCTTGTGAGCATTGGTTAGTGGTGGCCGAATGGAAGGTTTATGCACAGTTGCAAGACTCTGGAGGACTCTACACCTTGATGTCCGTGGGACTCCAGAGGCACCAGCAGCTTCAACGATTTAATCTATGTGACACTGAAATAGAATTTGCATAATAATTTGGAACAGGGTGTAGAAATAAACATAGAAAGTTATGGAAGTGACCCTGCTCAAGAGCTTACAATTTAAGAGGATAGGGTGACACACTAGGTGAGGGTTAATAGAGAATATGAAATAACAGGGTGCATGTAGGCTGGGTGGGAAGATGGAGTAAGAAATGAAGAGAGGGGGATTAGTGAGTGAGATGATAGGCTTCTCTAATGTGTTTTCAGAGATTTCTTGAAGGACTGGAGAGATGAGAGTCTAATGTTGCGGGGGAAGGAGTTCCAAAGAATGGGGGAAGCTTGGGATAAGTCTTGAAGGCAGGAGTTGGGTGTGGGTACCTGAAGCTGAGAGTATCGGGATGGGATGTACCTGTTAATAAGGAAGGAGATGGAGGCAGGGGGGGCAGTTATGGAGAGCTTTGTACGTGAGCACCAGTATTTTGAATTGGATTCTATAGGAAACAGGAAGCCCGTGTACAGATTGACAAAGGGGAGAGGTGTGGGAGATGAGGTGGATGAGCTTGGCACAGGCATTCATAACAGACTGCAGAGGGAGAATTTGGGATCTCTTAAGGCCAGAGAGAAGTAGGTTACAGTAGTCAAGGCGGGAGATAATAAAAGCTTGGATGAGCATTTTAGCAGAGTCCTGATTAAGACAGGGATGGATGCGTGCAATGTTTTTTCGGTGGAAGTAGCAGGATTTGGTTAGCAACCGAATGTGAGTGAAGGAGAGATTAGAGTCTAGGAGGACACTGAGGCTGTGAGGTAGAAGTTATAGTGGCACCAAACACCTGAAGGGAAATGGGTGCATATGGGGGGGGGGAGACGAGAAGTTAAGTTTTAGAGAGGTTCATCTTTAGGAAACTGGAAAATAAGTCATCCAGTCGGAGACAGGCAGGCAGTAACTCGGTCCAACATGGGAGGAGAGAGATCGGGAGAGGAAAGGTAGATTTGGGTGTCGTCAGCAACTATGGCACTGTGCACTGAGGAAAGGGTTGTATCCCTGAAACGTTTGCCTGTGTGTTCCTTATTTACAAAATAAATGTGGTGACACGAGTGCACCTTGCAAAGCAGCGCTGGATGATCTGGTTTTCTTTTCCTTGGACAACTACGGCAGAGACTGAATGACTGGAGTCAGATTTTAAAAGGGGGAGGGATACAGAAGCCTTCAAAATGGAGACAAAACAGATAGTGGATGGGATTCAGCTCAGATTAAGAGGGTGGATATTGGGGGATGGGTACTGTCAGAACAGAGGAGGCATGCAATGTAAAGTTACATTCAGCACGTGTGGGCCATGACAATATTAAATGTATTTTTACTAATTTGAGAAGCCTCAATAACAAGATGGGGGAACTAGAGGCAATAGCATATACTATGCAATACGACATAATAGGTATAACATAAACATGGTTGCATGAAACGCATGACTGAACTGTCAATTTACATGGTTATGCATTGTTTAGGACGGATAGAAAACATAAGAAAGTGGGAAGGGGTATGTGTGTATGTCAATCATGATTTAAAGCCAAATATCACACATCCTGGTATGCGATGAGGGAAATGTGGAATCTTTATGGGTAGATATCTGTTTGGGGAATAAACTGGGAAATCAACTATTGGTTGGCATATGCTATAAACCACCTAATATAGATAATGAGGGAAAACAGCTGTTAGAGCAAATCAGGACACACATCTGGGTAACACTTTAATTATTGGAGATTTTAATTACCCGGACATTAATTGAGATAGTGGGACTAGTAATTCAGCGAAGGGAATCCGGTTTCTGAACCTGGTGAATGATACCTTCATGTGACAGCAGGTAGAAGCAGCAACTAAAAAGAAAACCTATCTGGTTATAACAAACAATGTAGATCTTTTCTCAAATATACAAGTAAGGGAGCAGTTGGGAAACAGTGACCACAATATAGTATCTATTGAAATAAACTCAAAAAAAGCGCAGTCATAGGGGGCATTGCAAACCACATCATTTTGAAAAGGCCAACTTCATTAAAATAAGTGAAGCGCTCAAGCTCATTGACTGGCAGAAACTCTTTCTTGGGAAAAACACAGAGGATAAGTGGAATATCTTCAAACTAACACTAGAAAAGTACACGTCCCGGGGCGTGGCTTGGACGGCACCTAAGATGGACGCGTGAGTCAGGGATGTGGAATTCATAGCGCCCGACTCCCGGGACATGTAGTTTTCAGGGCCGTGCAAACAGTTTTTTTTGGCTCTAAACCCGCCGGGGTGCGGTCAGGATTTGTGCCGTCTCTGATCGGCTCCTGCAGCTTCAATGTGTGATAGTCAGTGCTGCCTCCGCCCACTGGCTACACAAGGTGAAGCTGCTCCTCCCTGGGCTCTGGCTGCATTCTCTTTCACAGCTGCCTGTTTAGTTCCTGTGGCCTCTCACTGGGCTGCTCTTGATTCTGCCCAGCCTTTCATTTGTGAGCTTATTGTCTGTTTTTCTTTATCATCGTTAAGACCCCCTCCCCCTGCCTGTCTGCTGAGTCCATGTCCTGTACAGAAGGCACCGTTAAAAATCGGCAAACACACTGATAAGAGGCACACTCAGTGATAAGAGGAGCATCCAGAGAGGCATCAGGACATGTGTGAAAGGCAGCAGTGTTAACCCTTGACGCTCTGTCCTGAGAGCTCAGGGGTACTGCACATGCAGAGCAGAAAGAGAGGAGTACTGAGGTTAGGCTTACAATAAAAAATACATTAACATGGTAAAAATCTATGAATATAGATGTGCTGCAAAAAAATTTAAATTGGTGCACACTATAATTGTGCAAAACTCGAAGCCCTCCACACTGGTCCTTCAACTGAGGGAAAAAAGCTGCACAGCTAAAGCAAAATATCAATCTTTACTACATAATTTAAAAAAAAAGGAACAATCCATTAATGTCAAACTTCAGCAGATATATACAGTATACACATGCTTTCTATGGTCTCTCTTGGTATGTTTAACATCTTTGCAATCTTCTTATAGCCATTGCCCTTCCTGTGAAGAGTAATCACCTCTTCTCTTGTCTTCCTGGACCATTCTCTTGACTTCACCATGTTTGTAACCACACCAGTAAATGTCTAGAAGGAGCTGAGTATCACAGTCATTTTAAAGCTGCCTAATTGGTGCTTATTATGCTTTATTGCTGCTCCGTGACATCCACAGGTGTTTTCAATACCTGATTGAAAACACTTGAATGAACCTCTGTTCTTCAGAGTGGTAGTCTTTAAGGGGTTGAATAATTGTGTCAATGAAGAATTCACAAAAGAAACATTTACTACTGTATTACAAAACCAATTGATGTCATTTTACTTGCATATGGTTCTTTAAAAAGTCCTTGTAGGATTTCATTCTGAATACAATTACAAATGTACACTAAATTCCCTAAAACCCTTTACAGCATTGGGGGGTGAATAATTTTGAACACAACTGTACATAGTGGCAAGAAAAAGTATGTGAACCCTTTGGGATTACGTGGAGTTTTGCATGAATTGGTCATAAAATGTGCTCTGATCTTCATCTAAGTCACAACAATTTGAAAAACACAGTCTGCTTAAAATAATACAACACAAACATATGTTTTCATGTGTTTATTGAACACAACATGTAAACATTCACAGTGCAGGGTAGAAAAAGTATGTGAACCTTTGGACGTAATAACTGGTTGACCCTAATTAGGCAGCAATAACCTCAACCAAACGTTTCATGTAGTTGCAGATCAGACCTGCACAACGATCTGGAGTAATTTTGAACCACTCCTCTTCACAAAACTGTTTCAGTGTAGCAATATTCTTGGGATGTCTGGTGTGAATCGCTCTCTTAAGGTTATGCCACAGCATTTCAATCGGGTTGAGGTCAGGACTCTGACTGGGCCACTCCAGAAGGCGTATTTTGTTTTGTTGAAGCCATTCTTTTGTTGAATTACTTGTATGCTTTGGGTCATTGTCCTTTGCATCACCCATCCTCTGCGGAGCTTCAGTTGGCGCACAGATGGTCTTACGTTTTCCTGCAAAATGTCTTGATAAACTCTGGAATTCATTTTTCCATCAATGACAACAATCCGTCCAGGCCCTGAGGCAGCCCCAAACCATGATGCTCCCTCCGCCATGTTTTACAGTGGGGATGAGGATTTGATGTTGGTGTGCTGTGCCTTTTTTTTCTCCACACATAGTGTTGTGTGTTTTTTCCAAACAACTCCATTTTGGTTTCATCTGTCCACAGAATATTTTGCCAGTAGTGCTGTGGAACATCCAGGTGCTCTTTTGCAAACTTCAAACGTGCTGCAATATTCTTTTTGGACAGCAATGGCTTCCTCCGTGGTGTCCTCCCATGTACTCCATTCTTGTTTAATGTTTTCCTTATTGTAGAGGTGTCAACAAAAATGTTAGCATGTGCCAGACATTTCTGTAAGTCTTTAGCTGACACTCTAGGATTCTTCTTTAACTCATTAAGCATTCTGCGCTGTGCTCTTGCAGTCATCTTTACAGGACGACCACGCCTAGGGAGAGTAGCAACAGTGCTGAACTTTCTCCATTTGTAGACAGTCTGTCTTACCGTGGACACATGAACAACAAGGCTTTTGGAGATACTTTTGTAACCCTTTCCAGCTTCATGCAAGTCAACAATTCTTGATCGTAGGTCTTCTGAGAGCTCTTTTCTGCGAGGCATGGTTCACATCAGGCAGTGCTTCTTGAAACCAGTAAACCCAAAACTGGTGTGTGTTTTTAAAGGGCAGGACAGCTTTCAGCAACACATCCAATAATATCACACTGATTGGACTCAAGGTTGGCTCACTCCTGGCTCCAATTAGCTCTTGGAGAAGTCATTAGGCTAGGGGTTCACATACTTTTTCCACCCTGCACTGTGAATGTTTACATGTTATGTTCAATAAACACATGAAAACATATAATGCTTGTGTTGTATTATTTTAAGCGGACTGTGTTTTTCAAATTGTTGTGACTTAGATGAAGATCAGAGCACATTTTATGACCAATTCATGCAAAACTCCACGTAATCCCAAAGGGTTCACATACTTTTTCTTATAACTTTTTGCTTTTTTATACAACAGCTTTTTGTATAACTCTGCTTTTCTAGCATCCATTGAAGTTTGGAAAAGCAGCGCTGTACAAGATATGGGAATAAGGGGATTATACATTTATGTCTGAAACTGACACCTGAAGATATTGTTGAAATAATTTTTCCATATTCGGGCAAGGACATTGTTATGAGGGGCAAGTAGATTGGGCAACCACTTTAGTCCGTTGGACAAGTAGATTTTTTGAGAATTTCCACACCCCTGGTGAGTGTTTAGCTCCTTACCACCACCACGCTTTTTATTCGCTTTCAGCCACCTCTCTGTATCATGGGTCACAGCAAAAAGAGAAGACCCTGGACCGTCGGGGACCCCGAGGAAGGCACTTGTGGGGCCTTTGGACAACTATCTTCAGCCGCCAGCCTCACCACCGCTAGGGATGAGCCGAACACCCCCGTGTTTGGTTCGCATTCGAATTCGAACAATTTCAAAAGTTCGAGTTCGAATTCGAACCGAACTCAATGCAAGTCAATGGGACTCAAAAGTTTGGTTTTTAGATTGCCCTGCAAGAGGGCTTATATGCAAGATATTTGCCATAAAAGGTGTATGGGGGTCCGGGTAGTGACCTGGGGGACAGGAAACGAGGACAAAAAGTTTAAAAAAAACGTTTTTAAAGGGACAGTGAGTTTTCTACGAAAGAAAGGGTTAAAAATAAAAACAAAAAAATCCTTCAAATATTGTGCCTAGGAGGTCCCCATAACCTGCCCATGAAGTGGCGGATTTGTAGGATGTATAGAAACATTTAAAAAAAAAATCACATTTCAAATGACGGAAAACTGTTTTCCTTTAATCTATTCATAAACAACTGCTTGGGACGGCAGTCTGTATTAAAAGAGGAGACCTTTTGGGACACGCAGAACAAGTTTAGTGATTTTTTTTGGCTAAATTTATGGTGAAACTTATACAGGCTTTGGATGAAAGTAACAATAGGTGCTTTAAAATTGGGCCTTTAGCGTTAGCAAAAGTGCCGTCACACAGTAACCCCTCTGTGGTATTGTGGAAGAGTGCAGGGTTAGACCCTGCGGTCCAAAAAAATTAAAATTATATAAATATGGTACAGGCGTCAGTGCAGCCAAATATTGTGCCTGTCATGGCAGCAAGTGCCTTCACACCGTAACCGTTTGTGGTATTGTGGAAGAGTTCAGTGGTGGAGGTTTTGTGAATGCAGAAGACATCCCCGATCTATTCCGTTACGTCAGCATCAGGAGATTGATAGCTGCTGATCCAGGACTGATTCATTTTTATAAATGTCAGCCGGTCTACAGAGTCGGTGGACAGACGCACTCTTTTGTCTGTGACAAAACCTCCAGCGGCACTGAACGTCCTTTCAGAAAGCACGCTGGATGAAGGGCAACCTAGTAGCTGCATAACATGTTGGCTAAGTTCTGGCCAGTGATCCAATCTCAACACCCAGTAAGCCAGTGGATCATCTGCTGGAAAGTTATCCAGGTCTGCCCTTGCCGGTAGGTAGTCCGGCACCATACGGTGAAGACGCTGGCAATGGGTTCCTATATTTGACGTCCCTGGGCGTCGTGGACTAAAAAACAATTAAAAAGGCATCAGTCAAGCGGCCCCGGCCTTCACCACTATTCCTCTGATCATCCGCAGCCTCAGAAGCACCTGTGTCATCACTTGGTAAGCTACCAGTGCCTGGAAAGGTGTTACACAAGTGTCGCTTTAGAGCGTCCTTAAGTTTTTTCATCCTGTGCTCCCTTTGTGTGGGCAAGATGAGCTCTGCAACTTTACCCTTGTATCGTGGATCAAGAAGACTTGCCAACCAGTAATGATCCCTCTCCTTAATAGCACAAATCCTGGGGTCCTTTAGCAGGCTTTGCAGGATAAGGGAGCCCATGCAGCGTAGGTTGGAGGTGGCATTAGCTTCCGAGTCTTCCTGATCAATGAGGATGACCCCATTCTGCACTTCCTCCTCCCAGCCACGTACTAGTCCTTGTGTTTCTGGGCACACAAAACCCTCCCTTGAGGAATCCCCACCTTCAATGCCCCACTACTTAAATATTCCTCCATCTCCTTATCCTCCTCCTGTCTGATCGGAGGAGGAGGACCCACTGGAATGCTGTCTGTGGAAAGACTGGGGCCTTGAGAGCTAGGGAAGGCCTCCTCTTCCTCCCGCTGCTCTGCCTCTACAGCCACATCTATAATTCTCCGCAGAGTGTGCTCCAGCAGGAACACTAAAGGAATTGTGTCACTGATGCATGCACTGTCCCTGCTCATTGTTGCCTCCTCAAATGGTGGCAGTACAGTGCATGCATCCTTGATCATCAGCCACTGCGGGGGGGACCAAGTTGACCTGAACCTGTCCTTGTGCCATACTCACACAGGTATTCGTTGATGGCCCTCTGCTGCTTGTGCAGACGCTGCAGCATTGCTAATGTCAAGTTCCACCTGGTGGGCATGTCACAGATCAGACGGTTTGTGGGAAGGTGGAATTCTCTTTGAATTTCTGCCAGGCGAACGCTTGCTGGGAATGACCATCTGAAGTGGCTGCAGACTTTTCTGGCCTGGCTCAGAAGCTCTGCCAGCTCTGGGTACCTGGTTAGGAAACGCTGTACCACCAGATTTAGGACGTGTGCTAGGCATGGTACATGCGTCAACTTACCCAGGCGTAGGGCGGAGAGAAGGTTGCTACCTGTGAAGGAACTGTTCCCTTCCGTCTGTCCTGGCTCTCCAGACACCCCTTCGTTGCGGTCAGCCCGGCTACTGGGAGCGCTGTCCTCAGCGCCTCGAGCGGCTTGACCTGCCTGCTTCTGTTCCTCTGCCCTGGAGCCGTTAGGAATCTCCAGAAGGCCGCTCTCTGCCTTCTGAGGGTGATAGTGTATAGTGTAGCGTTGCTGAAATAAAGACACCAGGCGCGGCTGTATGCTTTAAAACAGGATCCTCTCTCTCTGAGCTCTGAGAGTTCTCTGACTTTTTAATGAACCAAAGCCATCATTTATGCTGAAGTCCAACAGTCATAATTTGCATACCCATACTAATTACATTAAGTCAGTTATTTACAATAAACATTCTTTACATTCTTTAGCCTTTCAGCTCACACAACATTTGTATATCCATTGTTCTAACACATAAGATTAAACACACACTATCAGAGATCCCATGAATTAAACATGCAGCTAGATAATGGGAAAAACCCTGGTGCATAAATTATACAGCAGTAAAGCTTGTTTACTGTATACACAAAAACACATTTACCTACAGGAATATAAGTATTTTTAAAACCAAAGCTATGCCATTTTACACTAAACTAAATTAAACTAAAACCAAACGATGTAAAATATATTTAAAACACGCGATATAAATGAACATAAAGTCTCTTGGGGTTTGAAGCATGGAGCGTTACATCAGCTCCATGACATATGTCCCCCCTTCCAGAACGGCAGGGCAAGCTTGGATCCCAAACGGATCTCTTGCCACTGACGAGACTTCTCACCTTGTCCTTTTTTCTGCGCCATCCTCAAAGTTCCAGGGTGCTGGCGCACAAGCATCACCAGTGGGGTCCGACGGTCGCCACAGGGTATTCCTGGGTGTGGGTCCATAGTCTGTCGGGAGGAGGCGAGCCCCTGGGTTTCTCCACTTGTCCTTGTGGGCTTGCCCTCTGTCTGAGGGGTGCCCTATACTCTGGGGCCCGGCGTGTCGCTGGTGTAATCCTTTGTTGGTGTCCCCTCCTGAGAGTGTCTCGCTGTTGGGGAGAGGTACCGCCTGTACCTTCTCCCAGGGTATCAATAACCCGGGGGGAACGTGTCCCAACTGCATGTGCCCCTGGTGCTCAGGCCAGCCGTTGAGGGGAATAGGTGAGGCAAGAGGCCTCCAGCCTAAAGGGTTGGGAGGATGGGCAGAGGTTGGAAATGCTCTGCCCCATAGCCAGCGCTTCTGCTGGGGGGGTGGATGCTGGGGAAGTGCCTCCTTGTGGGAGAATGGTGTCCTCCATTCTCAGGGGAGCCATTGGTCAGGAGGGTAGCACCCTCTGGAAAAACTTGCCTGGATCCTCTGGGCACAAGTTGGGTGGTGGGCAGAGGTTGGAAATGCTCTGCCCTGTAGCCAGCGCTTCTGCTGGGGGGTGGATGCTGGGGAAGTGCCTCCTTGCGGGAGAATGGCGCCCTCCATTCTCAGGGGAGCCATTGGTCCGGAGGGTAGCACCTTCTTGAAAAACTTGCCTGGATCCTCTGGGCACAAGTTGGGTGGTGGGCAGAGGCCAGCGGCACTCTGCCCCGTTGCCAGCTCTTCTGCTGGGGGGACGGGTGTAATATACGGGAAACAGTTTACCTCCAGTCGGGGTAGGGTCGTCGCCTGCGGGGCCAGCAGCCCCTGGGAGTCCTCACCGAAATCTTCTGTGCGGACCGAAAAAGGTGGGCAGAGGCCAGCGGCGCTCTGCCCTGTTGCCAGCGCTTCCGCTGGAGGGGTAGATGCTGGGGACGTGTCTCCGGGCGGGAGAATGGTGTCCTCCATTCTCGGTGGGGTCATTCGTTGCTGGGCCGGCAGCCTGTGGAGATCCTTGCTCGGGTCGTCTTGGTGCAACTTGGAGTGGGCAGAGGCCAGCGGCGCTCTGCCCTGTCGCCAGCGCTTCAGCTGGGGGGATAGACACTGACAAAGTGTCTTCTGGCAGGAGGATGGCATCCTCCATCTCCAGTGGGGTCATGGGCTGTGCGAAAACCAGCCCGGGGGGATCCTCTCCTGGGTCCGATGTGACCATTATGAAAATTGGAGATATGCTGCAGAACTCTGTTTCAACTCTGGTATAAAGATTTCCAGAACTCTGGTATAACTCAGTGAGACACCCTGATAGCTGGCAGCCAGTGACAAGACACAGATTACAATTCCCAGAAACCACCTACAAGTCAGTGAGACCCCCTGATAGGACACCCTGATAGCTGGCAACAGTGACAAGACGCAGATTACAATTCGCAGACACCTCCTATAAATCAGTGAGACCCCCTGATGGGTGGCAGTGAGAACACAAAGCTTAGAACAATTCCCAGATATTTTGTAGAAATGAGACCCCCAAAATACTTGGTGTCAGTGAGAACACACAGATTACCACAATTCCCAGATATTTTGTAGAAATGAGACCCCCAAAATACTTGGTGGCAGTGAGAACAGACAGATTAGAACAATTCCCAGATATTTTGTAGAAATGAGACCCCCCCAATAGCTGGTAGCAGACTGGCAGTGAGAACACACATTAACAGAACAATCTCCTCTCAAAAAACACGTGAGGCAGCTCACATGGGTATATTTGCCCTCAGCTCTCACCTCCTCTGCTGTGGCCCCAGGCTTCGCATCCACCGGCCTTCTTCTACTCCCGAGGCGAGCGTCGCGAGATCGCGAGATCGCGCGCTGGTCAGGTGGTTCCCATCCCAGGTGAGCGGCCAAGCTGCATGCCAGCGGCCACTTGCCTCGGGAGTAGAAGAATGCCCCTATCTCCATCCAACTGATGGGACTCACTACGGACATCTGCGCATGCACCGTCCTAGTGAAAAATACGAGACAAATCTTCGGTCTTGCACGGGAAGGAAATCTCGGTTCAAGGCAGATTTTTCTGACTGTCTTGGAGCGCCACCAAACACTCTGTGGCGGGCCGCATGTGGCCCGTGGGCTGCAGTTTGCCCACCCCTGGTCTATGGGATCGCCTGAAGTTTTTGCACGCACTGTCCTCCAGCCCTTCGCCCCTTCTACCCCTGACTTCAAACCCACTCTTCACACCTGGCGTTAGGAGGACCCTACAATGCCATCTCTGAGATGGAGATGGGCTCCTCGCCCTCCACGTGGCACACGTCCCTACACTACAGGCTCTCGCATCCCGACTGGATCTCCTGCCATTGTCCTTCCTGGACAGGTTCAACTTAATGCAAGTCCGTCATTACCTGGGCTCCCTACCGGAAGGGCACAACTTGACACGTGCCCTCTCCCTATTTGAACGCTTCTGCTCCCTCTGGCTTTCTTTGGAACATGGAGTCTCCATCCTCTATTCACTCCACCAATCCAGAGACTCGGAACCACCTCCCTTCATGGGACGCTGGGAAACCGAGCTGTATCTGATGCTGTCGGACTCTGATTGGAAAACGATCCTGTTTTTGGCACATCCCGGTTCGCAGGCGATCAGATATCACGAAACGTCCTATAAGATTCTGGCTCGCTGGTATTGCACCCCGCTCCATCTGTTTCAATGTACGGGGTCGGCTGATCCTGCCTGCGGGAGATGTGGCAAGGAACTGGGCTCCTATCTCCACGTATGGTGGTCATGCCCCCCCGAAAGCGTATTGGAAGTGGGTCGGGCCGCGATCCAAGAGGTGACTGATCTATCACTGGATCATACACCTCAGACTTTCTTGCTGCTGCTTACAGGCCAATCGACAGCTTCCTTTAGGAGCATACCTATGCGAAACGCGCGTCGGACGTGTCTTTTCATTCCTGGTTCTCCTGATTCTGGACACCAACGCTAGGGGGCTTATTATAATATACTCGTAACTTAATACAAGCGCTGGTAGATTCAACCAATTTAAGATATATAGCGGCTATACTTTGGAGAACCAGATTGATCGTTTTTTAGCCTGCAGGTCATCTGGGCTCTGGGCATATGATTGTTTACTATGATCATTTAATAGAACATGTTAGGCTGTTCAGCTTTTTGACTTGACTTACATTATCTGTGACTGCCAGTTGATACAATACCATTTATTTAAATGAATATCCATCATGTTACTGCATCTGCTTTATTGTTTTCACTTCTGACGATCGGCACATGCAAATTGTAACACAATCTGAATATACAGCATTTCTTTATACTGTATCTAACTGGTATCCTTTTGAGATCTACAGAGCTCTATCAGGGTTATTCAGAGCGCGTGAAAAGCAGGAGAATGACTGGAGAATGAAAAATTCTAGGTCAAAATAGCTGATTTGGAAAGTGAGATGAAAGGGAGAATTTTTCTGTTTTGGCTATTTTGACCTAGAATTTTTCATTCTCCAGTTATTCTCCAGTCATTCTCCTGCTTTTCACGCTCTCTGAATAACCCTGTAGATTAGATTTGATGACCTGGTGTCAGGCACGCATCACTGTCTGGTACCCGCAACTGTTTTTCAATATGGAAGCACCTATATTGTGATATTACATCACTGATTTTTGGGTCCAGATTGATGTGTCTTTTGTTATTACTTTGTGTCTAGGCCTTCTATTTTGTTATTTCTTTTGGGTTCTTTGTGTATACATGTGTTAAATAAACTATATTTTAATATATCCTTGTTGTATTGTGGGGACCATCCTCACCCACTCTTTTGGATCTTTGGATCCATGTATTTTATGTCAAACTTGGGTTAAGCCCTGCAAGTACCGGATGAGGCACACTCCCAGGTTCATTACCACATACTTGCCATTCTCCTCTATATCTCTGCCGTATCCAGGTGCTTCCTTTAAAAAAGTCATTGGCATTCCGTCTCCTGTTGGCGGCACGCCACCTGGTCCCGAGACACTGGCGATGACGATCGGTTCCCTCACTCCGTGAATGGGTATCTCATGTGGACGAGATGTTTCGGGTTTAGGAGCGGATTGCCTCTCGTGAAGACTCCCTTCCGGCCCTTTATCGCACTTGGTACTATTGGACGCAGTTTGTCTCTTCAGCCTTCCTCCGCCGCCGGCTTGAACTTGAACTCGCTCAGCCAACTGTCTCAGATGATGGGCAGTAGGCGCCCCACTAGGTGGCAGTCTAGACTTGTGGTGTTCTTCCTGGGGCATGGCCTCTTCTATCTCTGCTGCTGGAGGTGGGTCTCCTGCGACTGTGGTGACTCTTGGTGCGCACACGAGTGTTCCTTCAGAATAGACGCTAAAACACTTCCCCTCTATGGCAGTCTGGTGACGCAGTAACAACGACTGTGGTTTATCTGTCTCCCCAGTGTTAGTGGTGTTTTTGTTTTGGGGTTTTTTCTCCCCCTCTTCACTCCCTTTTCTCCCCCCCTTCGCCTTCTTCTTTGCCCTTCCCCCTCCCGTTCCTTTCCTCCCTTCTTCACACTTTTCTCTCTACCTTATCTGCCCTCTATTTTCGTTCTGTCTCTTTCTTCTCTTACGCTCCCTCCCACTACTTTAGCTACCAGTCCTTTTGGTTCCACTCTGTTCTGCACCAGATATATACCCCACCCCAGCACTTGACCCCATTGCACAGTCTGGCGGATACTGGACGATGATGCATTTTCAGGCTCACTACAGAATTATGAATGTGGGCTTCTGCTTTTCATAGTTTAGTAGTCTTGTTATTATGGTGTAAAGTACTGCTGCACTACATTGTACTGTACTGTCTTTTGATATGTATGTCTCATGGTCTCTCAATAAAATTTTGAATACAAAAGAAAAGTACACGTCCCAATATATTTCACTGGGTAATAAATATAAAAGAAACAGACCGACGGTAGGAAGATAACCAAGGAAATGAAAAGAAGGCATTTAAAGCTTTTAAATCTGATAAATCTGAGGCTTTCTCTAAAGCATATAAGGCAGCAAATAAAGCATATAAAAAAGTGATTAGTAACAGATGGATGGATGATTATGCAATCAAATTTAAAACCTTAGCTTCTGATGTCCATTGGACTAATGAATCCCTGGTCTTGGCTTTTACAGAGGGGTTACCTGATTTCATTATGCATGAGCTCGCACTCAAGAAAATGGCAGACAAATTAGAAGATCTTATTGAATTCTGTAGAGCCGTAGATGACCAGATCAGAGACAGAAGAGCTCCCAGGGAAAACCCCAAGAGATTGCTAGTGCTACCCAGTGTTCCCCCTGCGTGTATTCCCCCTGGAGTTGATCCTTCATACACAGAACCCATGCAGATTGGCAACACTGGTATAACCGAGGAAGAGAGGCAATACAGAATGCAGGAGGGTTTGTCTCTTTATTGTAGGGGTCAAGGGCATTTCAGGATACAGTGTCCAAGATAGCCTAGGAAGTCCAAGGGGTTGGAAAACTCTCCTAGATGTGACACATATATCTCCACAAAACAAACAAAAACCTGTGTAATAGTTTCTGTTTCGTTGGCTTTGGATTCTACCAAGATTGACACTGAGGCATTTATTGTTCTGGTGTGGCAGGTAACTTCCTTGACCAGGGGTTTGCGTCCAGTCATTTACTCCCTCTGGTAGAGAGAGAAACACCCCTGTTGGTAGAGGCTATTGATGGTAGGCCTTTGTCCAGAACCAGAGTTACCCACGATTATATACCAGTCCCTATGACAACTGGGGTCCTGCATAAGAAATGATTGTATTTCAGATTCTTGACTCACCCTCTTGCCCTGTGGTTTTGGGATTCCCATGGCTTGCGAAGCCCAACACTGTTCTAGATTTGGCCCCAGGTGATATCCAATCTTGGAGTCATACTGTTGATCTTAATGTCTCATGACTGTAAGTACCATTGGCAGTCTGAACTTCCCACTGCTCTTCCTCTATCCACTGAGGTACCAGAGTGGTGTGTAGACCTCAAGGAGGTCTTTGACAAACATAAACCTGAGATACTGCCACCCCACAGGCCAAATGATTGCGCCATTGATCTGTCTCCAGGCACTATGCCTCCCAAGGGTTGAGTATATCTCGTCCCAAAAGGAAAATCAAATTATGGAGGAGTACATAAAAGGAAACCTTACCAAAGGGTTTATAAGGTGTTCTTCGTCTCCTGCTGGGGCCGGTTTCTTTTTTCTATCATAAAAGGAGGGTGATTTGCGTCCACACTTTGATTATTGGGTTCATAATCGGATCACAGTCAGAAATGTATATCATATACTTCCTAATCACAGAATTGTTTGATAGATTGAGGGGCGCTAAAGGTATACACCAAACTTGACTTAAGAGAAGCTTACAATTTATTCCTTGTTAAGAAAGATTGCAAATGAAAGACTTCCTTTTTTACTCGTAATGGGCGCTATGAGTATCTGGTGATGGCCTTTAGGCTTTGTAATGCCCTGGCTGTCTTCCAGGACTTCATAAATGATGACTGTGATGGAAACGCTCTTGTCCGCCTGTCCTGCTCTCCAGACACCCCCTTGTTGCAGTCAGGACCACGTTCCTAGTAGCCGGGCTAAATTAATCCTCTCCATCAACAGATACGGGGTGCCACATACAAATTAGCAATCAGTCCTCACACACAATTTATGTAAACCATTGTCCCAACGTTACAACTCACATGCAGATAAACAGACATAGCATTCTTGCATAATCACACTTCGAACACAAACCTAATTACACTATTCAGGGTCCATACAGAAATAAACTTTAAACTAAATCACAACAGTATGTCAATGAAAATAATAACAAAACTCAGGCCTGTATCTCAAACCCATCTCCATGCCCACACACACCAAACAATAAATTAAAATAAAGTCTTTCCCAAGTCAATGATCTGTTTTCCTTGGGGTTTTCACCATGTGGATACAAGTCTGTAAAAATGAAGCGGGGAGCACTATGTCGGTTCCATGACAACATCCTCAGAGATTTCCTGCAGTCATTCGTTATCGTGTATCTAGATGACATATTGTTTTACTCCCCAGACTTTAACACACACCATAGGCACATTCGTACAGTGCTCGCACGGCTGTTAGAGAATGGTCTCTACTGCAAGTTGGAGAAAAGTCTGTTTGATATAACTATTGTGCACTCTCTTGTGCACTCCTGAAGGCTTCCAGATGGATACTTCTAAATTATTTGCAATCCGTGAATTGGTCCTACCTGAAGGGTTAAAGGCCATTCAGAGGTTTATGGGTTTCACAAATTATTATGGAAGATTCATTAAGAACCTCTCCTCCTTGGTTGCACCTATAACCGCCATAACCACTGTTAAACATGTACAATGCCTGCGTAGAGAAGAGGAAGTGTCACAGCCTTGTAAATGGGAGACCTGGGTTCAAATCCCTGTAAGGCCATTTTATTCAGGTGAATTTTTAAATACTAAAATGCCTTGTTTTGATTTCATTACTAAAATTCGTTTTTTTTGGTTATACCTGTACAACGACTGCATAGAGAAGAGGAAGTGTCACAGCCTTGTGAGGCCATCTCCCCAGTAAGTGCTTCTGGACTAGACACTTCGAATGTATTTTTAAATTGGCCTACGCCAACCATATTTAAGTGCCTTGTTTACGAATAATGCTTAAGGCTATATATGTGGGCTGTAGATGGTCAACGGAGCGCCAGAGAACTGGATGTACGATTAATCACTATACATGTCCAATAGAATGTCTTCTAAACCAAGAGAACCACTCTTCTGAATGAAAAAAGATCTCTGCGGAAGAGAAGGGATATAATAGCGCAGTGTGTCGGTCCACCATAAGCGGAAGATAAAGCAATCGTAGTACTACTCACATGTTGTAGGACTACGATTGCTTTATCTTCCGCTTATGGTGGACCGACATACTGCGCTATTATATCCCTTCTCTTCCGCAGAGATCCTTTTTCATTCAGAAGAGTGGTTCTCTTGGTTTAGAAGACATTCTATTGGACATGTATGGTGATTAATCGTACATCCAGTTCTCTGGCGCTCCGTTGGCCATCTACAGTACATGAATCCAGGTTTTTAGGAGAACCTCCATATTCAATGTGTAGCGTGTACGTTTAACCACTTTTTCCTGAAGGCGCTTCACTGTTCCTTTTTGTTTATATATGTGGGCTGCATAGCGTAATGGTAATGTCACTGCCATGTAATGTTGGGTTCAGAGCTTGTAGCCCTACTGGCCAGCTCCCCAGTAATTGCCTTTGATTTATATATATCAGCTTACCACTGTAAAGGCTCCTTTTATTTTGGATCATAAATAAAAATAATGCACCCGCTGTGCTGTAAAGGAGCTGGTAAGTCATGGTGGTAATGTCACAGCCCTTAAATATATCAGCCTACCTCTATGACGGTTACTTTTGTTTTGGGTCCCTGCCTTGGTTTTGGGGGAAAAAAACACTGCACCCACTGTACAGGAGCTGGTTGGTAGTAGTTGTAATGTCACAGCCCTTGAGCTGTGTGAACCAGATTTGAATTTGAGTCAGTCTCTATCCTTGTAACATGGGTCATAGACTTGATTAATGTCATGACCCATCTCACAAAGCCAGAGACTGACCGGGATTTGAGCTTGGATCATACAGGGTAAGGACAGCGACATTACCAACACTCCAAACCAGCTCTTGTACCTCAGAAGTAGACCACATCACAGTTTTATATATGATCCAGAAACAAGATATGTAAAAAAAAAAAAAATGACCTTCATTACTGGGGAATTGGCCCATATGGATTCAAACTCAAAACCCACAGTTACAAGGTAGTGACATTACCACTAGGCTATCCTCTACCTGCAGGTACAACACTGCAGGATTTTAATCATGATATATAGACAAGCTATGTAAACATTGAAAAAGGCCACTTTAACAATATTTAAATGTCGTGTTTACAAACAATGCTGACATCTCTGTGTCTGATGCGTTGGTCTGCTGGAAATGTCACTGCCATGGAGCTGGGAGGCCAGGGTTCTAATCTCACCAGACCATGTCTCCAATATGTGTCTGTGGTACATATATGTATCAGCCCACCTCTGAAAAGGGTCATTTTATTTTGCATCCCATGCCTTATTTCGAATTAAAAAATAAAAATTGCACTCCATGTGCTGTACAGATGCTGGTAAGTCATGGTAGTAATGTCACAGCCCTTGAGCTGTATGATCCAAATTTGAATCCAAGTCAGTCTCTATCCTTGTAACATGGGTCATGGGATAGAGACTTAATTATGTCATGACCCGTCTCACAAAGTGAGAGACTGACCTGGGAATCGAACTCAGATCCACACAGTTCAAGGGCAGTGACAGAACCAACACGCTAACCAGCTCCTGTACATCAGAACCAGACCACAGCACCGTTTTATATATGATCCAGAAACAAGACCTGTAAGAAAAAGGACTTTCACAGAGCTAAGCTGATATAGACACACAAACACTTACTGGGGAATTGAACCCTAAACCCACAGTTATATGGCAGTGACGTTACCATTAGGCTACACAGCCGACATACAGACCAGCGCACCACAGACTTTTATATATGATTTAGAAACAAGGTATGGAAGAAAAATGACCTTCATTACTGGGGAATTGACCCATAGGGATTCAAACTCAGGACCCACAGTTCCAAAGTAGTGACATTACCACTAGGCCATCCTCTACCTGTAGGTACAATGCTGCAGGATTTTAATCATGATACGGAGACAAGCTATGTAAGCATTGAAAATGGGCACTTTAACAATATTTAAATGTCTTGATTACGAAAAATGCTAAACTTTCTGTGTCAGATGCGTTGGGCTGGTGGTAATGTCACTTTCATGTGACTGGGAGACCAGAGTTCCACTTCCACCAGACTGTGTCTGTGGTGACTTGATATATCAGCCTACCTCTATGATGGTTACTTTTATTTTGGATCCCTGCCTTGTTTCTGGGAAAAAAGAAAAAAATTGCACCTGCTGTGCTGTACAGGAGCTGGTTGTAATGTCGCAGCCCTTGAGCTTTGTGAACCAGATTTGAATTCAAGCCAGTCTCTATCTTTGTAACATGGGATAGAGACTTGATTGATGTCATGACCCATCTCACAAGATGAGAGACTGACTGGGATTTGAACTTGGATCACACAGTTCAAGGGCAGCGACATTACCAAGACTCCAAACCAGCTGTTGTACCTCAGACGCAGATCACAGCAGAGTTTTATATATGATCCAGAAACAAGACATGTAAGAAAAAAATACATTCATTACTGGGGAATTGGCCCATAGGAATTCAAACTCAGGACCCACAGTTCCAAGTTATCAACATTACCACTAGGCTATCCTCTACCTACAGATACTACACTGCAGGATTTTAATCATGATACGGAGACAAGCTATGTAAACATTGAAAAAGGGCACTTTAACAATATTTAAATGTCTTGTTTACGAAAAATGCTAAACTTTCTGTGTCAGATGCGTTGGGCTGGTGGTAATGTCACTTTCATGTAACTGGGAGACCAGAATTCTAATCCCACCAGACCATGTCTCCAATATGTGTCTGTGGTGCCTATATGTATCAGCCCACCTCTGAAAAGGGTCATTTTATTTTGCATCCCATGCCTTGTTTCAAATTAAAAATTGCACTCCATGTGCTGGTAAGTCATTGTAGTAATGTCACAGCCCTTGAGCCGTATGATCCAAATCAGTCTCTATCCTTGTAACATGGGATAGAGACTTAGTTATGTCATGACCCATCTCACAAAGCAAGAGACTGACCTGGGAATCGAACTCAGAGCCACACAGTTCAAGGGCAGTGACAGAACCAACACGCTAACCAGCTCCTGTACATCAGAACCAGACCACAGCACCGTTTTATATATGATCCAGAAACAAGACCTGTAAGAAAAAGGACTTTCACAGACCTAAGCTGATATAGACACACAAACACTTACTGGGGAATTGAACCCTAAACCCACAGTTATATGGCAGTGAAGTTACCATTAGGCTACACAGCCAACATACAGACCAGCGCACCACAGACTTTTATATATGATTTAGAAACAAGGTATGGAAGAAAAATGACCCTCATTACTGGGGAATTGACCCATAAGGAATCAAACTCATGACCCACAGTTCCAAGTTAGTGACATTACCACTAGGCCATCCTCTACCTGCAGATATGATGCTGCAGGATTTTAATCATGATACAGAGACAAGGTATGTAAGCATTGAAAAAGGGCGCTTTAACAATATTTAAATAGCATTTTTCGTAAACAAGACAAGCTCTTTGTGTCAGATGTGTTGGTCTAGTGGTAATGTGCTGCCATGTGACTGGGAGACCAGAGTTCTAATCCCACCAGACTGTCTGTGGTGACTTGATATATCAGCCTACCTCTATGATGGTTACTTTTATTTTGGATACCTGCCTTGTTTTTGGAAAAAAAAAAACTGCACCAGCTGTGCTGTGCAGGGGCTGGTGGTAATGTCACAGCTTTTGAGTGGTGTGATCCAGGTTGGAATGTGGGTTGGTCTCTATCCTTGTGGTGGGGGTCATGGGATGGGGACTTGGTTGTGTTGGGGCCCATCTCATGGAGCCAGGGACCAATTGGGATTTGGGCTCAGAGCACAGGGTCCAAGGTCAATGACATAGCCAACATGCTAACCAGCTTCTGTACATCAGCTGCAGACCACATTACAATTTTATATATCATCCAGAAACAAGGCATGTAAGAAAAAAGACATTCATTACTGAGGAATTGGCCTGCAGAGATTCAAACTCAGAACCCACAGTTCCAAGGTAGTGAGTCGTGACATTACCACTAGGCTATCCTCTACCGAGAAATATGACACTGCAGGATTTTAATCGTGATACAGAGACAAACTATGTAAGCATTGAAAAAGGGCACTTAAATAAACATTGCAGAGATAGGCTGATATATTTAGGTACCAGAGACACATATTGGACACATGCAGGGTTATCCAAAGAGATTCGAATTGCTTGAGAAAGGTAACCGAACGCTGAAAATCAGCGTTCGGTTACCTTTCCTGGCCATTCGGCTATCCAGAGAGCAGGCAATTCGCCAAATCCTGGCGAATTGCCTGAACATACGGTGCCTGTTCGGTCCCTGTTCGAGGGCAGTGAATCCCCATGAAAAAGCACTGCTTCGGCTATTCAGAGAACACAAACCAGCAGTGAAAGGTTCCCGAAATGCCCTGCCATTCGGTGGTTTCATTCGGCAAATTTATTCAGGCGACTCCCATAGGCTTCAATGTTAAAAAATTCCCGTTTTAATTCAATATCTAATAAACCGTTCATTATAAAATTCTGCAGCAAAAAGTCTCTTTATTTATAGATTTTTAGGATACTTTAAGCATTTTTCTGAATTTTTTTAAAAAATTTAAAAGTCCGATTTTTTTTTTTTTTTTTTCAGTTTGCTTATTTTTTTTGTAACAGCACTCTTTATTATCATTCCCTGGATCTCCTGTGAAAATTTCAGACATTTTCGCTCAGTAGTTTCTTTGCAAACAGCGTTTCATTTTCCCAGATTCATACAAATGGTTTTTCTAATTTATTCACTGCCTCCTCTACGTCACAGCTGCTTCGGCTCTGTGTGATTCGGCTCCTGTTCGGCTCCTGTTCGGCTCCTGTTCGGCTCCTGTTCAAAGGTTAATCCAGATGTTTTTGCTTGTTTTCAGCGTGCATTCGGTTAGTTTTCGGTGGGTTTGCGGCAGCTTTTCCCTGCAATTCGGGGACCCTGTGCTGTTTGCTGAATACACCGCAGGGTCACCGAAATGGGATCGGCAAAAGGAACCGAATTGAAGAGAACGAAAAGTAACCGAACGTGCGGTGACTTTTCGAATCTCTTTGGATAACCCTGATGGTGTGGATAAAGTAGGACCCTGGTCTCCCAGTTACACAGCAGTGACTTTACCACTAGTCCAAAGCATCTGACAGATTTTTAAGCATTTTCCATAAACAAGGCACTTAAATATAGTTGGGGTAGGGTAGGCTACTACAAAAATACCATCCAAGGTGCCTTGTCCAGAGACACTTATAGGTGATATAGGTCGGATAATGGGGGACTGAACTTGGGTCTCCCCCTTATATAGCAGTGACCTTTCGTTTATTCTATGCTGCCAGTGTACATCCATAAGCCACTAAAGAATTTAAATCATCTGGGAAAAAAATATGAATAAAGGAATTTTAGCATTTAAAATGGCACCTCAATAAATACTGTTGGTGTTGGTGCTTATAGGAATCAGCCTACCTCAAAAATATTTATCAAACTGCATTTTTTAAATGCTGATAGGCCTTGTTTACAGAAAAGTTTTGAATCCTGGTAAGAGTATAATTTCATAATAGTCAAACAGACTGAAAAAAGACATGTGCCATCAGGTTCAGCCTGTTACACATCTGCTGCTGTTGTTTATCCAAAAGAAGGCAACAAAACCCCAGTCTGAAGCGCTCGCCAAACTGCAACATAATGGGAAAAAAATCCTTCCTCACTCTAGAATGGTGTCAGATTTCTCCTTGGATCAAGTAGCTTTTACTCAGATATTAAATATTATAACCCTTAATATTATTGTAACAGATCTCTGTGCCCGGACAGGGTCACACCTGTCAAATGCTGCTTCCTCACGGGACACCCGGGTTCTCCTCATGACTCTCACGCCTTTCTCCAGTACCTTAGCCGCAGCTTAAAGACAGGTGCATGTAGAGAGCCTTTTCGCTGGCACAGCAAGCAGATGATAGCTGATACCCAAAAACATGAGTCGTGACTTCAAGTTTGGTCAGCATAGGACTGTTTAATCAAATGACATCCACAATTTTTTTATGGGGACAGAAAGGGGTCATTTACATATAAAAACTCAAAGCCTCTTCTAGGAGGACCTTATCACACTGATAAAGATAATTGCACAAACAATGATTTCTTGGAATGAAAAATCTAATTACATTGGATAGACAGTTACAGTAAACATTACTTGACATTTCTTAACCCAAAAAAATTGGTGATAGCAGATTACAGCCTATTCAAATACACAGATAACAGACAGTGAGGCAGTATTCATATATAATCCATTTAACACAAACCTAAAAACATTATACTGGTTCACCACAGGAATACTTTAAACCAAATTATAAACATTTTGGCAATGCCCATGCCCTATGAACATTATCTGCCATAATTATCCATAGTCAGCGGCCATGAGGCTGGCATCCTCTCTTCTCCAAGGAGCACACAGTCTATGTGTAGTGCGGGTGTTGCTGTGAGTGCCTGTGCCAGCCAGTCCCAGACCTCTGGAACACAAGTCACTGAAAAGGTGGCGGAGGCCTCCGTCACAATTATGTTTCTGCAGGAAATTATGCAATAGCCTCTTCCCCTCCATTTCTCCCCCTCCCCTATCTATCTCGCCCCCTCTCCATCTCTCCGCCTTCCCTCTCCCCCTCCCCCTCCCCCTCCCCTCTCATTTTCTCCCCCTCCCCTCCCATTTTCTCCCCCCTCCCCTCCCATTTTCTCCTATCTCCTCCCCTCTTCCCCTCTCTCTCTCTCCTCCCCGCCCCTCTTCCCCTCTCTCTTCTCCTCTCCCCCTCCCTCTTCCCGCCCCTCTTCCCCTCTCTCCCACTCCCTCTCGCCCCTCTCTCTCCATCTCTCCCCATCCTCTCTCTCTCCCCTTTCTCATTCCTCCCCCTTCCCCCTCCCCCTTATCTCCCCGTCTCCCATCCCTACTCTCTCCACTCCCCTTTCTCCACCTCCCCTTTTCTGCTCTCTCCCCCTCCCCTTTTCTGCTCTCTCTCCCCCTTTCTCCCCATCCTACCTCCCTCCACCTTCCACTTTCTCCTCTCTCTCTCCCCTCTTTCTCTATCTCTCCCCCCTCTTCCCCTATGTCTCCCCTCCCCCTCTTCCCTTCTCTCCCCCTCCCCCTTCCCTCTCTCTCTTCCCCTCTTTCCTCCCCTTCCCCTCTCTATCTCTTCCTCTCCCCTTCCCTCTCTA